>JPKZ01002967.1:204693-319139 GCA_000803305.1 Toxocara canis | reverse complement strand
AGTAAAAAAAAAAGAGAAGGAAGAGGGGGGGGGGGGGGGGGGGGGGGGGGGGGGGGTCATCGACGGGAACAGAAGCGAAAGCAGAGAATGGTCTTTTCTAAAATGCTGTGCTTACTCAGTGAAGATAATGTTGGTAACATAGCGCCAGTATGACGAGCACTCTTCGTTATTAAAGCATTGTGGACTTACAGAGTTGTTGCTGGGAGGCAGTCGTTGCTGTTCCATTTTGCGCAATGCAAGCTTGACATTTGTGATCCCGTCTCCTCTTATGGCGCAGTGATAACTTTCACGTTCTCAACACGAATAGACGATCCTTTGTGCTATACTAGTTATTCTGCGCAATCCCTGTTCGTTCGAAATTCACTCATTTTCCAAAACTGCCCGCTTCTCCTCCCGTGGAAATGAGCGACGTTCAAATGTACAGGTGACAACGTTGTGATGCGCTTCCAGTGTTCGGAACTGTTATTCGCGGTTGTTCAGTAATTATGCTCTCTATTTCCCTACGATGGGAAAGGGGAGGTGGGGTGTAGGATGGAGAGGAGGGAAAGGATGGGCACAGATAACGCAATACATAGTGGAATCTCACTACGCGCCTCATAACTCGGTCAGTTTTTGGAATGCAGCATGCAGCTGTGATCAGGCACATCATCATCAATCACTTTTTATTTCATGAAAAATAGTTGTTTCCAATTGTGCTCATGCTATAGCAATAGCCAAGTTCAGTAGGTCCAAAATCACAACTTTTCAAAATACTACGTAAATCTTTGCCGTCCACCTCTACCTCGCTCTCATCCACTACTTTTACACATCGTGTCATACCACTGAGGCAGAAATTTTTTGATCAAAAGTAGAAAGTCATCCAACCAAGTGGGGGGATGAAAGTTTCGTCAATCGAACGAGGTAGAAAATCCAGTATAGAGTCACGATGTTTTGAGACGATGCATTGGAAAAATGAGCTGTTAATACAGAGTTCACGTAGCTAACGACATCTCTGTCTATGAGCACCCGTAACTCGTTCTCTGTTCGTCATTTGACGGCTAGCATCAAAACAATGCGCTTCAATTTCTTTTTATTCTGAGCACTTATATTTCTACGTATACCGCCTTCAAACCGCAGTGCTCTCTTCCTTCGCTTTTCATGCTAAATGTTAGCATCTTTAATAGCGTTCTTTTACGATCTGAAATGTGCAACAAAACTCCGCAGTACAATAAAATTTAAAGTTACTTGCAGCCAGGCTGCTACATATTAAAAGTAAAACTATTCTTTGTTGTTTGTTCGATTAACTAGGATGTTCTTTTCGATCAGCTTCTTTTTGTATTATTTTGTCCTTTACTTTAATTTCTTCTGAGGGCTGCAGTTGAAGGCGCAAGTACAAAATAGTCTTCCTTCGCTGTATTGGCTAAGGATCCTAATTTGCAAACAACCGATTAAAGAGTAAACATTATTGCTAGAAAAGAAAGCTAATAAACGGATGAAAATCCGTGCATGGCAAACGTGAATAATGTAAACGAAGCGCTAAAAAACAATTATCATTTGCGAAGAGACGAAAGAAAAAACAATTGAAATGATGAAGCGTTAGATTCGTAAACACAACTACGTTACAGCGCTAATCGCAATGTCGAAAACATTGGCATACAAATGGCAACCGAGAAACTAATAACTGGGAAGGAGCAATTTGGCAAAGAAGACCGAAATTTTGCTGCATAAAAAGTTTTTCGCCGGGCACACAAAACTTGTTAATGGGGCGGAAAAGAACTGTTGGCACTTGTCGCAACAAGGCCAAAATTTTGGCGATGCTGGAGCAAGATCGAACGCTGCCAAAAATAATGTGAGCTCTGAATTTTTATCGATTTAGAAACGAAATTAACTGTCGCAAGCGTGCTAATATATACAACGGAGAAGGATAACGATGCTTTCATGTGAAATTTTTGGCCTTTTGCCTCCGTCATGCAAAGTCAGGAAAGTTGCATACACTGAGACTCGAAAGTGGTTGTCGATGCGAGTGCAAACAATAATTGTTTAGCGTTCATCAACTCGCAAACAGTTGCGATAAATGGGACGTTTACTTTACCGCTGATTACTTGGGAAGTTTAGAGCCTAATCACGAGCGGACAGGTTGGAAACCAAGCGGGAAATCGAGCGCAGTACGTGTGTTCAGCAGAAACGCTCAGCTCACATGCGTTCCTGTGCTACCAGTGATTCGATATAAACCGTCGTGGTACTCAGCCGATTTGTTAAAGTTATCCGCATTGATGTCTTCTGAGTCCATTTACTGGTGCCGCTATGTCCTCTTCCTGAAAATCACCTATTTTTTATCTGAAAATGCAGACTCTGAGCTGTTTTGCGCGATCTTTGTTGGAGAGTATTTTGTATCGCATGGCACTAAATTTTGCTACGAAGAACAGAAGCTGAAAAGTGTTTGCTTTCATCACCTACGTCTCTCCATAATTTGATTTGCATCCGCCACGGCTCGTTAGCAATTTTGTGTTTTGGATCGATACCTCTTTTAGAGGCTATGTCATAAATTATACCTACTAGCTATTTCACAAATTATGCTTGCTAAGTTTCTTCGATGCAAATTTTCTCATTCGAGAGCTAAAAAACCATATCTCAAATACGCAGAACGTGCTATTATTGCTTCAGGTTAAAAAAATGTTAATCGCTGATCTAAGCAATAAAAAGAAGTCTGCATAGGTCATATAAACGCGCTATTCAACGGTCACTTCTAATGCTTTCCTTCCTAAGTAACGCTTCTCACAATAATTCACTTAATCGCGTTAAATCATATGTTTCCGCATCTTTTTTGATACCACGAAAGCACGGACTAGAGAGCATCGTGTTGTTCGATGATGAATGCGCGCTCAGCAAAAGCCTTGTTTGCTAACACCTTAAAGCAATAAATTTTGCGCTGCACTTGCGGCGCTTCTATTGTTTCCAGCCGTACTGATTGTAGCTGAAATAATAATAAAGGATCGTTAGAATTTCTTGAAATACAGCCATTCATCAGGCCTTAAAATGATGGATCGTCGGCGGTGAAACTGCTGCAGGAAAACTAGAGAAATGGGCTAATGAAGTCAATGGAACATACGATCTGGACGTGGCACTGGAACATGGACTAATGCAAATGGCCCAATGCAATCAAAGGAACATGAAGTCCCATCAGGGAATGAATACTTCATTATTTGTGGTGTAGGAAACAACGAATCGGAAGTCTTAGATGACAAACGAATAAGGGGACTCGTCCTTAGTTAAAGTGGAAAACTGGTTGGCCAAATCTGCGGCTCATATGAAAAAACTATTTGTTTCTTTTGCATTTGCTGTAGGAGCAAGCCCTCTTCCGCGTTCACTTACTTAACAAAGCTCGCCAGAGACGAGCAAGAGGCGCCTGTGCGTGTCAAAAAATTCGTGCAGTTTTGTTCGTTGCACATTGTATTTTTCGAAATTTTCGTCTTAGCGTGCGCTGCGGAGAGGCTATTTATATATACATACAAATATGCGCAAATCTCTTCAGTATTATGAATTCCACTTCACAAATGCAAGTATCAGTAAGTTAGTTGAGTGCCCACACCAGAACTTTATAACATTCGTTTTTGCGGCCGACATGTGTCGATGACCCTTTGGAGTGTTGTTATGATGAACTTTTTCACCATTAATACTTTTTCAAGCTGTCTTAATACGTTTCTGATTAGAGCCTTTAACATGGTTTCGGCACCACAAAACTATATTTTAAGATGACCGAGGCGAATCGAATGTTTTGTTCAGTCAATAAGCAAGGACTACCTTCACGCTAATACAAAGGCAATACAAGGAAAATTACTTCACGACATGCACATTATTTATACAAAAGATCGTTCAGTGAAGTGCACAATGTTTTCTACACGACATCTTTACATCAGAACGTATCACTATTCAGTTCAAATGCAGCCTTATGTTGAGGAAAGCAGTCGCTTGATACCGCATCCATTTAAAATACTCACTGCACTACACCAAGTCGTCCTTACTCTTATGAAATTTTCATGAAATTCTCGCGAAGATTTGAGGGGTCAAATGCCCAAAAGGCAATGAAGTTTCGAAAAATTCTTCGATATTACTGCACCATATTGCTTCGCTTCTTTTCGCTTACTTTCACTCATATTTCAGCTTACTTCGCCGATTTTTTTGGCTGTCGACAGTTTTCATTAAATGCCGTTCAGTTACACTTGAGGACCTCCCGCTGGTTAAATTTTAAATAGCATCTTCCACAAACGAGAGCTTAATGATCTCTCAAGTTTACAATAATATGCATTTTATGTTCACTGATATTTCAAAACTAGTGGAACATGCGCTGCAACTTGGCGCAGGCAATCGATCATTTTTCTGTCTTTACGTGATCACCTCGCCACAGCAGTGAGCGAACTGATGCCACCTTACAATTGCATTCTTGCGATTCCGCGACATCTTCAGCAATACGCCGACGATAAACATATACAAAGATAAATTGATGAAAATAACAAGTAGGTCGCAAATCAGATAGTAATTTCGCTCAACGATCGTGCTGTATATGTCGCAATCACCCGCCACACCGAAAGAATTGGGATCGTAATGCAGCCCAGAAAACCTGCAAAGCACAATCGCAGACTGATACTCCGAAGACTTGAGATTATTCCCATACAAATAGCGTTATGTTCCCTTCGGCAAAGAGTTGGCTAAAAAGGACCAGTTTGCAAGCACCTGATGAGGAATTCGTTTTGCACTGCTGCCATCTCTATTTTTACAGCGAGCTCGTTGATAGTCAGAACGAAAATTTTAAATTTGGTTCTCTTTCTTTGGTTGTCGCGCCGTCCTCCATCTGTTTATCATGGACCCAAGCTGGCTGCGCACTTAATTCTCTTTTGCGATATTTCCTAACATTAAAATCGCTGGCTTTCGAGTTGAACCCTCCGAGCGCACAAACACAGAAATGAAAACAAGAGATCATAAGCAATGCTTATTTGTTTTTCTGTGGGTATTATTTGTGGGTATATATCTCTTGTTTTTCTTACTCTCATCAATGTCTGTGGGTATTTAACCGCATGGTTAATTGCAGTGTTTATACTTACTAAAATACTGTAGCTTTCGTGTATGCTTTTTTTCTGGATGCGTTGTTAAATGCTTTCTTTATTGTAAATAAAGATTCTTTCTCTCAAACAAGCGAACACTTACCGTCTACACAAGGCGATCTGCAAATTGCAAGGCTGCCAAAGAGTACAAAAATAGGCTTCACTGTATAAGTTTTGTCTGGGCGGATTAAATCTGAGTTGTTGTCATTGGCGAGGATAGGGCCAGCTGGCCTGAATGATACGTCGCTAAACGCATAACTTGCGAATCTCCTGGCCTGTATTTGCACTTATGAAGTCGTGTTCACAGTGGTTCACGCGTTGAAGTCACTGGGGAGACATAATGCGAGACAAACTGGTGAACAGAAACGTACGTGCATTTAGGTTCGTTCCCATTCTCACGCAATTTGCAGGTGCAAACTTTGCTGTACAGCTAAAATGATTTTTTGCAAAAGATTAGTCCGAGTAATTAATTAGTTCATTCGAATGCGAATAGATCATAGCCATATTTAGCTGCTTGTTTGCAACATAAAATGAGATGGTCGGAGAGCGGATATAGCAGACAACATATCGTAGGGGCTTCCTAATGCGCGTTCTCGATTGTTGCAGGCTGTCCAAAAAAACGTGATTGTCCAGGAAGCAAATTTTCAATAAGTTTCTTTAATTCCATACAAAACGTTCTTCGCGACAAACCGATGCATATGATTCCCTTTCGGAATGGAATGCGACTGCGCTGCGCAACTTTCTGACTGCTTGCCAAAATTTTTGCTCTTTTCCGTGGAGAATTTTTGCGTGTGCGAAACACTACGAGCACAATGCCATCAAAATCTACTAAACGCGCTGTATGGCTTCGTTGCCTATGAAACAGTTAATATATTTTGTGCAAACCTCATCGCTCATCAGAAATTGACGACTATTCGCTGCCGAATTTCAGTCATCCGTCAGAAGAAAATTAACGTCTGCCAAGTTTATTCAATTGAGCTTTGGTGTTGTGCAAATCGGAACAATAAAGCAGAGGTGTGCATACGTACTCTCTATTGTTACGATCCTACAGTGCACATATTCGATTGTAAACACCTGGAGATGATGACAATGCGCAAGATTTCGTTCTGAAACTGCAATGTTTTAGATGAACAGTTTTGAGACTGCTGAGTGTTTTCGTTTGCTAAAAATCACAAACGTTTCAATGATCTCTAACCGCTCTCAGCTGTCCCAGGCACTTCTTTATTATGAAGATAGAAGCTGAACGAGGGGAATGTGGACAGTATTAAAGAATGAAGGCATTTATATTTCGTTTATTTTCCTGCGCTCATATCCACTACCTCATTGATCTTCGCGCGTTCAACTTTGTATTTATATAGGTCTCGTTAAATGATAAACAAATGATAATCAGTGCCCAGATTTTCTAATGTTTTTATTAATGCAACGGCTTGCAAGACTTAACGCTTCCATGGCAACCAACGTGCACTTTTAAAATCTTTCGACACGATGACGTAATGAAGTCACGAGACTTATAAATCGCACGCATTGGTTGGCCGACCGACGACGAAAGAAAAAAGTTCGAATCCTAGCTGGATGACGAATGAGATGGAAAAAAGCGAATGTGAAAGAACCCTGTATAGCTTGAAGTCGATAACATAACGATGCTGCAGCAACTGGCAGGGTGCAAATGGGGAAAAAGCATTGAAGACATTTAAAGAAGTTTCGCTTAAAGATTGATTATACTTCCCGTTATAAGCACCGCGCATGAGAAATGAGTAATAAAGAAGTTTGAAAAAAATGTTCCGGGATGTCAAAGAATTCAGCTTACGCGTTTTTTGGCCATCTTTGATAACTTGTTTCCATACTTAGCGTATCGCATGATGATTACTAGCACAATGGTCTTGTGCAAACGATTCCAGAAAATCATAACAAACTAACAGTGTTTGCAACTCCTGAATTCACATGCTGAACCTAATGAAGTTCTGGACGCTAGCTTCAAGTAATAATGGTCAAATGGGG
Organism: Toxocara canis; assembly: GCA_000803305.1. Taxonomy (NCBI): domain Eukaryota; kingdom Metazoa; phylum Nematoda; class Chromadorea; order Rhabditida; family Toxocaridae; genus Toxocara; species Toxocara canis. The sequence goes on along the minus strand of JPKZ01002967.1, from coordinate 312,063 downwards.
GAAGAAATTTGTCGTTAAAATGATGCAAAATAATCGAAGCTCCACATAGTTTTTGCTGGGTTTGAATTATGGCTCATAATATCGTCTCTAGTACAACATGCGCTTAAGATTTCTAAAAGTAAGTTAAACGGGCAGAAATATTTGAAGATATGTATGTGAGAATATTTGGCTGCACGAAACATGTCCTGTCAAATGACTATTGAGGATTTCTGAAAATAGCTTTTATTATTGAACGATTTTCACACATCATTCAACGAGCACGATGCAAAACAGAACGAATCGCTTTCTTAAGTGAATATTTCCGGTGTTTCGCATCCGCGGCTTCCAATGAACTGAGGAGACCATCTCGTACGAACGTCGAACGCAACGCTGCTATTTGTTGCTTACCTCCCTGAATACAGTGACGTTACGCAAAAAAACAATAAAAGCGTTTGTGTCTGAAACCATCATATTGAACTACTGAGTTGACAACGACAATTTTGCTTATCAGTTGATTCCTTCAATCTGTTCTCAGTAAGGAGATGGAAAATCAAGGGTTACAAATGATATATTTATTTCTTTTTTTTTTTAACGGCGAAAATTTTTTCTGCAATCCAACGACCTCCTCCTTTCGACGGGTATGCTCACGACTGATGGGTTGGAAGGTGCAGATGAAACGAGCTCAGCACTGGCAAACCAACAGAGAAACTTCTCGGAAAGAGGGATGAGAGGATTTAAATTTGTTTACACATGTGATTTACCACTTGCCATCATTTATGATCGCCTTTGAGTGTACGGAGGAATGAGATGGGCTCTATCGTGAAACACATACAGAGATTCCGAGAATCGTTGTACTCAAGCGTTGTGGAAAAGAAAACTTTGGCACACTGCAATCCGAGAAAACCGCAAGTGATCACAGTGATCATAAAACATCCTATGCAAACTAGAACTTTACGTAATTTATTTTTGCATAAGAACTATCTGTTCTCTATCGATAAAATTACGAGCGGTGCACAGCAATATTTCTTCAGTAAATCTGAACACAAAGATACCACCGTCTGCGAAAAGAAGTTTGTGGCATATTTTGATTGAGTGCTGTCCAAGTGAAGATCAACCATAAGCTAGTGCATCGAAGCCTTAATCAAAGGTCAATTTGGAACCCCCATCCGCTGAAATTTGTCGGGCAAATCAGCCCATAGAAAAAAAACTTAAGATTGTTTTGCATCAAAAATTACTGCTAGCTTCGCCCAACGCTAATGATGACTTTTTAGAAATAACATGGAAACATAACCTCTAACAAATATCGCTACAGTTGCGAGAAAAATTTCTGCTATCGAAATAGCTTTTCGTGTAATCAGCGCATGTCGAAATGAAAAAGTCTTGTAATACCACTTTTCATTCGTACAACTTTCATTTGTCGTTTCCTTACTCGCTTTCTAATTAGTGCCTACTGCTGTCAACCAATCAAAATGACTCACCTTGAGTACATTTTGCATGCGTGAAGTCATTAGTAGACATTGCACCGGACTAAAAAAGCATGAGCGCGACACTGGAGGCGGCGACATATTCGTCTCCTAAAACTCATTGGCGCATTCAACTCTCAAATAGACGAAAAAGGATATGTGTAAGAGGCACTGATAATAGCACATGGGCACCGAAACTGCGAAGTAAACTTAATCAACTTGAAAAAGCTGTCTAGGAAAGCTTCGCACTGTTCCCTGTTGAGTTCTGCATACTGAAAAACTTGACCCCTTTAAGTATACCTAGTCAAACTGTTAGTCTCTTTCTTCATCGTTCTGTCGTCTCAAAATCTTCTAAAAAAAACTAAAACCCTGCTCTCCCTATCGCTCGTTACCGGTCGTCTAAAATTGCTATAACATGATGCATGGTATGGAACTGTGGTGTAGAGCCCACTTTTGTTTACTGGATGCCTGGTTGAACACTACCGATTGCTAACTATGCGCCAATTGAAGCTGAATTTGCGCTAATCAACATTAGGCTTTAAGCGCAAATTTGATGAGATCTTTCATAGGATTGGCATCAATCGCGGAATGGAAAATTCCCGAGCAGGTATTTTCATGCTTTTTGTTTCAAAATGTACAAGAGAAGCGCCATGTGCTGTTCGAAACCGTTGTAATTGGAACTCCAATGAAACTTTCACCCACATGATTTATAACATGTCAATTAGAATATAGGCATTCATGCTGCTGTCAATAACTGATCGGGAAGGGCGCTTAGAAATATATCTAGAAGGGTTCATGAAGTCAGCCAGAGCTTGGTGACAAACAAATGAGGTAGCGGTCGAAAGGTCTATTAGGGATTGCTGAGAAAGGCAGGGAATTTGCAGAAACTTATCATGCAAAACCGTCGAAGTGAGGTACACTTCCAGCCTTTACCATAATGAGATATTTGCACTATCGGAAATTGATTTACTACGCAATTCGATGAGCGTCCAGGTGGCAGATGCTCGCACCTGCTTCAGTCTATTACAGTAGCCCAGGAGACACTTGCTGTTCCATATGTCGGTGCAGCTTAAGCGGTTCATATGACGCGAATGTTTTCAATTTGGCACCGATCGGAAAGAGTGGAACTGGTGATGTTGTGTGCACTGTTGTTAGATGCTTACGATGGCAAACACCAGACGCACAATAATCGCTGATGACTGGGTTTGCAGTCCATCAATAGTGCGAGCGGATAGAAAGGGAAGGGGGCTCGCATTTGCAGGTAACCAATGCCAACTGAATGGTACATGGGTAAGGGCCCTTTTCATCAAGAAGAGAGGCGTATTACCCTTCTTTGAATAGCTTCAAGTGTGTGCGAATTAAGCCGCATTCCGCGGTTGCCAAATTTTCGCCCCAAATGCATGCATGGTACATGATGCGATGAAATTTCTTCACATTCGGCTTTTTGACCACTTGGTGTCGGGCACTGCGAAATGACTACGAGGAGCCACTGAAGAGGGATTACTTTTTGGTAGTACCAGGTTTGGCATGAAAAACATTTCGGCCACATCATTTTCCTCCTTCCCCATCACCCCTCACTCCCCACAGAGGCAGGGAGAGGGGAGGGGGAAGGAGATTCGCCGAACTTCAACCAGTACGTCCAAGATGAGTTTGCTAATGGGATCTGGCTCCAGAAAATCACATCTCAGGCTGTTTCGTTTGATGCAATGATACATTAGTCATGTATTCCTTTCAGCCGATTACGATTGCAGCCATTTTCTTTACTCTAAAATCCTAGCATATTATTAATTGCACAGCTCAATGACTCTGTCCCTTTCGCCAATTTCGCTGAACGACGTAGCCATACTCCCTCCGTGTTTTTTTTCTGCAAGATTTTTATGATGCTCGCATTTGCACGTAACCAATGCAAACTGATTGTTGAAATAAATGAGGTATATGATTAATCACTACTAACGCCGTTTTTTTCAAGCTCGCCAAGAAGCTGTGGCCCGTGTGTCACTTCATCGAATGGCTCTAGTCGGTCGAAGATGTCGCTATCAGTTGATTTTGGTATATTCTCCTCGTCCTTCTCAAAAAACGTACGCCTAAAGTTAAATGGAGGCATTATTAAATTCCAGACATCTGACATTACCACCGAAATAAGCTTCCTCCACTTCTCAAAATCTGTCACCCTCCTTGAGGACCTACTGATACAGATAATGTCATATCTTTTGAACAGACAAGATGAACTGCTTAGTGAACATCGCGCTCATAGCGCAGAATTGAGGCTGAAATGTTTGTCAGTTTTCACCAGTAAATTGCCTTTTTATAACTTCTCGCTCAGCTCATCTTTTCCTTCACAAGTGACAACTTGTGTGCAAAGAATACCGATTAGAATGTTTAATAGTGTTTCGGTGCTCTTTATACTCTTCCAGGCAACAAGAGAACCCAACACTGGATTCGATCAACGCGAAAGCAAAAAGTTAGATCGGCGAGATGATGAATGTGTGACGCGCACGCGACAATGAATTCGTGGGTGCTTTTCTTACGTAGGAGGAATCAAAAATTATCTTTCTCGTGCGTGTCTGTGAGCAGTTTACGTGGCCACAGCGATCCACCATTTTGGTCTCCCCTTGATGCACTTCAGTCGCAAATTTAAACACAGCGTTGCATTGCTGTATCGCATTACATTGCGTTCCATTGCACTGCATTGCTGTGTGCGCGAGTACAGTCCAGGTGCATTACAAATCCTTTTTCACAGTTAATCTCTATGATCGCCTTATCGTTGTGGAGGTTTCATGCTTGCTAAGAGGACACACCCATAGTTATACTTTGGCAACGTCTTACGTGGCGTAGTTCAAATCAATGCACGCAGATGATCCTCCTCATCTTCACCTAGAAAGTCATTAATTTGTTTGCTAATGAAAACGATACAGCGAAAACAAATTTGACGTCTTCGAAAGTCGGGAAGCGCATGAGTCGCTGTAATCTGCAGTGTGAAGGTGGTAAACGGCTTTAGGGTTGTGGTGAAAACACCAATAGTCGTATGTGTCGTTTATAATCAACATACTGCATTCGATAAAGGCAATATTTCACCGTCCCACGTTTGGCAATACAACTCTACGCGTCCTCATACATCTCTCATACTTTCATCATAAATGCGCCTTATGAGAGCACAACGTGCCTCTAAAAGCGTATGCATTTTCAAAATTTGCTCTTTTAGAACGGCAATCCGAGGAAAAAACACGTCGATAGGGGCCGTGATGAACTTGTTCAATTCAGTTGCATTTTGACGAAGACGAGGTGCGCAATATACTTCATGTCGGCTTTTGAAACTGCTGTTCAGATGAGTACAGTCCAGGTGCATTACAAATCCTTTTTCACAGTTAATCTCTATGATCGCCTTATCGTTGTGGAGGTTTCATGCTTGCTAAGAGGACACACCCATAGTTATACTTTGGCAACGTCTTACGTGGCGTAGTTCAAATCAATGCACGCAGATGATCCTCCTCATCTTCACCTAGAAAGTCATTAATTTGTTTGCTAATGAAAACGATACAGCGAAAACAAATTTGACGTCTTCGAAAGTCGGGAAGCGCATGAGTCGCTGTAATCTGCAGTGTGAAGGTGGTAAACGGCTTTAGGGTTGTGGTGAAAACACCAATAGTCGTATGTGTCGTTTATAATCAACATACTGCATTCGATAAAGGCAATATTTCACCGTCCCACGTTTGGCAATACAACTCTACGCGTCCTCATACATCTCTCATACTTTCATCATAAATGCGCCTTATGAGAGCACAACGTGCCTCTAAAAGCGTATGCATTTTCAAAATTTGCTCTTTTAGAACGGCAATCCGAGGAAAAAACACGTCGATAGGGGCCGTGATGAACTTGTTCAATTCAGTTGCATTTTGACGAAGACGAGGTGCGCAATATACTTCATGTCGGCTTTTGAAACTGCTGTTCAGATTTTTTTTTTGGCCAAACTGAAGGGAACGTATCCTTAGGCCGCTTGCGGTTCGGATGTTAACTGCCTACTGCCGCTGAAGTTGTGAGCGATTTTAAACATAGATGCGCCCTGCGTTGCGACCGACAAGAGTAGTCGTGCAGTATTGTCATATTCTACTAATGTTTTTGCATTCCCAATGATTCGAGCTAACGAAACGCAGCGTTTAAATTTTTTGCATGTTTCCTTTTGCAATTTCTACCTGAATTTAGTTGCCTCGTCTAACAAGTTCACAACATTCACTAAAGCAAGTTGCGAAGCCTGCTGAGGCACTCCCAACGACGTCTGTTTCCCGCAAGTCCCTCAAGATTATGTAATGAATGGTGGAAAACAAGACAGGGAAAGCCGAGCCACTCACAAGCATTTGTGCTCAATGTCCGAACAAAAATTGGTTCTGATGGGCACTGAAAAGTGATGGTGGTCGAGCAGTTTGCTTACAACGTCACAATTGATAGCTCCCATTTATTCGAAATTTTTATGCTAGTTTTTTTTTCCGAAAATTGCAACTTCTTAATAAATTCATATTCCGTTCTATCTTCAGCGAAGGATGGAAAATCTGCAAAGTTTAGCGCAATATATATGGTTCGGTTGCACTGATTAAACTTAAAAGCAGATATTTCTCTAGCCTACTTTTCCACCTCATTGCTTCTACCGCGTCATAATTTGCCCAAAAATTTTGACAAACATTCCAGCTTTTACATGATGAGTACCACAGGTGTCGGGCAAGCAGCCTCATGCTATTCTCCATTCGTGATCGTTAATGTGTGCAGTAAAAAAAACGAGCCATTGCTGATTCATTGGCCAATAACATTGCCATGGATGCAGTGAGCCATATATCGTAAATGAATGAACGACTGAATAATTAAACAAAGAAGCAATAAAGAAATGAATAAACCGTTAGATAACCAAAACCACTGAGAAATAAGCAAATCAAACGAGTGAATAAAAGAACAAATGAACGAAAAAAGGCGAAGAAATAAGTAAATTATGGGATGGGCGAATAAATAGAAAAGCAAACACATAAGCAAGCTAACAAACAAGCGCGCGAATAAAAGAGTAAGTAAGCTGATGCAGATGAAAAAAGGATAGGAAAAAATTTCAAAAAAATTCACAAATTAGTTCGCGAAATAAATAAGGAGAGAATTAAAAGAATAAGTAAATAAGGGAAGCAGGCAGGTGCCTGAATGGGTAAATATACGAGTCTATAGGTGAGCAAATAAATCATTAAAATAAAAGCGGTTTTCAAAGCCTGTCTTTAACTTATCGAATTCTGGAGTGTGGCTTAGCATTTCGCCGAGTCTGACTTTTTCTACTGATTTTCCCATAGATATTAAAATTTTAAAAAAATGTGTGCCATTTTGAAACTGGAGTGTGGTCACCGCCTATGCGTTTTTCAGTTTTCCAAAAAAATTCTCATTTGTTCTGCGATGTTGACCGTCGTACCAAAAAATCAAAAACGCCATTCGAGCGAATACAATTTCATGTGCAGCAAAACAGCAAAACACTAAATTAACGGCGTCTCGCTTCTCGAACTGCCCTATCCTGTATTTAATTAAACGCCTTCTGCTAGATCTTTCCGACGTTTTTTGCTGTTGTCATCGCTAAAATTGTTTTCGTTATAGGCTTTTACTTTGTTATAGATAACGTCTGCAGCAGCCAACGAATCATGAAGAAAAAAGTTGTTGAAAGGTTCATGAACATTCGTTAATGCCGTGGGAAGGAAGGGTGCAGTGCTTGATAGAGAATAGGGCACCAAAGACTGATACTCGAGCACCGATGGTGAGAATCTCACACAATAATTTCTGTATATGAACATATCTGTTTGATGAAATTGACATAAACATCGCTTGGATGTATTATGTTCCGGTTACCTTAACAGTCATGCTCTCACGCTCTCAAAAAAGAATTTGGACGAGCATGCTCAGCCAAAATACGATAATTCGGTAAATTTCCAGAACATAAACATTTACCGTCACTTCACTCCTTTTGATATAATCATCAGTTCTGTTGTTTCGATTCCCAGCTCATGAATACGGTGACACTAGAAAGATTCATTTATGTTTATGATTTCTTTCAATGAAACGACAAATCTTCAAAGGATCGTTCAAATTTTCACTGAAGTTTTTTGACAGCTTCTGGATTCACTTCAAATGCATACCTTCGAGGTCTCTGCCTGACGATCGCGTCCTGAAGGAATAGAGATGGAACGGCGAAAAATAAAATCAACATCCTCCTGAAGAAAGTCGGCAGTAATAAAACTGCCTGAGCAGTTCGTTATTTGGCGCAGCCTTAACGACGCAGTTAAGCCATCACGAAGCGCAGAAGCTGTGAGTAGGAACAAAATGTACGGGCATCTATGGAGTTGTATGCGAAAATGTTCTTATCAGAAAACGTTCTGCAGACACGCTAAATTTTTTGATGTCAAATTGCACGAGAATTCTTAGAACTGTTCTTAAGTTCTTCGCATCTGCTGTTCCAATTCACTTTTTAAAAAATCTACATCAGACGCCGTCAGTTCGTTTCTTATGTCACTTTTGGATAATCGCGACCATCACGAATCTCCCTCGCATCATATTGCCTTCAGCTGCACGTCTCGAAGCGTCACCTCATATGTAGTCACTCGAAACAGAAGGTATTTCTTCGAGTAGTGCCACGTTCGAACAGTACATCTTTCAGAAAGAGCGCACTCTCGTCACTCATTAAGGAACGTCTTCGTGCACCAACACTTCTATTTAGACAGAATACTTCTCATGTTTGCCATTCTAGCGGTAGAAATGCAGCACTACTTTCGTTTTTCTTATCATTTTCTTAACCTTTTTCATTGTTAATACCAACTAGTGGGCAATATTATTATTTGTTTTTTCTGTTATATCGTGACACTTATTGCGCGTTTTTATCTATCTTGTGCATGGTGTTCACCGCTGTGAAAACAATTTTGAGAAAAATAGAGCCTCCCCTCGAATAGAGCACCCGTCTTTACAACGAAGTATAATATCACCAAACGCATCCTCCAAGGCCTCTTTACAACGAAGTATAATATCACTCAACGATACGAACCAGACCCAAAATTTTTTGACCTGAATATGTTACATTCGGTTCCATTAGGCCCTCAAAGCACAGCAGCCAATAAGCACCTCATACACGGAGTCGCATCCGTTCCACTACAAGAATCTGGATACTTGATCAACGTACTCCTTTTCGTGTATTCACCATGTTGTGGAACACGACCGCACGCCGACTTATTTCGTGATCCCATTGTGATAAATGTGCTTTTGTCTGTCTCATTATATTTCAGTAATTCTCTGCTTCTTTTGTTGGCCAGTTCTAAACCCTGTCGCTATTACGTTCGTTGCGGGGAATAGGCTGATGGTTTAGCGCCCGTCATTGTCATAGCACATTTCTCAGCACTTCGTATGCTACGGTTCTACAAGTCTTCATAAAGCTTCTACTTCTTCGTCCAGGCTCGACACATCGGCAACTCGGCGGCTTCACAACACATCAGCCATTAACAACGATTATGGCAGCACTGCATGTGAATTATATTATATACTTACTATCTATACGTATGGCCAACGCACTCACCCTAGCAGTACTAAAAGTATTATTCACTTCCGACATTATTATTCTAAATTTCATGTGACACCTTGCATTGCCAAACTGTGCTGCCACTTCCTCGCAGATGCAATGCCAGCTTTTGCTTCGCTCAGTTTTGTTATCTGCTTGAACGTTGACTGCCCTCACCTAGTTGTGCCGTACTAGAGCAGGCTGATCTGGATCTGACGACTGTATAGCCTACATGCATCTCTGACCTCCTCGTCAAACCCAGCTGCAATCAGATCTCTTAGCTTCTTCGTCTAGGCCTTCCTTGTTCCAGTTCCTTTACCTCTTTTCAATTTGAGATCTTGTCTGCTGAAGGCACGTTCTTGACTGTTCAGTATAATCTTCCATCATATTTACTATAAAGAATCCACCTACTGCCGTTGGGGCGGTTAGATTGTTGCATGTTCTTTGCGTCTAATTGTCGCCCATTGATTGACTTCTAAACATTTTGAATATGCGGCAGCAGACTACTTGGACTGAAAGTTTGGCAGCCTTAAGAGTGCCCAAAATTTGGCAACCATGGGACTAGATGGAGAGTAGAAAATCAATTGCATCGCAAACGGTATTCAAAGACACACAAAACTGCTTACATGCTCTATCATTCGCCACAAAAGTTAGTAGCACGTTCTTCCAGAAAATTGCAGCGAACCAGGAGTTATTCATATAATCGTGCGTAATGTGGCATCGTTGAAACATAGAACGACAAGCTAGCATAACTGATCAACTCATACGAGCAGTCTCACGGAATCATCCAGCCAAGAACAAGATTTTCAGAAATGTGCAAGCCAAAGAACACTCTGCAGCGCAAGCAACGTAACAACAATCTTCTAACCTAACAAAGTATGCAAAAATTGAAGGAAAGCAACGAAAATACAAAATATGCAAAATCATTACTGGAAACAGAACTTCTGTGCATCTAGCAAATCGGCATATTCCCAACTGTTACCATTGATACGTCCAGCATTTCATTCTATTCTGAGCATTAAACTGAACGCGAGCACAAGGCTTTTCGATTCACAGCGCTCAAAAAATCCATTCCATGCCGATTCGCTCCATTCGCACTGCAGAACGCACAGCAAAAAAAAAACACCTACTTAACTATACTGCGATAACAATGAAGTTTGCGTGGATAGGTGGTCGATGAAATCGGTAGCGCATTGCTTCTAGCTAGTTGCGACAACTGGCGCAGAAAGATCGATCTTCACGCTCATCTATGTTTCAGCAATCGTCAAGATGACTCCTCGAGATGACTCCTCGAGATGGCGGTTCATTGCAGAAAAGCCCAACGGGGTCTCATCTCCTAATTCAGGCGTTATCGCATCACGAATTTGCACTATGGACTAAATGCTAAGTGGCCGTTATCCAATTAGGGGTAACCACGATCTAAAAGAATATCTCTATACGTCATAGCTGTCCTTAATTGGTTGTTCTCATTCAAAGCGCTTCGGCAGCGATTGAATTCCAAGCCTGTTGACAATGGAAAATCGATCAGGGGCAACCATATAAAGTTAAAGCACTTTAGAATGCGCTCCCATTCGTATCTATCGGTACTTGTTCGTTGTTGTTGACTTACATTGATGATTGCTGACAGAAAATGCGCACATTCGATCTAGAGAATCGATAAGGTATGGCAGGAAAAAATCTGTTAAACTTAAACTGATCGACTGAACAATCGCTGCTTTGCTAAAGCAATGCTGCAACTTCAAGTGCTCGGTGTCTCTATGAACTCTCCATATGAAGTTTCAGGTTCGAGCAAAAACGAATGTTCGCACACACCAAAAACAATGCTGCACATAGCACTAAAATCGAACAACTCAATTCAGTTACCCGACTGAGACGCTTCCAAGCTTGTATGTGATCAACTCGCTAAGCGCTGAGAATCGTTATGCGATGTTGCCTCCTTGCCGTAGTGTACACTACTGATTTCGAAAACAAAAAAAAAAACAGACGGATGAGTATGAAATCATTTTCGCGACAGATGAAACATTCTTTTGTTAATCAATTCAACATTGCTATCACTGTTGAGAAAATTTGTGAATTTTCTGAACTACATCACTCCATTAGGGCACTACATCGGCTTAAACAATGAAGCAAATTGTGCTGCATAATGCACTGCACTAGGTATTCAAAGCAATTTTGCGCTCTACGGTTCAGTTAACACAAATTGAAAGCTTAAACTCGAACTCTAAACCACTTAACTTCAGCTCAACGAATGAGTAATTGCTGCTTTGCAAAAAGCAATGCTGCTGATGCTTCGCGTGCTCGCTGCCTGTATGAACACTCTATATGAAGTATCAAGTTTAAACAACTCGAATGTTCGCACATCGCAAAAACAATGCTTCACATAGCATTAAAATCAAGCAACTCAATTAAGTTGCTCGGTTGAGATGCTGCGAAATTTGCGTGTCATTACCGCGCTATGAACTGAGAATTGTCATGTGATACACTCAAATGCACCCGCGCAAACGAGCAACGGCGATTGCTTGTTCCGTGCAGTCTGGATGTCCGCTCCATGATGACTACAAAGCGTGAAGACAGTGCAAGTCGTTGAAGACGGGAAGACGACTTTCGTTAGCCAGTTGACATAAAAGGCTCAACTGCAGATTCCCCAAATGGTATCAACGGTAATCAGGTGCCATTGGAATCCTCTTCTTGAGAACTTAAGCCAAAAAGTCGTGCAAATAATTATTATGACAGATCGTGAAATCGGCTTTTTTCGCTGAATTTCCACTCATTTGAGATCCCAGTGATTACTTGCGAATTTTTGCCCTTGAAAACCATATCGCGAAGCAGTAAGTTTTTTTTTGGGGGGGGGAACAGAAAAATTCTTGTAGGGGCCTTAAAACTTTCCATTCATGCAACGAAACTCCTGCACAGCATTCCGGATACGGTTTACTAGTTGGTTAAATCTTCTTCGTTCAAATGTCGGTTGCGGCTGGGCAGTAGGAAAAAGAACTCTTTGTCATGACCCGAGTGGCTTCTCCACAAGAATGCAATTTTCTGTTACAGTGTTGCGTACATTGCTTGAGGCTAAAGTGATATTATTTTTTTTTCAACGGCTACGCAACCATGATGTTTCGAGAGTGATTAGGCGCGATATTTTCCAACCATATCTCTAGTGCAATTTTCACTTGAACACAATGCGCCTGCCGAAAGAAAACTTAGATGAATTTCTCTGCACTATAAAATTAACTCAAATCCCCACCAACGTGGTGCTTGTTTTAGGATCGCTGAGAACTTCCATCAGTAAATGAATGCTCTTATACATTTAATATGCTTGCTCTTCCAGACACCAGCCGATATGAAAATGAGCTCAGTGTATCAAATTATTCGCATAAAATTTTGTAAACTGTAAAAAATTGTTTACACCACTTTTCGCTTCGCATGATAGAAAATTTTGTAAACTTGCACTGATCAATTGATTGCGAGGCAGGCATGATATTTTATGTAAACTTGCCACCGTTCTCATGTCACAGTGCGGATTGCACGGTTCGGTTGCCAAAAATACTGGAAGCAGTTTCGGTGTCGCTGCGATCATCGCATGCATTCTATTTTTTCACATTTGCGAATGCGTATTGTACTTTTAGACTACTACGACTCTATCATTTGTGGATTGTTATGACCACACGGGAATACATCGACGAAGGTCAACATTCCTTTATCATCGCTGTTTCCTTGGCATATGGTGCACAATGAGGCTTCCTAGAAAAGTCAGATTTTTTACTAATTCGTTACTGACTCCTATATATATTGAACATCCACACTTCTGGTTCATTCAGCTGCACTTGCGACTGAATTTTCTCCATTTTGTTGACTTCGCAAGCATTAATGCTTATTTGACTAGCAATTTCCTCTAACGGGACAGTTATCAAATATCACATATGAATATTGGAAGATATCAATCTTTGTATGTGGCATTCGGTTTGAAAGTAGTGTTTGGGACCGCAAAATTTGCAAAATAAATTACAGTGAGGCTGAGGACTTGGATTAGCACTTAGGCATTTTAAAGGTGCTATTTTTGACAGTTTATTATGGTGTTTTCTCATTTTCTCACATTTTGCTCATTTGTGACTAGACCGTATGTTCTAAGAAGTTCCGCTTCAGTTGGTGCTCCTAACGAGAAAACTTGGGTATTCTGAACTCTTGAGCGAATTCGAGATACCGCTTCTCTAGCTGTGCATCGCAAACTCAACCCTACGTTGCCGCATGAATCGCTGGTACTTGCGTCGTTCCCTGCTGACAGCGCTTAAAGTTCGGAACTACTCGAATAAACGAGAACAGGCGCTTCTGCACTTGTCTTTATGTCTGCTCGAAAACAAAGTTATTTTTCGAAGGCAGGGATTCCGTGATCTCTCGGGGTCGTTCGATGGCCATGCGAGTTGTGGCCTTACCTGGACAACGACTGATGGCCTCCTACGTTTAGTTCATGCACAGATACCACTAGAAATGGCAGAATGCCCAGCCGCGTTCGCCTCCGGAACTCCTCATTCAGTTCGCGTAAAACTGGCATTTAATCTTGACGGTGTGCCCATCACCTATTTATGAACTATATACTTATCTCCTAAGCATGATTCGAGGAACCGACGGTGTACCAAACCTCTTCCATTACACATCTACTCTATTGCCGCTTGTACAGCACCCAAACGTCGCAGAAAGACCTCAGGAGACTAATGCTCATTCACCTCAAGTAGTTGTCTGTTAGTGCCGTCTTTCGGTCGTACTATAGTTGCACTTAAGGTACATTTCATCAAGCTTTATAATGAGCAACGACGACAACAGACCTTTTAACGCGCTTACCAGTCAGAAACCCCATGACAAGGAGGCCGCGAAACAGCGATCGCTCACCGTATTCATGATGTAGGCAAACTTCAAAAGTATGAATTATGTAAGCGTGCAAAAGGACGGCCATGACACGCGACATAGACAATCGTGATAAAATAAGCTGCCCTGTTTGCTCTAACATACACTTCTTTTTCGCCTGGCAATCAAGAAATTGCTCTTCAAACGCAATGCCGACTGACGTTGGCCAAAGGAGATTTCTACGAGATCATCATGGCTCTCAATGCTGACATTTATCTTCTCATGGTTTTACGTTCCTCTTTTTACGATTTCTCGTTGCTTGACAAGATATCCGTATTCGGATTTGCGCTTGATGCGCTCTTCATGTTACTTGCCACGATGGAAACTGAGCGAGCAAAAATCAAAACTCTTTAAGTCAGGATTCATAACAGCATGATTCCGCTAAATCTGTAACAACGAAGCGTAGAGATTAAATCCTACAGCCACAATATACCGCGGAGTAAGAGTGGCGGCTAAGACATCCCATGGAATATACATGCAGCAACGACAGCTATGCTATTATTATCGGTGAATTGAAGTGCTTCATTATTAAGTGATTTAGTACATTGTCTGGACGTACCAGGTTTCCCATTGATTAACTTAATTAAGCGATTCTTTTGTCTAATTACGGTGAAACAGCTTTGATTTACATGCTGAATACGACAAACGTTGATTTGCTGCTAATGAAAGCACACTTGGATTAATTTTAAACAAGCTTGCAAAGGACCGCTTTCAGGAAACGCGTTATGTTTGTCATTGCGACGTGTTACCTGTTTGGCTCTCTACATCATCAGCTTTCACGAAAATTATTGCTGAAAGTTGGCGTGCTAAAGTTGCTGTTACTTTAAGATATACCTGTAATTCTCATGAATATGCTGCCATTTGTACAGTTAAATGCGATATATGGGAGAGTAAATTCTCACCATTTCTTCCAGTTCAGAATAATAAAAAGATATAGCTTTCGCAATTTTAAAAAATGGCGTCCGCTAGGAGGATCCACGCACCAAGAGTTGTCCGCTGAACTTTGGAAATCACTTTAAGAAGAAGTCACGTAAAGGGAACTCTTAAAGAAGATACATTGAAAACAATCGTAGGTTGCTGCTGGAAAATACTCTCCCGAAGTAGCCGTCCCCAATTTTAACAAAACTTATGATTTTGCCTCAGCATGTTCATGCCATTTCAAGAAAGTAATTATAAATACTAGCTTCCAAGGAAAACGCAAGCTTTAAAGGTTTTCCAGTTACGAACAATCGACAGGAGGTCCTGGTTCGCCGCTCCATCACTGGTTCTTTTTTTTGCAGATCTTCTGGGCACTGCTCTCCCCAACTGACCATTTCAGAGGACCTTTTGTTAATTTTATGATCAACAAGGACCATTATCAAAGATGCATCTCATACCTATCTTACCCCTGCCTCTTCATCGAAGTCGAATTTCCCAAGAACATATCTACATTGCTGACTTTCGTATGTGCTTCGTTAATGAACACGTTAGCTCGACGGAACAGCTGCCATATACCATCAATAAACAACCGCATTCGAAAACTGAAATTGGAATTTATGTATCTAGCAGAATTTCGCTTGCCGCAGTGCTTAACATCCAATGTTTCCAACGACTGCAATTATGTTGTATTTCCACGAAATTTCGTTTGAATAAACTTACTTCACCTATACACGGCCAAAGAAAAGAACATGTAATGAGAATGATGGAGCAAGAAAATTTACACAGTGGACAACAGTATTTGCTATGATTTCCAATTGAAACGAGCAAAATGGTAGTGAAAAAATGAGGCAGTGCATCAAGAATGTATAAATAAGATTTCGCAGATGAAGCGGAACTTCCCAGCTTTCATCGACGGGTACCATCCTCAAAGAAAACTCCGCCATCCAGAGAGCAATACTTGGGGCAAACGCCCCTCTCGCCAGGTTTTCCTGGTATTCCAGTTGGTCCTCGCGGTCCCGGTTGTCCATCTACGCCTGGCTGTCCATCTGCACCTTTTTCACCTGGAGGTCCTACAGGTCCAGGCATTCCATCAGCACCTGGCTTCCCGGGCGGTCCATTTGGTCCAGGTGGACCTGGTTCACCTGAAAATAGCCGTCTAACTTTTTGTGATTCATTTTTTCGAATAGCCTACCAAAAAGTCAAAGTTCTTATGCTCGACTCAAAACGTGTGGGTGTAATCAGGCTATGATGTTGAGGGACGCAAAGGCGCTCAGGAGGATATAGAACTATGAAGAGAAAGAAGTTGCTCTGAGAAATGTAAATATGACAATGTTCGCTCACAAATTTTCCTTTCGGACGAGGGCTCTAGATTTTTTTTCTTCATGATTTTCACGTTATCTCCTGTTCGCTTCTGTTATCCTCAGACACCCACTGCGAGTGACTTTTTTGTTGTCATCTCTGACCTTCGAATGGGCATACTAATTTTTAGCGACTTTCTGCCACAGCTTCTTAGCAATGCGAGCAGTGAAGCAGCCTTTTTGTCCATCTGCGAGCACTCAGCTAGCCTTTGAATACTGCCTTTATAGGTAAGTGAGATGCACCATAAGTATTAACATCTTCGCCTTACTGCTAACATATAAAGCGCCATGGTTCGTCAAAATAAAATTTAACAAACAAATTAAGCGCGCATCCAGATCGAGCTGCTTTAATAAAGGACCCTCGGCAGCGCAGAGAAGGTCCCGTGATTGTCAGACTAGGCTTGACGGTTGGCTGATAGCTGAAGATGGATGCTCGAAACCTGCCGGATACCGCCGTCTTGGGATGAATAAAGCACTGCCGATAGGAAGCAGTTCTGCGCTATAATATTTTTATAAGGCCAGCATAACAGCAATCTTGCTGTTGTCGAAGGATACAAACGAATGGAGGCGATCAATATTTTTCAATTTCTGATCGCTTAAAACTAGCAAACGTTTCATGACTTTGTTATTGTCTCGGATGATATTTGAAGGCGCGTTCAAGAGAATTTCACTTAATAAGCTACCACTGTACCAGTGGTAGTTTTTCGCTAACGCAACTCTACATTACGTCTCGTTTTACGGTTTCTGGTGCTTCTTCTGTGCAAAGCGAAGCCTCTTTCAGTGAATTCCGGTAGCAAAGAACCAAAGATATCATGAAGAGGAAATGTTGTTTGCTAGTGGCAAGGCTCCCTTGCGAAAGAAGTCTTGGCCTCAGAAACGAATCCAGATATCTGAGGCATTCCTGCAACAAGGCTTGCAAGCAAGAGAAAAGCAAGAAATCCTCTCCCTCCTCCTCCCCCACTCTCCCTCCTCCTTGCATCGAATCATTCGGAAATAGGAAGTTTCAGTACCCGTCCTCCCGACGCCCTCCCCTTTCGAGACCGAAGTAAATGTTAGATTCAGTAATGGCGAAAATAGTTTCGTCGAACTGCCAACGAAGAAAAACTGACAAATGTATATGCCTATTAGTGTGTTAATCTGATAGTTTGAACTCGGAAACCATAAAAGCTAGATTGGTGAAGTTTGAAATCATGGCAATGCGCTACTGGTAGATTAACGTTTCACTCCGAGATCACTTTAAGTCACATCCTCTATCACTTTTCCTGTTGATTCATCCATCATCAACCACAAGCACTTTTAGATGCCATTTTAGAGCTGCTCTGGTTACATTTTAAATCCGCAGTACCACAAGGGGCGAGAAGATGCTCTATTGCTGGGGGGATTGTCGTGTCCGGCGACTGTCGCAGGAAGGAACGGAGTTCGACTCCTGGCCGAAAATTGTGGTTTTTGAGCCTGAGCAACTTTGACGGGCGCCATCACATGGCGCTCATGAATTCTGGCATTTTGTTCTGGAAGCCGTGAACGGAATCATACACAAGCGACCAGACATGTTCTAAAACGTCTAAATATGCTTTAAATTTTTCTCGGCCATGTTTGGTTCACGAGTTATGGTAATTTGAATTTCAAGATCCTCCACCTCCTCCCCCTCTCCCGCCGCGATGGCCCGCTTACGAGCTTGCCTGAAGCTGTTTGCTTACAACGAATAGCAGTCGTAAGATCTTAGTGAATCAAAATAGCGCATTCATTTCCTCTTCCTCAACTTCGTTTAAATGCTACCCCTGTATATGAAACTTTATAAAACCAATATCTCATAATCTCCAGGGCCTGTAAATGAAACAAATAAGTCCAACTTATAATGAAAACCATGCAAAACGTGCGAAAAAAAATGTTGAGAACATGTGCAGTACATACCCTGATCTCCTGGCTCTCCTGGCTCCAGTGGCTCGTCTGGAGCATTCTCTCCTGGCGCCCCGGGTGGTCCTTGAGGTCCCACTTCACCTGCTGCGCCAGGATTACCTCGCGGACCGGGCTGTCCTTGTGGTCCATCCAGTCCAGGATTCCCAGCCGGACCGTCTGGCCCTGAATCGCCAACTGGTCCAGGCGGGCCTGGTGGACCTGGAGGCCCACGTGGGCATGGCTTGCATGGCGGGGGAGTGATCGGCTCGCAAGGCTGAGGTGGTGGCCTTCCAGGATTGCCTGGTAATCCAGGCGCGCCAGGTTTTCCAGGTTTTCCGGGTCTACCTGGCGGGCCTTTTGGACCGGAAGGCCCTCGTAGACAGCAGCCCTCGCACGAACCACCTCCGCCAAATTCACCGAGACTCTCAACTGCTCCTACCTCCGCCATTTCATATCCAGCCTGTCGTGCCGTTCGATTTGTTCGCTGACCAGTTTGTCTCATTTCGCCGACCTCAGCCCATATTTGTTGAGCAGATCCCTGGAAAACAGATACCTTATAAGACCGTCCGGCTTGTACGAAAATCTAATAACGGATAACAGGTGGGTAGAAATTACCGGAAAAAGAAACCTCTGAAGATGTGTATGAAAGTACCCGCTTATAGTGAAAAGAATTTAGAGGAAAACAAAACGTGAAGTCGGAGTGCACATTTAACATAACACGTAACTACCACAGCAAACAGCAGCCTCAGAAGTATACAAGATTGTGACCCAATAATTCTGTAGTAAATCCCCAGCTGTGACGCTTTCTGACGGTGCTGCATTGCAAGTTAAATAGTCCTAGCTTATCGGCCACATATAAAGGCGCCTTTCTGAAAGCGAAATGAGAACGCATATGAGGATCACATGATCTCTCATGCATCGGTCGCATCTTCTAACAAAATGAATGGCAGAAAAGTGTTGGACATATTTGCACTTAAACGTCCTTCTCAACAAAGCATTCTGATCGCGCATGAACTTCCGCCATGAAGTTAACGAATTTTGCAGGAACTGGTTTTTCGCTAAAGTTTTCGCAAAGGCGCTAATATTTGCACACTCAATTTGCGGTAAACGACGATGCGTCGAGAATAACGATGTGTCGAGAATGGCGTGCAATGGATTCACGATGATATGTTGCTTGATGACTTTGTTCGCGAGTCTGATCAGTTTCATCGTGAGCCAACAAATACTTGAATATAGCCAGTAATAAATTCATTTTTCCCGCGTCTAATCGCTTGCATAAATCCATTATTAAGGAAATATTTTCCACGACTTTTTTACCACTGGCTGCCAATCAACGGCACCAAGGATAAACAACTTCAGCACGACGTTTCATGCCATTTCCCCCTGAACTTAGACATGAAGAGTCAGTTATCCGACAGCTCAGATCACGTCGCTGAATGTCAAGGCACCGGCTTCAGTGGTTTCTGTGCCAAAACTGCTTAAGCGATATGCAAAGAGAAATAACGTTTAAGCATATTGGCACAGAACTGACGCCACCATAATATGCTTTGTAAAGTGTCATTCAGTCAAAGCACAATAGAAGGCCATATGTGAGAAAACGAACCGTCCTCGCAGTCTGCTACTGAACAAAAAAAATTATACACAATAATGCATTCATGGTCAGCCAATCGCCCAGAAATTGCTATCCGCCAAATTCCGTAGTCGCTGCCTGACAGTAACCAGGCTGCATAGCACCAGACAAAGCAGCACACTAATGAGCAACTACAATTCGCTTTAAGGGAGTTAACTCCTTAAGTGAGCTGCAATTGTCTTTTGCTGTCTTCTTACTTGACGCATTCATTGCTTATGCGACTCTGCCCCCGCTATTCACTCCTATTTTCACATATCATCTGGCACCCGAGTTACGATTTCACGACGACAATTACGCGCACTCTATTTCATAAAAAAGCAAAAACACCAATTCACTGCAACACATTAATGAAGTGAAAATTAGCGAAGGCGAATGGAAAGGCGATGAAAATTGCACCTTTTAGGATGACTTTCCCAACCGTGGTTCTTTGAGAAATCAGAATAGAGAAGGATGAACTTTGCGAAGTTTGCGAAACAATTTCTCTTTCGCTGACGGAATTTCGAGAAAGCTGATCATTCTCACACATTTGAAAGATGCACTTCCTTAATAGGCTGCTTCACTGGCTTGGATAAAGTTTTTCGCTTTCAAGAACGGGAATGAATTAAATACCTTGCAGAGATGAGCTTCGTTGTGCATTTGCCGACGTACTGTTTGTACGTAGTTATAGACCATAGGCAGAGTGATGCACATCGAGAGGACGGCTACCATTGAGAAACTGACGGCAGCACACGCCACAAATTTGTACACCTTCAGACGGCTTCTTGAATCCATTCCCTAATGCGCACACTGCACTCGTGCATTTGGCTACCGCATTAAATACGAGCACTCGAACGGTCGAATTAGTGAGACGTTTATTTGCCTCGATGCAACGACATAAAATACGCTGATGTACTTGTTGTGCTCGAAGTGCAGCCTGACGCCATAGATGCCTTCGCTACGTCCAATCGAGTGGCACATCAGTGGAATTGTTTCGCTCAATTGTTTATTTCAAACCCTTACTGCGCCAGCAAATAAAATACATAAACCTTGGATATAATCCATCTAAATGCTTACAGTGAGCAAAAAGAAAAGCAAATGAGAGTTTCACTATTTAGACTAGCCGATTTCATGATATGCTTACAAACTGTGAAGCACAGTGCTGCCTCGACTGGTCGAAGAAACATCCCACTTAAAAAACGTCTTCCCCAACTATCACAATCCACTTACAAATCGATACGACCATATTAAATGTGAATTTTTCTGGAGTAGACACCCATAATTTACTTCGCTGTCTATGAATCATTCCGAAAATAGTGATCATAGGGCGCCAATCATCTTTGTGGGTTATAACTGCCAATTTACTCATTCAACCGCTACTGAGTAAATACTTACGGTTACACACGCATGCACACATGCATTCTAATGGAAATGGTTTAGTCGTAACTGCGCTTAGAGGTGAAAGCTTGTCAGCGTACAGGAAAAGCGGAAAAAATGAACGGCACGCTTCTGCTTCTGCTTCAAAAGTTTCGAACGCTAAGGCACTTAGAAGTTGTCTCCTCTCAGAATTCAAAAAAAAAAATGCTGATTTTTACTCACTTTTGCAAATTCCCATTTGCAAAGAGCACTTTCGTAAGATGTATATGTGTGCTGTCGGCAATAGCTCAGTGGTAGAGCCCAGCTTCGCGTGCGGGGAGACCTGGGTTCGATTCCAGGCTGCTTTCCACCATACCACTGACAGGCCAGCCAGCGGGTAGTTAACAGCGAGCTAAAACAGCCGAAGAGATGGCTGTGCTCGGCGTGCGATTGCCTCAGTAACATCGAGAAATCGCACTTATGGCCCGAGCGGTAACGTGCTGACGTGCCAACGTATATGTATACACATATGTATACGCTATTTTCATTTCAAAACCACTAAAGCTGCAATCACAGAGTTGTTCTGCATGATCTCCATTTTAAACCATCCTTAACTTCCAGTTTCGGAAAAGTTCATTAGCAACAGTGGATTTGCCGGTAATCGGAGTCCTTAAAAAGTTCTGCATAAAGTTTGGATTTGGTCGCGCTACACTTGCAGAATCTTCAAAGAGATTGCTCATTGAATCCATTTCATGGAGGCTGTTAGCTAATGAAGATTTACATTTACGCTACATTCGGCATTCCTCATGGTTGCTCTTCCAATCTTCGATATGAGTTGTGATCTATCTGGCTTGTACTAAAATTTGACCCAAATGATTAGCGAACGCAAAATTTGCTGACGAGAGTTCACATTATAGAAAAACACTCCTTATTTTTAACAAACATAATTATATTGTAAACGAAAGTAAGAAAACAATCTTCTAAGGTATTATTAATATAACTGTGTTTTTTGGTGGTGCCTTGAATTTACTCACCACTGAATATTATCATAAACAAAGTTGAAAGTCATCGCGCTGCTCGTGCAAAGTGACAATGGTTGGTGCGAAACTGAGCAATTTTTTAACCGCAAAATTCATGAGCAATTTTCAAGACGAATCCTATTGAAGTTTTTTAAAGACGAGTTCATCGATCCTAAGTGTATGATGGTGTCCAAGCTATAAAGTTGTCACTTTTGAAATTCATGAATGAATTTTAGCCATTATTTACCAGTAAATGACCCAGCAGCATGGCTAACGCTGACAAGTGAGCGGTTACTGGTCTTTGAACACGAAGTGACCAAACGAGCAAAACTTTTTGCACTCCATATGCGCAAACACGAACTTTGCGTCTTCTTAGTACAAAGTAGGCAGGCCTGCGAGTGCGCAAGGACCGATCGGACGGGTATCGCTCAATCTCAAATGCATGAACGGCTTTCTCGATAATTATGAATTAAGTGACAACTCAAGCCGTGGAGATTTCAAACAAGTAAATATTACACATTTTCATTTCAGTTCTCGCAAGTTTTATTCCATTCGATGCGAAGCAAATTTCACACATTTCATGAGGCCTTTAACAAATTCACTGATGAACTGATTTCGCGTTACCACCCTGAGAACTGTCACGGCGTTTCGACACAAATAGCTCCAAAATACGACATCGATCTGAGGAGGGCGGACCGTCTGAATTCGTGTTGAACAGGAAATTATATCACAAATTTAGCAGGCAACCCAAATAATCCCCGGTTCACTCTCGCAGTGCCGCGACAAGGACATTCGCACTCATTCAATGCTCTTAATTACCTTCTAAAGTCCCGCATTCAAGATGCATTCTTTACGCACTCTTCCATTTATACTGAAGAGCATTTTAAAACGTAAGCTGTTGTTGCTAGACGCTGCCAAAAAACCAGTTCTTTGCAATTTGCGCGCATCCTGTTTCAATCCCCCGATCAATCATTCCCTAAAATTGCTCATACCAAAGTCGAAACAAATGTTCATAACAAGGCTAATCAAAGAAGTTTATAATGGCGCGTCAAAATATGAAAAAAAAAGAACCGAAAATAAAACATACAACAACACCTCAATGAGAAATGATTGTTAACACGTGTTGCTGGCTCTATCTCAGCCCTTGGAATGAATTTTGAACTGCGCACTCATAATGTTGAAAAATTAAAACGGAGGGTATAAAAAGCGTATCGCACAAGGCGATGAACTCTAAATGTGCGTTCAATTTGCGGCATGGTGGAAATTTTTTCGAAAATGTCCACCACTAGCTAAAAAATGAAATCGTTTCATTTTTTTTTTGCCCTAGTTTATCTGATGGTTCGGTCATCACACGCATTTGGCCGTTTATGCTTTATGCAAGTTCATTTTCATGTTTCGCGATGAGCCACCTTAGGCTGCACCCTCAGCAAACCGAGAACTGAAATTCGTAAAAGTCTGGAAAGTGTAACTGACGCTGGCAACGATATGCTCTTTTCGCAAATTTCGTTGCGATTACGTAGTTTGTTCATGAATCTCATTACATCAAATAATGAATGTTTGAACGACTAGCCGAGTGCAGAAATTCAGCTTGGCCCATGATTCCGCAGTTTATTTTGACATGTGATTTTGAAGCGGTGGCGGCAAGCTAGCGGTTCAGAGCATCAGTAGTACTGTCCCTTTTATTAGTGCCAATTTTTTCGAAATTTCTTCACTTGCTTTTGTCACTCAGAAGATACCACGTTGAGCTGTGATTGATGATGTTGTAATTTGTAATTTTCTGCATCGTGTTAAACTGAATTCTAATCGCATGAAAAGAAACCAAAAAAAAGATCCGTTGACTCGTCTTTTTCGGTGCACGTGTTCCGTGAGACATACTTAATCTAGAAATGAATCGCAGATAATATCGTTTGGTTTTGCCTCGATGCCAAAGTCTGTACAGTCTCTTTAAGGAACAACTTCAATGCGTCAGAGAAGTTTACCGGACTCGAATTACTTGTTTGGCTGACTCGGCTAATCAAACGAGTCGCTTCTTTCCCCCTTCTGTGAACACTAAAACTTAATATTTGATCTGATGCGACCTTTCTTACAAATCTTCCGTTATACATTTGCTAGGCTAAGCCTTACTTAAAAGAGCAAAAGGGAAGAGTGGATAATGTCACGCTCATGAAGGCTGGTCATATATCTTATGATATTTGCAACGCGCCGCACTGGAATTCACATTGAAGTTTACTCTTCACGTTTCGTCGTGCCCGTTCGACGGTCCACTCTCGCTGTACCTTCACTGTTCGAAGGTGGCACATTCGCCGAAGAAATGGTGATGCTCGTGATGATCTGTGGGCGCACTGCCAGCAGAAATATAATGCCTCCATTCTTAACATCGGAAGATTTTCGCTGAAAACAATTGTCGTGATCGTGCCGCACGTTTGCATTTAGGAATTTCGAATTTTTAAGCAGAATTATCAGAATAAAAAACCGTCAAGTTCTTTTTTTGACAATGAGGATCGAAATTTTTAGACGCATTCCCCTGTCACGGTGGAAGCGCTGGTGATATTGGCAATTAGCTGTCGATACTCTGAATGTATTGTCTCTGCTGCAGTGTTGCTCAGCGTGTGCAGTCTGCCTTTGCTCTCTTTCTGCTGATCTTTCTTCACGCTTATCGCCTGCGCCGTTCACTACAAACAACCTAATCGCAAATATTGTGCAATATTTTTTGCAATAAATCGTCTTATGCCGAGTGATCAGCGTTTTGAAAGCAGGCTCGCAAAACAGTCGAAATGAAGAACATTGCGAGAGATATTTCCATCGTTTTTTATGGAGAACAAAATATTTATTGAAGTCGCTGATGCAGCGTGAAGTCTAAACAACACTTGGCTTTACAATGCTCCATTAGTTGTCATTCCTCCATTGTGGTGGTGTTCCAAACGTCGAATTGCTCCCACATTTTCGTTCGTCTCGTACGCTCCAAGCGCCACTTTTTTTGTCCTCTTCTCTTAACATTACCCTAAAAAACGCCGCTATTTAATAAAACTTGTCGAATTCTCTCTGCTAAGGCAATAATCTTCTTTCACTTAGCAAAGACTTTCGAAAACACTTCAAGAATGAAAAATGAATGGGAATGCGTCCCAAGAGGTTGCAGCGACACGCGGCTTGCATTCTGGCCCAAGCATGCGAATGATCAGACATTCATACCTCAGCCTAAGCAACAGATTATGCAGTATGCGCCTGAAAATTCGCTTTCCCGGAGCTGTTGCAATACGTTCTTCAGCATGCGGATTTGATCCATTTTTTATCATCTATGGCTTTTTATCATCGCACAGGTCGGCACTGCCACGATGGGCCTTTGCCAATGAAAATTTGCTGAGAGCAAGAAAGATACGCAGAGCCGCTGAATTGAACGGTTTCCTCACACTGCTTACGGCGCTAAGATCAAGCAGATAGTCGATAATTTCTCCGTAGCTCCCGGCAATTTTTCACCGTTTATGCGCAATAATTTGAGTGAAGAGGCATTTTTCACCGAAAAAAAAGTGAAATGGTTTTCACGTTGAACGTGCTCTCAAATGGACGATCAAGACGTCGATTAAAATTCACTTTTTATGAGCTCTTCTGGCTATTCGCAGTTTCAGGTCACTTCGGACTCTACTCCTTGTTCGCTCATATTCCGAAGTTGGTGCCGTGCGGTGACACCTGTCACAGAACCAGTCGCCGACAAAAGATGTGTGAATAGCCCTCGCTAGCGCTTCTCACCTGTGTTCCATACTTTTTATTATTTTCTATAGCTCTCTGCTAAAAAAGATTATCATTATGCCAAACACTGTTTTTTCATGCAGTGACAGCTTCGCACAAGACAGGAAACGCTCAAGAATCTCTCAGCGTTCCTGTGGTCGCAAGAGCGCAATGTGAAAACCAGTTTTTATCTACCATCTCATTCGTACAAAAAAGGCGAACTGTCAAATAAAGAGGTCTCATGATAACTCATTAAAGAGTATTTTCCTTTACAGCATCGAAATGGCTTCCTATGATTCGAAGCGAGCTTCCAGTACAAACCAAACTTATTGCGAAAAGGGATACAAACGCGAATGCGTGCAGAATTTCGAGCAGCCGAAGTTTTACCGAATATGCCAGTTTCATAAATTTCAACAAACAAAACAATTTGCAAATAAAATAAGGGCGCCATTTAACTAATCTATGGATCGACCATACCTAAAAATGGTTTCTGAAAGTAAAGTCCTCTTCAGCTGTTGTCGCTTGAAAGAAGCCCCGAAGTTGTGGAACTGCGGTTGTTCATAAAGGCATTTTAAAGAATGCGTGGAAATCTACCTCAGGAATGTTGTCAAATCATAGTAGAAACAGAGCTTCACATGCATTTGTGCAACTACAGCAGTTTTCTTTAAACTTCAACCAGCATTTTTGTATGATAAAATTGGTGATTATAGCGAGTTCATCATTTGAAAGTACGTCTATCTCAGCTTCCGTCGCGCTTCCGGTGTTCCACTGTGCAGCATGTGCTCGGTGATGGAGAACTCATTTACTTTTTGGCATTACATAAGAGTGCTCAAATTATTGACAAGCTTTACCAGCAATATTTTCAGGGCATGAAGGTACGGACATTGACGCTTTTGAATTTCGAAAGTTTTGCCCTCCAAGTTGACTTCCTTGGCAGCAACAGATATCAACTTAGAAAATGCGTCGCAATCATCCTCGAGCACGACGCGAGATTAACAGAGCATGTTCAAAAACGCTTTGCCCGACTCGCTTTTAACAACTTTAATATGATTTCGTTGTATACTACATGACTGCATGAAACCGCTTGCACCATTTGAAAATCCGGATTCTCACTTTATTTTGGCTTACTTTGATTGCGATGGGCGTGGATATGAATACCCCTTGTTTGAAAGTGCTGAACTATCAACAGTTTTCCGCTTTCTTTTATGTGCCTAAGGGAAATAAGCTCCCTGATTATATCAATGATGCGCTCATTCGCACAACTTCGCGCTATCGGCAAAGTCGTTTCTGTCACCATGATGTTACCGACCAAGTATGCTCAACCTTGGGTTACTGCCAAATGCTGATCCTATTATCGTGTAGAGGGCCGGGTTTCGCTATAATTGTTGTTTTATCATTGTTTAGTTGTAGCTGCGCTTGCGTTCCGCCATCACTGATTTTCTTTTCACTCTTTCATGTCCACATACCGCATTCCTGTTTTCGTAGTCGATCCTTTCAAATGAGACTTCATGGCAATAAAAATCAGTTGGTGCATACTTATTATCCCATACCTCTTGACTCAAAAGAATGCCCGGCTTGAAGCGTTTCAATGCTGATCCCAGAGGAAGTACAGCATCAAAACTCTAAAAAAGTTTGATGGAATCACAGAAGTTCTTATTTTTGTCATTCAACATGCCGCCATCTACGTTTCTTTTCGTACCAAATTGTTCCGCACTTGTAATTGAGAGCGTGACGAAACGAAATTCATTTTCCGAAAGGAACAAAGTGATAGAATGCGAGACCGTTTGAGAAGACAATTTAATGCATTTTCGTCCCGTCATTTGCAACTTTTTCTTGTTTTCAAAGTGCTGAGTCGGCTGATGAGCTGAAAAGCTGAATTCAAACATTTGAATTTAACCTTGCAGCGCCTCTTAGTTGATCCCCTTATTCGATCATCCTGGGCATTATCCACTCCTTTCTTAATTCTCAATAAGTTCTTGAGGCACCGCCTGTCATCTTTCGAAAGGGCAGCCTTCTTTCATGAATCCTTCGGCATGAAGAAATGTGTAAAGTGTTCTTGCCCGCCAAAAATGACCATAGCTTCATAACCATGACCTCAGACTTTTCCATCTGTCCATTAGAATAATTCTTCCTCGCCGCAACATGGGACTTCCGTCAACTGCATTCAAGGAGAATGTCCGTTAACATCATCTTTCCGAAACGGGGCAAAATTCATGCCATTGTTCGCCAGCCATTCGCACATCTCGATTTAGTTCTTTTGCTTCTTATTGATCATTTTCTCACAATTGTGATCTTTGCCTTCCCATAATAATAAATTGAAAACTTCAGCACAACACGCGGTTAATGCGGTTTTGGTTTGCCTTAATCAAGTTTCGTATTACAAATGGGCTTAAACTGGTTGAACGGGTGGAGGGAGGGGGTTTTTATGTGAAGTAAACATGGTATGGGGAGAAAAGATGTACAGTTAAGTGAACCATCCTTTTAATTAAATGATGTGCATATCGCGAAGTGAAAAATCTTTTTGGTATTGTCTTTGTACACTTTTTGTATTATCTTTGTACTGTCGTAAAGGTACACCTTAACCATTAACCAACTATAAGATTCGATTCGATTCGATTTTTATGAAACGGAGCTTACAGAAACAATCGAGTAAGGCTCAGAAAATAACATATGCAGAAATATGGAAATAGTGTGTGCCACGTTCATAGAGAACGGAGTTCTATGCTTCGATGAAGCAGATTTTCTTCCAATTCCAACGTTATTCTCTTGATACTCCATTCATTCCTAAGTTTCCTACGACTGCCGTTGACGTATCATAATCAAGAAAGAAAAGTGACAGAAGCAGTCGCACAGACTCCCTCCTCTTTTGCGAAGTTGACGGTTGTGAAGAGCGATATCGTCCATGCCTTACATAGAATTTACCCAGGGTCCATGCCGGCCAAATGATTCCAAGTACTTTTCTGATACAGCCACGCGCTCATTAATACCTGTTCCGTGCTCCCGATCTCAACCCGATGTCAACTTCACGTCTTCACCGGATGTTTTTTTGCATCTTTAGCCGCTGAAGTCTTATCCTTCCCTCATAACACCATCTCCGTCGACTGCTGGTGCAACACTTTTGACCTTTATCTATATTATCATCAAACTCGTCTGAAATGCTTTTGCATTACTCTTTTTTCTCTCCGCTTCGTTTCTGACTGGATCAGCTTTCAGGTAACGTGTAATCGTGACAGAGAACTCTACGAAGCAGTTGAAATTTATTGCCGCGACTGCTCCAATTAATCCTCTTCCCTTGTTCCCTCCCCCTCCTTTAGAGGGCGTGAGTTTCATGTCGCTTAACCGAATTTTTGAATTCATTGGCCATTGTCTCAGTCTTGCAAAGTGCAAAGAGAGCGTCACTATGATTGACTTGTCACTGATGTGGTACGCTCATCCACTAAGGCGCCGAAGAAGGAAGGGGAGAGGTGGCATTAGATTTCCTTCCTTCCCTGACTTTTTTCACATCCTTCAGTAAGGCTTTGCACTTTCAAAGTAAAAAGAGCTTAAGACTCATTATGTATGATAGCAATCTTTTGCAAATTCGCGCTGGTTCACAGCAATTTTTGCAATCTTTCTTCTAATAAGTTCAATGTTTTTAGGTCTTTTTTGAGCCATTCAAACCAGCCGCTCCCACCTCACTTTTTTGTTATCCTGAGTACATCAGTGGGTTTGTCGGTTGTAGGGGAACATGTCGCCTGGAAGATGCGTTTGATTAAAAGGTGAGCGGACTAGAAGGAAACAAGATGCTGAAGTGTTCCCCGTCGCCGCGCTTATAGTGCCAAAGGAGGACTTCCTTTCGTTGTTCCCCCCCCCCCCCCTTCGCTTTCCCACCCTCCAAGCTGACAAGCGGGTGCAGTGTTTGAAGTTCAACTTTCAGAGGTTCACGGAAGCAGTCTCTTGAAAAGAGTGCGATGTCGCTGTAATGCTTCTACTGCGCCCAACTGCGCTTCATTCGAGGTGGTTAAACGTTATGCACCGTTTTGCTTCTCTAAGCACGTTGCACGACGCTTTCTAATTTTGCATTTGCGAACGCCCTTCTCGCGGATTGGAACATGTTCCGCGGAACCGTACGGCTTAGCTGAAGTTCTTCGTCGGGAGGGTGATAGCTGTGATGGAACGGCGGCAACACATGCTGAAAAACATATCCCCCACTCTTGATATTGCTATGAAGTGTAAACGCTTTCACTTTTCTCCCTTGGACATAGCTCCTTTCTATCCCCAAATGTTAAGCAATGAAATAATGAACACAGCAAAAAGCTTTGTCGAAATGACACTTTATTGCTCACCACAATCCCTTCATATCGCTTGCATTAATCATCTGCAGACTTGCAACAAGTGGACAGAATGAAAACTCTACTCACCACAATGTTACTTCAAATAATTAATTCCTATTTTTGTCTTCCTTTGTCTTGCAGTCGTTTGACGGTTTCGAGTCGGGAATGATGTAACACGAGTTATGGAAGTTGGAAAAAAATCGGTGCCTTTGGATGATCAGCAGCACCTGTTTGCAGTTGACCCACGAAAACACGTCAGCACTCAGATGGTTCAACAGAGCCCTAAATGCATCTTACCACTGAATGCATTGCATTTTTCAAGGGGTAAATCGCGGAATAACCGGGTCATACATCAGGGGTTCGCTCGACATACGCTTGGCTGTTCCATCCGTGAGGCTACCTAGTTTTATATAGTGCCAACAAATACTA
Source organism: Toxocara canis (assembly GCA_000803305.1). NCBI lineage: Eukaryota > Metazoa > Nematoda > Chromadorea > Rhabditida > Toxocaridae > Toxocara > Toxocara canis. The sequence continues at coordinate 281,555 of JPKZ01002967.1, read as the reverse complement.
AATAATTACACTCCGACTATTTAAATATGCAGCCAGACGGTTGCAGAGTTCGTGCAAAAGTTTCTCTATGCCAACGAGGCGATATCTTTTTCCGGATTTATCAATCGGTTTGACTTTGGTTGCGGATATTATACCTACTAAACCTCATAACTGAGAATTCAGTGATGGGGGATTCCTCCGGACAGGCAGACCGATACGCGCATGGACATGAAAACCAACAAAGAAAATATGTCGCCGCAATGCACGTTGAAGATGGGAGTTTGCACAAGCATATGAGCTCGAAGCATTATCGGATTACCCGTGCGAGCAGTCGGCTAACCCAAAAGTGATGAAAACGTGTTACGTAAATTTTTAGCAATATGCGAAGGTATGCCAGGCATTTCATTCACATCTTGCTAAAATCGTTTGTGGGTCGTTTATGGACCGGATTGTTTTCTGTGCACTCGTCGCAATGTAAATCGTGACAGTACCCTGCAATCATTACCACCTGTCTTCCATCGAAGTGACAACGTTGCAGTCATGGGGAGCAATCGCTGCCCTCTTGGTCGTACATGATTGATCATTGGACTTCAATGCGCACCTCCTAGTTGTTTTACGTTTCAGCAATTTTTCTGCTTGTAAGGCACATTAATACGCATTTGTGAGTGTTCATATGTATGTGTATGTCTGTCCATTTGGTAGCTACAGCTTTTAAGCACTCAGTTATGAAATTTAGCAGATGTAATTGTACGTTGGTAGCAACTCGTATCCGAAATTTGCAAAGAAGTTAGCAAAACCGACGGGGGCACAATTTCATGCTCAGAACATAATGGAAATATGTCCAACATCTTGTCATAAATGATTAGGAACTGATATATAAATCTATCTTCGAAGATGCAAACACCATAATGATTTGCAGAACTGCTTTTCTTTCCATATTTTATTTATCCATTCCAATTGGTTCTCGATGCCCAACTGAGCACACAGTCATGGGGTTCGGTAAATGAAAAATCCTCAACACTGCCCTTACCTCATACCTTCCAATAATGGCTGCTCTGGTAAACGTGCGATTATGGTTACCAAGATGTCGCATGCAATACTTTATGTTAGCCTTCGAATGGTCCGCAGAATTCGTTCAGCAAACGAGAATGAATTCGCTGGATACCCACTTATCGCAAATTCCCAGCATTCAGTTCTAGCATTTTGAGAAATGTTTTATTCTATGGTTGCCAAATTTCCACATAAAAAATCATTCTAACAAAGAAAAAAAGCATCGTCGTGAAATTACTGTTCCATACCGTTTCATCAATACCGTTCTATCAAAGAGCCGCTGTGAGCAGCCTTCAATTAAATCTGCGTTTCCATTGTCGGATGGTTCAGTCCCTACGAGCTAAACTAGCAAGCCGATCTTTTTTACTGTTTTCGATGCTCTGGCTTTTCATTTGATTCCTACAGATAAACATACTTGTCAAGAGTTGTATTTTGCAAGAAAAAGCGACGACATGAGGCAGTCTTTGTGAATTCTGATTGAGTTTGCAATGAATGTATTTTCCTGAGTCAACAGCGTATAACAAAAGGCATTATGATAATCCGATTTAGATATCACTAAATCCGGTAGCGAGAATGCAATGAGATTTAGCTGAATCGATCTGCTGTTTAAGAACAAGTCGCACAAAGCTTGAGGGATTCGTTGCAGTGGAGATATTAGGATATTTTATAATATGCATAGCTTTGCAGTCATCATCTCCTCGGCACATGTGATCTCAAGTCGTTGAATGGGACGATAACTATGCTCTCTCACTCGTTCCATTTCAATTCGCTAAGTAACATTGCTGCATCGCTTACGGTCGCTTCTGACGCTTTCGCAGGCTCACTAACAGTTTTTCGAGCTGATAATCTTTCTGCTGATTGTTGAAGAATCGATGGGGGCACCAGCAAAATTTCATCATCGCATCAAAAATCATCAAAAATAAAGTAAGCAGCGGCGAATTTCTTCCGATAGTTTCAACCAACACGTCCCTCTTTTCTATCGCTCTCTAATATTCAGAAATTCATTAACAGATAACATGTGAGGGACGAGGAAGCGCTAAGTATAACCCAACAACCATTTAAAAATAATACTGTATTGCGACCAATTTTTCTGACCAAGTAGAACAGCTCCTTCGGATAATGGTAACTTCACCGGTACGGAGTTGATCATGCGCTTTGTTATAAACACTTTTATGTGCTGTGAACAGTGATAGAGGAGTAAACCTCTGGCAAAGTCGATCGCCTTTGTCCTGCCGTGCAAAGAGAAATCAAATCCCAATGGTGGCCCGAAAGGGACAGACGCAAATTTGCTCGCTGACTTGGACTGGACCACCTGGGAGAAGTGGCCTTCGCTCAGGTCTTTGAAACGCACGGCTCTGATTACAGCTCGACCTCCGGAATAACCTGGCCCAGTCTCCGATCATCCATTTTGAGAAAACCTGACTATCGCTCTGGCTTCAGCGCTAGCCACCGACATGACTTGGCTGTGGTTCCCTCTGCTTCAACTTCCACGATTATGAAGCATTTGCTGTAGCTCCAACTCTCTGAGAGAGCTTAGGCCCAATTCCGGTTGCAGGTTTTCAAAAGTTTGGCTTAAGCATCGGCTTCAGCGCCGACGTCAGCGAACACTTAACAGCGGCTTCCAAATTTAGGTGGGGCTGTGCCGTGGATCCCGCTCCGAGTCAAAACGATTCAGATAAGCAGGGTCGTTTCGGAATTCGAAGACCTTCAGGAACCCGAATCTAATATTATTTGTCAAAAAATTTCCGAGAAGAAACTTGACTCTAAAGCCATTACCTAACTTGTCACAGCCAATCGGTATTTAACAAGCGCTTTCCAAGCTTCACATAAATAAGTGGGCGGTAAAGCTCAACAAACACTTTAAAATTTAGTAGCACAGCACAGCTAGCATCTTTTTGGTAGCTGGTACAACCACACTGGAAATGCTTATGTGTTTGCAGTGGATAGCACGTTTTCAAAGAAAAAAAAAGCTTTTTCGGTATTGGCAATAGGGTACTCGCAAACGAAGAACACTTCGGTTCGTCACATAGCGATTCTCCGTTGAGCGGCTAGTCTCTTTAGTTCACATAGAGAAATCTTTAATTGATGATCATCAAACTCCGCCATCCTCCCAGAAAGCTTGAAATCAGAGGAGTTTTTTTGTAAGTTCGAAGTGAGGCCAGGAAGCTTTTTATGCGAGTTTTTTTTTGATTCTATAGTTGGGTTGTGGTTCAGTCTATGAGATATATTTATTTCATTTCCTTTGCGCATCATGCGTAGAGCAAAAGAACCCATGTGGCCGCTCAAGGTCTCGAAGCGGTAACATTTGTTCTCTGTTTGATTTCTGCTAGGAGTTAAATTTTCTTTATCCTGCAAGTAATTACTGCCCAATTTGTGCCAATCATGCATGTTCAGGTGATCAACGCTAATTAATGAGGAACGCTTTCAAGTACGACATGAAAGGAGTACTACAGGCGAAAAAATTCGAAAGGAGTGCGCCTTGCAACTGCTATCGGTATCAATTTTCCCATAACCCCTTGTTTTCTTGAACCATTAGCTTCCTTTTTTTATTCGCTTCTTTGTTGATAGCGTTAGGACCGACTGACTGAGAGGGAAAATTTGATTACATCACCTTAAGGAAAATTCGTATGCGCTTGTTTTATTCGTCGAAGTTTGATGTCCAACTTTTTGCACAAGCGGCCATGCATTTCGACGAGAAGCTGCTCAGAATATCACTGTATGCCCCATGCATGACATCGAATGCTTTTTGGTCATATCCATTCCTTATAAAATGTTTGATAGCCGCTCTCCTTCTATGTGATAGATGGATATGAGTGACGAGAGTTACGATCGAGTTTAGTTTCTCCCTGAACATGGTGAATTCAAGCTATTATAGTACAGCAGCACCGTCTTTGGATGCATGCAATTAATGTGTGATCTCTGTACGTTTATCGCTTATGTGGAAAGTTAACTGGGTAGAGGGTTGATTCGCAAAACTCAACAATCAAAATCCATTAGGCTCTCATGATATTTTGTGTTTTGAATGCCTATTGAATCTCTCTTAAGCAATCACATTGGATTTTTTGTCGATTTAAAAAAATTCAGGTTGCAAAAGTGCATGTGAAGGTTCGCTTAGTTTGCCTAGTCTTTGAGTCATTTTTCAAAATTACTCAGCTACCGCACACTAAAAAGTTATTCACGAATTCCGTCATGCCAGCCCTCTTGGCACGTTTCTCTCTTTGGCTTTTCTGTCGTAGTTATCATTTAACTGATCGAAGTTCAGCTATAAATCCGCTCGCACACCTTTGGCTAGTCAAAATAAGTTCAAAGGTAGGAAGCGAAGTTTGCTGAGTGGTGTTCAACAAGCCGTACACATTCGTCAATGCATAATTAATTCGTAATACGCCTTCAGTCTAGCCGTATATGGGGGTCACTTAAAAACATCTTAGCAAGTCGCAGGATCCGCTCACGATTTAACTTCTTGCCAAACTTGTTATTGTCTTGTTGTTAAGTGGAGTAGGCTGCGTTCTAATAGTCCAATTATGCAACTATTCGTTTGCCGCTCTGCTTTTTTTAGTTCATTAAAGCGCCGCCCGAATAATTCTTGTCTTATTTGAAGAAACGATTTGCCGCGATGATCGACTTCTTTTGCACATCTTTATAAAGAGCATCGTTGAAATGAAGCTCGTCGAGTTTTTGATTCTATCGGTTTCTGCCACTTAAACGATCGACACAAGTGCGTTGTTGACGCATTGGAAATGTTGACTAGGACAAGAAGCTGTTATTCTTACAGCTCCCGTTTTTATTCGTACAGCTTCTGTCGTTATTTACCATACAGAGAACCAGATCTGCGATCATACAACAAGCAGAAGTTATAAAATGACAGCCGTCTTCGTTATCCCTTTCTGTGAACTGCAATCTTCTAACATTCTCGCTAGCAGTGCATTTCGCACGGCCAATTCCGATTTTTTGGCTCAAAAGTGACTTTCAGAGAACCAAAAAGGCCCCATCTTCAGCCTCTTTTGCTACAGCTCATTCAGTATGCAGTTAGTTGTCACCTTTTATCGGCGTTCTCCTTGCCAAAATTGTGCGCTCTGGAAAACTGCATTTGCGAAACATGTCATAACGACCTGTGCATGTTTGTGTGTGTCTCTCCATGTGGGAGTTTAAACTCGAGAATGACTAAAGATAGAACCATAAAACTCGGTCAGTTTAATCTGCAAATTCGCCACAAATGTAACAGTCAATTGCGAGCACACCCATCGACTCGGAGAAGGCTTAGATCAAATAATATGATTGAAATAAAAATGCAAACGGTAACGAGCATTTTTCTTTCAATCATATTATTTGATCTAAGCCTTCTCCGAGTCGATGGGTGTGCTCGCAATTGACTGTTCAAATATGTGCATTCAAAAAATATTAATGCGTTCAATCATATTAATGCGCATTCCCTTAACGGTATCGGCAAAAAAGCCATTATTAGATGGATTCTCACGAGCGATCGAATCCTGCAAATTTTGATTTTTCCTGATTTGCAAGCCGTTATGAGACTGGCTGGTCTAATAGGCGCATTACACGAAAGCGCGTCTCGCACAAATCCCTCGACAGACACTCCCACTTGTTGTGCATTCGTCCCATTAGCAAGCTTTCCAAATAGCTCGTTATTTAAAGTGATTCATCTCAGAGCGCAGCCTGACCGGAATCTACCAGAAGGATGGTTGCCTACATTGCCCTTGCTATAAGAAATGGTCAGCATATCCCAAAAACCGTTATGGTATTTGTATAATTACTCACGATCAAATATACATGAGGAAAGATATGGGTTTTTGGATGGCCCTATTCCGCGCTTTTTCATATGTGCCTTTCAGCAAAATCAGTTTGTCCACTTTTTTTCTCATTGGTCATTGATGACATTCTAGTCAAATTTATAGACTGCTTCTTGTGAATAAGCCGATGGATAATATTACTCATTTTCAGCAGAAAGATCTTGCTAGCAGGTGAACGAAATGAATTACTATGAAAAAAGCATGTGAATAAGTAGCACAATTTCTGAAAAGCTATTACATTTTAGCCTTGCAGCCTCAAGTGCTATGCACTGGGAGTAGGTGTGGCGTCTATAGGCTTTTCCTCACAAAAATTCCATTGGTTTTAACATCCTTTATACTTCCAGTCTTCTCTGTTGTCCAGTCTCAGCTACAGGTTCACTGTTCACGAACATAGTGCTCTGAGCAATATCATGAGGTCTTGCTTACTTTCATGAGATTACTGTAGATCGTTTTCTATAGATCAAATGTGCAATATAAAGGTGAATGAACGTAGACGCGTCAAAACAATGTCTCTTTGAAATATCGCCTTAAATTTCACCTTCACTGTTTTCCTTTCTTCTGATTCTTTTTCACGAAATGTCGGCTTCACCAATCGACATGCTCATAATTAACAAAAGCGGCTTTTCGTGAGAAAAAAAAACAAAGACAATAAGGGGCAAGTTCCAGAATAATGCAAACCAGTATTAAGATTTTGTTTTTTCTTAGATTTTCCTGTTTCCAGTATGCTAAGCAACGGTCGTTTTAGTCCTTTTCAGAAAAGCTCTTTCCGTTCAGTTAAGGATCTCGATGATTTTTTGTGCCATCTGCTTACTGATCCAAACGCTCAGAAACGAGAGTGTTGTCCCACTATTGACATGAAAACGTTATTTTTGTATAAGGAATGCATGCATACAAATACACATACAGATGTTCTCGACTGTGAGGTCGCTTTCCAACGCCGTTTTGATCCAAGCATTAACCTTTTTCATTTCGTACTTTTCGAATAGAACTGCGCTGGCCAGTATTTCCATACGAACTCTCAAAATCTACCTACGGATTCGATTTTAAATCAAAGAAACTCCGACGAATTCGTAGCAAGTAAGGTCGTGGAGCGAATTTCCAACCAACGTGCAGTCGGACGAGCTCAATCGGATAAAAATACGCGTCGACGAATCCGCTGGACAATGCAGAACAGTTATTTAATAATGAAGCATTGAAGAATACTAGGTGATGCGCACGTTTTTACGGACCCGCCTTTACACAAAACATTATAACATCGCCTTCTTAATGCACATGCATTTAACTGATTGCTAGCCTATCCAGTAGGCTTGACTTATGAATAGATGAAGCGGGACATATGAAATTTGGCTTTCCATGACCGAGGTCGATCGATCAGCTTTTCAAGATGACGACAGCCGTCTGTAACATGCATAATTAACGAGACGGACACGTAGGGCATGCAGAAATTCCAAAAAAAGATCAACAGTTTTTTGAGAGATGTTCATGCAGCGTTGCTACGGTTTCGTCATTTATACAGCAAGCAGTTTATGAAACCAAATGGTATTGCAAGCGATGTTTTACCGTATCGCATGTCACAGTACCCCACTGGCGTGCTCCCGTTTCTGAAATTAACTGCGGGCGATAGTTAATGTGCTGAAAAATCTTCTCCTTATGTGTTTCCAGTCGACTGACTGAAAAAATTTCGAAGTTTTAGCCAAAATGCGAATTACTCACGTGGTAATTTATTCACAAAATGTTTATATCATTAAAGGGAATAAATAATAAGCGCAACCAACTGCTTGTTCCCTTCATGAGCTCGAAGTATCGCCTAAAAACAAAAAAATCGTACATATGCATGCACACAGAGGAAAGTGAGAGGGAGAAGTGGGATGGGAGGGTGTGTTGGCACCTCATTGTGATCATTTATTAGGGTAGAACTCAGCCAGTTTTCATTGCTTCTTCAAAATTCATAAACATGAAAACTCATCTGATACTCAAAATGCGGCAGACAACAAAGAAGCTTGTAATCGCATCCCAACGCAGTTTCCAAAACAATGGCGAAACACCCATTAGCATAACTTTACAGAACCCGCAATATTGCTTTTAAGAAGGCAAATAGAATGGATATTGCGGTACGTCGAAGGCGCCTCTTTGTATAGAATGGATATTGCGGTACGTCGAAGGCGCCTGTTTGTATTTCCAAGGAAGAAATTCGTAAGTGATGGCCTTCGTGATGGCAATTCGATGGGGCCTCGTCTGTCCGTTCGTAGCCTGAAAAGTTTTCCGGCTAATTAATTTCACAGACCTTGGCAGATTTTTACGAGAAGTTGGAACATAATATGATGGGCTGTTGCCCTCTTATCATTTATAAAAGACCCTGCAACTTGATGGACAACAACTTTTGTTCTTACTTCGCCACTGACGAGCTCGTATGACAGTTTTGTCAAAAAATAGCCCAGTGTTCTTCAGAGAGAGCTTCTGACCCACATGAGGCTTCCGTGACGAGGCCGCGTTCAGGCTATTCCGATGATAAGCTTTATGATCGAGTCAGTCACTATACTATTGGGAGGTGGTATAGTGATCGACTTGATCATAAAGCTTTCGTCGGACTAGCCTCAGCGCGGCCCCATCAGAGACCATCTTTACAATATTTTCATTTATTTCGAGACAGTTCGACTTTGATGTCCTGTGGGCTTATGACGTCGAACTCATGTTAATCGTCATATATCGCTTTTTTGACCTAACAAAAAATCAGGACATAACGCAACAGCATACAACGGTGAATTGCCTTCCATCCCGCTCTGCCCTTCCCCACTCCGCCCCATGCATGATACCGCACACGCAGAAACACGGTAGGCTAATTAGACACTGACTGGGCACATATGCAAAAAGAGAGCTTCAGTGTGACCACTGGAACATATGATTAGCAAGAAATGCCTTATTGCTGTATAGCTTTGAAAAGTTAAGCTTCCAGTTGCTCGAAACAGTAAAACCGATTAAGGAAATATCAAGCTGGCATTCTCGTTATGTCCGCATTCCCTTTCCCCCTCCCCCGCCCGCCTCTTTTTTGGCTGCTAGCTTTTACCCGATCATTTGAATTTTTAGAGACTCAAAAAACAGGCAACAAATGATAGATTTTCGCCCCTCTTTCACTGCCATCCTGAGTTAACGTCATGATGCCAACCGGGGATGTGCTAATTTCGCCCTAATCATCTCCCCTCAACAATTTCACTAAATAGCGATAGAGGTATATGGCAGAGCCTAAACCTCATTATATGCTGGAGAAAAAAAAAGATCGTGAAAAGAATATGCTTGTTCTTATTTATTACCATTTTTTAATCGAGATGAAATAAATTGCCTTTTTTGCTCCCACTGTTCCACTCCGCCTGAGAAATTGCCTTTTTTGCTCCCACTGTTCCACTCCGCCTGAGTCCCCCTCCTCCACTAGTCCGCTGGAAAATGCGACAAGCAGCATTGCAGGCACAATTAAATGGTAAGAATGCCAGACTGAGCATTTTGAAAATCAGAAATCCTCCCAAATACGAATAGCATTTGGGAGGATTTCTGATTTTTCGCACAAACAAACGTACTGTTTGTGCGAAACGAGCAAAAAACCAAAAGTGGATTTTCTAAGTGAACTATCGTTTCGAGGGGGTTGTCGACAACACAGTCACTGTAAATGGTAATAAATAAGAACAAGCTTGGTGGCACTAGTTTTGGGTTTTGGTGGGCAACGTTCTCATGCACACTAAGTGTAACGTGTCCCAAAGTCTTGACTCACACACCACGTCGAGATAAGCAGCTGGAACTTTATGGAGAAAAAGAACATAGCATACATAATTTTTTAGCTATAAAAAAACAACTGATAATCTGCATGGTAGACGTCATTCCCTTCAATAAGCTCTTCCATTCGCTCCGCAATAACAGGAGCTTCCTTGTTGCTAATTCTGGATTCCGAACGCTCTCAAACTGGTGTTCTAAATGATCATGCCTTTAAGCGCATTCAGTGGCCGCTACTATGAGATTTGGAAAGTTTCAAATTTTGAAATTCGAACTTTTTATGATTCTGTCAACCGTCAAGAAAACTTACCGATGATATCGGCTTGGCCTGACTTCCAAACGGATTGAAATGTGAGACCTCATACTTTTGGAAATGTTTATGTCATACTGATCTCCTCGAAAAATTGCTTGCCTTTTCCGCTTACTTTTGCGCTCAACATTTCAACGTTTTTTTTTCAGTTATTAAAGTTCTTTCGTTTTTCTGTTCGCAGTTTCACGTTTACCTAAGGAAGAAAGTGAGCGCACAGATGATTAAAAGGAATCAAGTTTTGCTATATAAAACTTTGAATGAGTTTTGTATAGCAAAAACAGTAACGCCATCTCACATTCACACCCTCAGTGGACCATAGTAAATGATGCGAAATAATTTTAACGAAAATGATCCTCAGCGGTGTTATCCCTTGCGTGCGGCCCTCGCAGTGTTTCAATTGGCATTTTGCAGCGTTCTACTTACGCGTCGAAAATTTAAATCAATTGCGAAACTGCGGACCTAGTAATCGGTAAGGACACCAAATAATATTGATGCTTTCCGTGCTGCTTTGTTAGTATTTTATGTTACGCTCATATTTGCTTGCCATAACAAGCAAAATATAAGACGAAAGATTTACAGCTTTCGCGTACTTTAAAAAAGGTCGCATACTTTGGAAGAGAGGCGGTCGATCAAGCATGAAAGGAAAAACAGCTTCAAACTTTTGTTATATACGGAACCGATGAATGTTGAATTGAAAGGCCTATGTTAAAGGCTCTTACAGCATACCTTAATGGTTTTTCGGTGCATGCTGTTTTTTCGTTTTTCGTGCGCGCCGAATCTGTCCCTTTCGTGCACGAACTGTACCGGTTCTGTTTTTCAAACTTCTCCAGTGTTCGAGTAAAACCTAACTGCGAGTTGAAATTTCAGGTATATTCATGCCGAATATAACATCTGTCGTCGTTGTTTATGTAAAAATAGCATCTCTAATCTTGTTGACGACAGCTTTGACTCCCTATTCTGAAGAAGAAAATGAACCAAGGTAACGGTCAAAGGCTCTCAGCAGTAACATGTTTTTTGATTTGTTGCGAATTAAGAAAATCGCTGTGTTTATAATATAAAACCAGGAAGAAGATTTGCTAATGTTAGATGTTTCCTATTAGCTGCCTTCCGTGATCAGATTTTTATAACGTTGTCTTAAACAGTGAACATTTTTGCGCTAAACTTTTCATAAATAGGCCACCACGTTCCCTCTTCTCACTGTGCGCAATCTATATTTCTGAGGACGGCACAAAGTGTCATAGCGCCGAACAGAGGGCGCTTGTGCTTGCGCAACTGGTGTTCGTCAGCAAACGTTAATGTTGAACGATCACCATTCATCTCACATGATTACGATCCGTACATCAATGGTGAATTTATGATTACATGGACTAAAATAATTCATTTCCTCTTAGTACTTCTCCAGTAACGGCGAGGGTCTGCACTTATTCAGCCGTTCCTATTCCTAGTACTATTGAGGACTCCCCTTAGCTTCAAAGATTTCAACTGAGTGAGGACTTATGCGGAGCAACGGTGTTTGTCTTTTTACCTTATAAGTTTAGAAAAATAATAAGTAATTTATATGAGGCTATTTAAAATGCATACTATTTATGCAGTGTTTCCGTACTATTTTTTCCCATCCTTTGTCCACTGTACTTCGCTTCCTTCCCTTCATCACAAAGAGAAGGAAAGTGCTCCTGATAACGTCGCAAAGGCACGCAGAGGACAGAAGCATTTTGATGATGACGTAGTCTGCGGCAGATTGTTTTAATGAATTTCTGAAAGTTGAATTAAAAAGTTCGCTTCCATTCTTCGGGACTACCGGATGGATGCTGGAGTATTTTTAAGCTCCATCATTAATGATGCGAGGAGAAAGGAGTTTTTCTCAGCCTCTCATTCATCTCATGCCCTTGCAACCATCTGCTTTCTCATCCTCCCTCCCCTCCCCTCCTCTCCTTTCCTCATTCTCACCACGAGCTGTGATAAAGTGGATTTAATGAATTGTCGATTGTCGTATATATGTGGGTAGATACAGCATGTGTCACATAAACTCCACTTTGTCGTTCTCTTCACTTGCCCTCCATCATGAAACTCGCATTCGTTGAACAATCTTTGACATCTTTTACAGCGCAAAGGTTAGTGTTACAGAAGCTTTCAACGCGAATATTGCGTTCAAATAAGAAAAAGCCCTGTCCAGAAGGCTTTTCGGAATATCCCAACGCATTTCTTATTTTAAAAAGAACGTACTTTTCAGAATAAATTCTGGCAGCTTCTCTCTCTTCAAAGCACTGCGAAACGAAATACTATCGGCCCGTAATCTCGCTGATTCAGAATGGGCTGCGAAACTCTTGAAGGAGTTCAACGATGGACAGGTTACGTATTGTTCAAGTTGGTAAATGCACGGGATTCTTTCGGACGCCGACACTATGAATTTTTCTCCTTTACTATACATTCAAAGGTTAAGAGAATTAGTCCAAAGGAAGTTTTTCCTTCGGATCTGTTCTGTGCCTAATATAACTTACCACATAAATGTGATATCTCATTCCTTCAATGCAGTAACGATGCCATAATGCTTGTCAAACATTTGGTGCGCTATTTGCTCCTCCAGTTTCGTTAATGACATCACCCGGTTTAGCCGACCACGACCTCGTCGTAAGGCATGTTTTGTTCGTTTCATCTGATCGCATTGCTGCTCGCAATAATCTCTCACAACACATTCACTCTTTTTTCGGCTAACGTAACCGTCTAAAATCGGCTGGGCTGTATTTTTGATAGCTTCACTGACTGCGAAATATCTAGAAAATTTCTGGCACTTTCAAGTTTCTGTGGTCTGTTTCGAGCATGATAGGAAACTTTGGACATTGATGTAGCAGCGCAGCGCCATACAGTTCCACAATTTTCGATTCAGTAATTTTCCACACGAAAGGGCACGTACGTGTGCCCTTGTGTACGTACAAGCACACATTTGTATACCATCGAACGTGGCAGTCGCTTACACACTCTCGAAAACGTGAATTTGTAAAATCGCATGGAAATCATGTGATGCGATGGAGCAGCAAAATGAGAAGTCTTCGCATTTGGTGAAAAGTTGATCCTTTCGGTGTGTATGCACGCCACGAAAGTTTTTTATATCAGAGAGCCTGTATTTGCAAGTCGATCGTGGTTTACTTACATGCTAATCATGCTGAACTACGTGTAGTCCGTTGGCTGACCGATTGTTGTTCAAGCAAGAGTACCCTAGGGAATGCACGTAGAAACGGAATGTGGGAAAGTGCTCAGTGCTTCTTGGGAAGCCGCTGCTGTAATTTTGGTTTCGTTCGTTCTAGAAATGAGCGCCGAATTCCTCTACTAAATGTTCGAAATTCTCCACGGATCACATTTTTTGGACTCAGTTTTCGAGGCATGATTGGTGGGCGAAGAAAAGCCCAGCTGATTTAATCACAGGAAAAAAAACTGGTGAACCACTGGTAAACCGTCAGTGGTAAGGACGCGAAAGAGAGCGAAAAAACCCAAATTCTATCCTTTCGATATTTTTCTTCAAATTTTCCAGAATTTTCCATCTTTCCTTTGCTTGTCGATATGTCCGCTGCAATTCATCCCTCGAAAACCCTGAAGATTTTGATTAACTCAATAACTATAGGAAGCACCTCAAGCTTAAGGTCAAAAGCGAATATGGTCATATGCGAGAAGTGATCCATTTCTTCTCCTGTTCTCGACACAGTTGAGAAAAGCGAAAGGAACAAGATAACTTCAAACTGCCATATCACAGCTGGTATTAGAAGAGAAAACCGCATCCGTATTCGTTTTGCTGTCCCAATTGAACTCCGTCTGAGTGCTGCCTTCGACTTCGAATATATATCAAGAGATCTGAACGATGTGCGCTATGCCAGTACTGCTCCATACTTCAACGAGTGGTGAAACAGTCCTTTCGCTACTATTCCGAGATGAAAAACTGACTCGCCATACGCACCAATAGAAAATCGTCTTCTCGCTCAACCGCAAATCCGGCCGTTTTTGAAATTGCTAACTGGAACATCGAAATTTTTAGCCAAATTCAAACGTCGACATCTCTTGCAGAAGTGTACTACTCTCAAGATATTCTTTATGGGATTGTCTTAAGGCATACAACATGCCCTCCAAGTCTACCAGTTGTAAACTCAGTTGCTTCTATGCTAAATTACCAAGCAGACAAATGCACATGCAAATACAAATATAAACAGAGGTGACGTCGCACTGAAAAGTTTTTCAAAAGCGACTTTGCAGAAGCGGATAAAAGCCGTTAGGTTCGGCAAGAAGGGAACGAATCGAACACCTTCACGCATGTTACGATAGCACAACAAATAAAGTCGACACAGACAAGCGGACAAGTGGACACGCATTATCGAGTTTAGTATTCGTTCGCTTCCTCTTTGTGGGCAAAGCATCGGTCCAGAAAATCTTCAGTAAGCTGAAGAATTTTCAGAGCTCCAAAATACGTTCATTGCCACCATCGAGATCTTGCTATTTTACGCCAATACAATGTGATCTTCGCAGCAACAAGAATGGAATTGCTAGTCTAATGAAGGTAAACGTTTCACCTAAATGAACTGCTGAGGCTTGCCTAGAAATGTCACAGATTCGAAGAATCGCTATCCGTATGAAATTATTGCACACGTGAAGTCTATCCAGTCCGTGATTCCTACTCAGATAAACATCGAAGCTAAAGTTCGTAAGCCTGATAAGTATAGTGAGGTCACCTCATTTAACCATGACCAAACCAGATCGATCGCTGAGGAATTTATTGCGCCTTAACAGCGTCCAAAGACGTACTCGCATAATGAAGTCGACCGAGTTGTATTTTCCATCGTTCCGCTGGCGGTAAAACGATTCTATTATTTGCTTGGGTCACTTGAAATATGATCCTTTTAATTTCTGCGCACGTCATGAAACCATTTGTTTCTTCAGCTCGCATCCTACTGCCAGGCTTACTGGGGACTGCTCTTTCTTTTTGTTTCGTTTCACTTTGTTTATAAGTACATCGGAATGACTATATCGACGGCATAATCAGCCATTCAGTTTCTAATCTTTGCGCGATTTGCGCAGTAGCCGTTCACTTCTCTGAACGATCGAGCTTATTTTTCAGGTATCAGATATCCTGCCTAGTATAGCCATCAGAGAAACGAGCTTCAAAGCGCAGCTGTTCAATTGAAGTCTGCGATACTCACAGAACAATCGTCATCTTCAGTAGCGCATCGGTTTCCACGAGCAGTTGGTTCATTCGTTATAGATACTGCTCTTCGAAAGTTCTGTCGTTGGGAAATTCTACGATCATAACATTCGTTTTTGTTGTCTTTGAGGGGTAAACAATTGTTTCCTCGATCAGCAACTTTTCTATCGAATAGTAACTTTGTGCGACTGATTTTAAATGAAGCGTAATGGAAAGCACCAACATCACTCATAATGTTAGTGGCATAGAACAACGACGTGTTACAGTAGCTGTATTATCTCTGCTTCATTGCGTGTTTTTGTTGTAATAAAAACGCAACATTGTCTGTCTTCGCCTGTCTAGCCGTAGCGCCATATTAAAGAACTACCCAGAAACTTGCAGGCATCGAGATTTGCTTACGCATTCCTTTCCAGAAAGAAAATCACTACTCTTTTTTCTATTTGACTTGCCGACTGACTACCGATCAACTCACTATCTGAAGTTTAAAAAACTTGTGGTATTTTATGATGTCTTTGAAATGGAGGGCAGTTTCATCAAGTAAAATTACTCGACAGCCCGAGTGCTGCTGACATACAAGCCGCACCCCGTTTAGCACTACCTTTCCACGAGTAACTTTCCACTAGTACCTCACTACTACAACTAGTCGCACTAAGTAGTAATATTACTAACATTGTACTCTCCAGTTTCCTGGTATCCGCTTCTATTAAACTTCTTTTAGCCCGTCCAGATCTTAAGCGATTACAGTGTTGCATGCAAGCTACTCACTTATTTGCAACTTCAAAAGTGATGCTTTACAGCTAGAATCGCGGTATGTCTAAAATGCTACTCTGCAATTGCTGGACCATATTGCAGCGGTTAAGTGTGCAATTGCCACTTACGTCTTGGCGAGTTCTAAACTCTATATGATCCATTTTGCAGCAGTACCGAGAATTTGCTCTACTTGTTAGCTAAGAACAAAACTGTTTGTATGCAAATTTTTGCATACTGCCTTTTCAGCCCACCAACCGGCAACTGCAATTATTGAAAGTGCACGCATCATTGAAAGTGTTTAATCAACTAAACAGCACTCGGCATGCTCGATTGCTGCCCGTCGCCTCATTTGCTCATCAGTCGACTGAAAGGAAAGCTAAGCGCAGTTGTTGTAAATATGTCTTCCTTATTGTGATGCCCAAAATTGAATTCATACAACGAGCATGTGGTGTACTGGCGGTGCTGGCAACGTTGGTGAACAAGATTTACCTAAGCACGCTTATTCTTGTTTGTTGTTGCTCAAACGAAGTCGCCCCTAGTCAACGATTCATGCCTCTGTACTTATGGCGTCTTTGTTTGAGGGAAAATAAATTCACTGCCATTGCTTCATTGAGAACCGGAGACGCTTCAATATATGTCTTCTCGAGTTTCGCAAAACATTCGCAACCTATAGAGAACTAACTCATTCAGGAGAAGACACTTCCTGTGGTCAGAAGTCTGAGTCAGCTAGTCAGCTAGAGCTATATTTTCTAAACGAGATGCTTTTTCTGCAGCTGTGTAGTTAAAATTTGAAATAATCATTCCCCACAACATCATCATTGCCCGTATTTCATAAGGCCTTATGAAACTATATCAGGGAGCTTTTCTAGGCCAGCACTTGCAAAAAGTCCTATCTACAATGGAGGGTCGAAAATTCCTCATGGATTATCCCTCACTTTTTTCAGCCACTTTTTGGTACATCTCTTCACCGGTTGCACTCAGCAAACAAATTTCTGTCGATCACTGAAATTCTGATATCTTGAGGAATACAGAACTAGGCAGACAGACCTTTGCATAACTGTTCCCTCATCCAGCAGGAATTTCACTCACTGGTACCCCAGTTATCTCAAACTCACCCCTAAAATCGAAGTGGCATGCAAATATTAAATTTTGCACTTAATCCTCACTTACTAAATAAAGATCGTATATGGTATGCCATCAGTTGATCTCCAAGAGGTGTCCAACTTAGCTCGCCCAAGAAGCTGAAAAAAATTACAGTATCGCACTTCCTAACCAAAAATAACAGCGGAAAGCTTGGCATGTAATCGGCTGTGATTCGCCAATTAGATCAAGCAGTTCAAGAAAGGAGATGTGATCGAAAGAAACGCATTCTATTAATTTCCGATTTGAAAAATTTTACCGCTCAATGATTTCTATGAGCAGGGAATAAATGGCAAAATATTCGACTGCAGCTGAAATCGTTAAAAAACCGAACATGAAAAGTACAAGTAACATGGACATCGGTTCAATGAATTGGAAACTTTTAAAGCGACTTTGGTGGTTTATGTCTCCTTCAACTCGAAATTCGTACTGTGTCCGGAGAATCTGGGTTTCCAGCTATCTCCAGAAATCTAGAAACCTGCCAATAACTCAAAATTTGTACGTATCGAAATCGCTTTTGGGGGGAAGGGAGTAGCATGCTCATAATGTCCTGCAGGCTTCTGACTACTTGACTGAGATATCAGTTTGTTCAAAGAGGGTGACACTGGTGTACTTTTGCCTTATTAGGGGCACCACCTAGCAGTATCCGTCAGGAGGGTGTATAGCTTTAGATAGGCAAAAAATATTTTCTTGGGTCGCATGGTACGCTAACATTTGTGCCTTCAACAGTGATGAATCGATCATTACAAAAGAAATGGCAGCACAAGGAAGACATTTCAAAGTGAAAAGGTGAGGAGAAATGTTTTGCGAGTATAACAGAGCAACAGAAGCTCATTCGATGTTCTCCAAATTCAGTGGGAATGTCAAAAGTGAAATGTCACATCATGATGAAACATGGTCTGCAGCTGCTTCCTCAGAAGTTGGAAGCGTTGTTGATGCTTTATATTGAAAGTTTTCTGCACAAGACAAAAGTAGGAAAGTTGATGTGCATCCAGTCAGGCCCTACCCAACATCGCTTCTCAAAATTGAAGAATATTTGTCACGGCTCGCCGGTCTATCGCTACATTAAGCTATATAGTTAATTCGGCGTCAATGCTTGATTTGCATATGTTCGCATGCATATTATTCACGTCTCTAATAGTAACTGGTGTTCTTTGTTGGGTTTTTTTGGTGCGACATGCGGCTGGCCGAATTGTGCACTCGCTCATCAAAAATATTTTCCTAACGTTATGATAATGAAGTGCTGGCGTTTTTTTTGTTTTAAGCAAAACCACCAAACTGGACAATGTGTCGATGACGATGACGATGACGTGGAGGTATGCTCCAGTGGAAATGGCACTAAAATGAGGCACATATTATCTAATTTTGCAAAAGCCATGGACAAAGAAGAAAAAATTAACTGGGATACCAGCCAAAAATTTAGCATCATATGCATCTCGGCAATTTTTCGCATCACACGAGCAACTGATTTTGTAAAGTGCCCGCAAGTAATGGAAATCCGTGTGGTAGATAAATTGAGCGCTCTTAAAAATTTTTCAACAAGGGAATTCAAATTCCTCCCTCTTCGTAGCGGATATTACTTCTAACGGAAGCAACCAATGGGGTTAAAATTTCCTTGAGAAGATAACCTGCGATAGATTATACCTATCAAGTTAGATTATAGCTATCAAATTTTACAACTTCAATGGCTCTCGTTTCTGAAGGCTTATAATGTCGTCATAAATGCCCCGTGCAGATGCAGGGTGTACAAAAGAAAACAGAATAGTGGGATACATAAAAGCGCTCTTGAGTTAAACAACCAAGCACATATTCATGAAACGACAACAAGAAAATTTTTCATACTAAATGTATATGATGCGTGTTGGTTGAGCAACTGATGATTTCCTAAAATTTCTTCATCACGATATTCGTTTTCTTCAGATTCCCGATCACTCTATCCGCTTATTTCAAGTGCCGTATTTCTCCCTCAATTTGCTACGTAAAGCGGTTAGTAATCGCTTCATGGCTTCGCCCATTAATCGCGAAAATATAGTTTCTTTGCATTTTTGTTACATGCTGAAAAGTAGGCGAAGAAATAATATGGCACATAGCGTACCACCGGAAACTGGGTTTGAAGAACAGTCCATTGACATGGTGGCGGATTGATTCGTTCGATGGATTGCTGTGGTGGTTGTGCCGTGGCGGATTGCTGTGCCGTATCATTCGCCCTGTCTAGAATCTGTCTGGGCTATATCGTTACATTTTTCTGAATAGTTGATTCCATTTTGCTTGCAACAAATTCCTGTCGTGGACCTTTTTCTGTCTCATTGGCGGTTGCTCTCTTCCTTAAAATATCTCTTCCTCATTTGCAATCTTAAGATATACTTTTTATCATTTCGCAATATCGGCCGAAAAACAGATTCATAGTCCAGATGAGTTCAACGAACTTCATTTCCTGCGATAGACCAACAGAATTGCCTTAGAGGACGAACTAATGGAGGCGTGGATTCGGGCAATCCAGCATTTTCTTATTTCGATGAAACAATCTAGAACCTCGAAATGAAATATGCTTATCTATCTGCATATCCCTATCAGTCCCATTATTTTATGTCAGAGCTCATTAGACCTCTCGGCGCTCCATATAACGAAGAATTGCCCTCTCTGTACGTGATTTTGCCAGAAATGCGCCCAGAGGAGCTTGCAAGAACAAGTAGCGCAAATATTCGACAAGCGTATTTCCTAATGCACCTTCTGTGGGACTGTTCGTCGACCTCCTGGGGTTTTAGAGGCGTCGTTTAGTAGTTTCAAAGCGTTTAGAGGCGTCGTTTAGTCGTTTAGTAGCGAAGTCTTTGTGGTGGAACAGGGCAACTAGATCCATAGTCATTTTCGGCATGCCTAACAAGAATCTCAGCATTTTTCATCAAAAACTTTACAAAGTACCATGAGATCGGACCGACTGATCACATGGATATTGCTTTACTTAGCGATCGTGCTCTTTCCTCTTCTTGAACAGTTTTGAACTTCCGTAGATCAAAATGATAAAAGAAAAGAAAGGAAAGCATATGACCACCATTTCAGAGGAACCTACAGCTGAGAAAACTTCTGTTAATTTTTTGCAAACCTCACAAAGCAGATCAAGTAAATGTTCATTCAACCCGTTTTTCGCGAAACTTTATTCTGGGCATTAGAAATTTTGCAAACATTTTGCTCATTTTCTTCATTAGATATTGCATTCTCCCATGTAAACAAATGCAACAGTAACCGCCATTCCTTACATTTACGGTCATAAGATGGTCGATGTGATGGTCAATTTAAGCTCAACTCATCACTCTCCCTTCTACTACAAATCCCGGCAAACACAGTCCCAGTTCGTTTCTCGGGTCAAAATTTGAACTGAATTCAATTGAATTCAATACTGCTTCTAACACGCCTGATAACCGCTACACGCAGAATTTACGGCACTCAAATGTCAAGCCATAGATTCAACAACAGTAAACACCAATTCAAGAATCACGGCAAATAGCTTCAGAATCACAAGTGCGATATGAAATGGCTAGAAGGATTCAGAAAAACGGCGATTAAGCGTGGGTGTAGTTTTTTTGGTCTGTGTAACTTTTGATGGGAGTTTCTCCGCATGCGCCCATTCCAACGATTTTTCAGTTTCTTTTTTTTTTCACATCCTCGTGGTTTCCTTTAATCATGAAATGAAAAAGTCAAGGCAATCACAAGACGCATCCGTGCTTGCGTGTTATTTCTAAGCAACAATGCTGTTTTATACGCAGAACGCTGTTTTTTTCGAAGGAAATATGAACATGAGGTTAGCTTAATCAACAGACGCATGCAGTACGTCTATAACATTCGACGGATGTGATTATCACTAATCTGCACACAAATCACACAAGATCTCATAAGCCACGCGCCTTGTTTTCCACTTCATTTCATTTGTTTCTTCCTGCCTCCCAATGAGCAGTACATGCTTATATATGTGTGAACAACGATAAAATTTCCATTTGCGATTGACTCTAAAAAAAAGCGATGCTCAGTTTTATTGTTATTGTCCAACTGAGCGTACCGTCAGGTTCATTGGGCAGTCCCTGTCAATCTTTGTCAATTATTTTTTAATTTTAAGAAGCGCACTCCTCAGCTATTCCCATTTGCATACTCCTGTTTCTATGCTCGCTTTCGATCCTATAATCACCACTAACCATATAACAAAGCGGGAGACGGTGAACTTTAGAACACAACACCTTTGGTCTTTAAATGTCAAGGCAAAACTTGCGCCAGTGCTGTTCGGGTTGTGTAAAATATGATTGCACACTTACACATGGGTGCAGTTACCAGCAGTTTACGCATATTAGGTCCGTTTCTTTAATCACCTTTTTGTAAGGCCGACAGGTTTTATGGATGAAACAGATGAAGCGCATATCATGACACACGGAAGCGTCCCATTCTCAGTTGCCCACTTAGCATCGTACATTAAATTAAAACACGACTCCGCTGACTTTGAAGCTATCATAATGAAATTCATTTCAGTTATGCTCAGTGCTGTCCTTTACTTCTTATGTGCATTAGTATGCCAATAACAGCAAACCGTTACGCACAGGTATTTTGTCTCATTGAGTGCCATTTCTTCTTTTCTCAGTAAAGGCTCGTCACAATCGAGAAGCCCATTGAACATTTCCTCTAGGCGATGTTAACACAATCCCATTATGTTAACAGCTCAGTCAATAACCAAGCGCTTAAACATCAAGCTTGGTTACCATGTTTTGAGCGCTGCTGTTCAACATCAATATGCCTTCATAGAAGTCTTTATGAACTGAACTGCAAGAGGAGGAGTGACTGTCAAAACAGTGCTGCATTTGCGAAAGTATTTGTGGTTCCTGTGAGTGCGCTCATGATGGGACACCACCACATGAAATTGTGTTGGGAGTAACGCAGGTTCTCTCTACCGCATATCACAAGCTTCTCTGCTAAAGCACTCAATAGATAGCACTGATGGTGGAAGAAATATAGCTTCCATGAAAATAGCAAGGCAGCTGACAACAGAAGCCTAAAGGAAGATGAGAGCTCGATCGCAGTGGAATAGAAATAGTGCCAAAACATTTCTCAATTTTATTTGCACCACTGAAGCGAAAAATGCTGTCCGTTTGAAAGAAATTTTTCACAGGAAGATGGCCGCTTGTGGACCTTCATGTGACCGAGTGGAACCTCATGGAGATGCTTTCATTTTAAAGCAACTATTTGCAAAGACAGCAAGACCAACTAAAATTCTTCAAGAGTTCGACACCGAAGAGGTTGTTGCTTAATGTTCTCAGAAAGCTCTGTAACACCTACGAGTAAACGGCAAGCTCTTTTTATAGCTTGAGAGCATCTCTTATCATAGCTTGTGGGCACCTCTTCTTATAACTTGTTGGCAGCTCTTATCGTAGCTTGTGACTAGTTCTTATCATAGCTTGTGGGCCACATTAAACATCCATGTATGGTTGAGAACACCGAAAATAGGAAACCGACTTAACCGGAACTTTGGTTTGACGCAGCTAAAACGATGATCTCTGGGAGTGATACGCAAAGTGCATTCAAAAGCACTGGATTAGATCATGAAGCCCGCTGCCAGCGTTGCAGAAATTTCGGAAAGCAAAAGCAGAAAACAACTTGAAGGGCGAAAAATCTGCCAGCAAGTGAAGGTAAGTTAACAGGGCGATAAAAATGCGTGTTTTTTTTGTTGGAAGATTATCCACTACTCAGGAGTGCGGCAAGTTTTTCCTGCATCGCGAAAATATTTAGTTTTGAGCGAACTCGCACTTTCTGGCTCACCATTGTTACTAGCTGTAGGTGACCCCCAAACACTGCTCTAAGGATCCACATTTAGAAGGCAATTTACAAGCTTGGTGCCTCGACGAATTTTTTATTTGTTTTGACTAGCATGTTACACGAAGTTATGGCAGTTACATGGTGTGTATACATTTTTTTAAAAGTACAAAAATTCCAAAAAAAAAAAGATTGAAATCGGGCAAGTTGGGCGAAAATTGACGTTTACACAGCGAAAATCGCCCACGCAGAGCATTACGCGTCACAGACCACCCACTGCGCCCGCGCCCATCTAAACGCTCCTCTCACTGCGGCGCAGCTGACTCGAACGCGCCTTGCTCCGCCCACACACGCTCTCTGTGGCTCGCTGCGCCCACACACGCTCTCTGCGGCTCGCTCCGCCCACACACGCTCTCTGCGGCTGGCTCCGCCCACAACCATCCCAAGGTGACTGGTAAACGTCAAATAGGGGCTCGCGGCTCCGCCGCTCGCTAAATCTATAGGTATTACACCTTTTAGGTGCATTTCCGGGGAATGCATGAAACAAGGGTGCAGAGGTCGGATTATTTGGTGGAACGAAGCGACGTTAACAAGTCAAATACGGCCTGCGCCAAAAATGAACATTTGTTACGATCTCTTGCACAGCCGTTGCAACCAACAAAAAGGTTAAAACTATGAACAAGGAGAATGGTTTATGAATACCACCAGCGAACGCCTTCAATGCCTGACACTTCGTCCTCAACATTCAGGAAAATACGTGGATCACTCAGAAAAACATCACTGATACAACAATAGCGAATACGCAGTGCAGTGGCATGCAAAAATAACGAAACAGAGCTACGCTTATGCCTACCTCTATGATATTCATGTGACGAATGTGGAAGTCACGAAGACACTTGATTTTCGCAGAATATTATGTGATTTCTATAAAAGGTGCAATTTTTTAATGGTCGACCGAAGCAAGTTTAATGAATGGGAAAGGGCACAAAATTACGATCGCCTCTAGCATTTGCTATAATGGGCATGGCGTCTTCCGCCTTATAATCTGAATTGTCGAAGGAGCAATTCCCAAGGCGCAATTGACGGCGGAGGAATGGCACGATATTCGAAGGCGCAATTATCACAAAATCGAAACATCATGCTCGACTTTTTTTCCACTCGCTTTCCATGCGTTATGCTATTAAAGCGGTTCTAAAAAAGCACTAATTTTGCACAATTTAGGGCATTTATAGCACTAATTTTGCACAATTTAGGGCATTTATAGCACTAATTTTGCACAATTTAGGGCATTTATAGCACTAATTTTGCACAATTTAGGGCATTTATAGCACTAATTTTGCACAATTTAGGGCATTTATAGCACTAATTTTGCACAATTTAGGGCATTTATAGCACTAATTTTGCACAATTTAGGGCATTTATAGCACTAATTTTGCACAATTTAGGGCATTTATAGCACTAATTTTGCACAATTTAGGGCATTTATAGCACTAATTTTGCACAATTTAGGGCATTTATAGCACTAATTTTGCACAATTTAGGGCATTTATAGCACTAATTTTGCACAATTTAGGGCATTTATAGCACTAATTTTGCACAATTTAGGGCATTTATAGCACTAATTTTGCACAATTTCGGGCATTTATAAGGTTCACCAGCCTTGATCGGTCAAGCGGTTAATGAAAAACTGCGAATGAGAAGCGCGTCGATAGTGCAGCCTCGCTTACAGTTCATATAACGAGTGGGCAAGCTGTCTGCGCTCAAGCCACAAATGTGGTCGTCAGCAGCCGCATGGCTCAATCGACAGACACCGAAAATCCTCCTGGGCCATAAAACTGCTCGTTCGGATTTTCGAATTGAACAAGTTGGCATGAGAAACGTTTCTCTCGCTGGATGCACTGTTTTCGAGAAAGGAACCATGTGAAATCATTCCTGGAATGACTTTGGCTCGACTTCATTTAAATTGTTTGTTTCTTTGACGATAAGCACGTTATACGTTTAACGCGCTTATTCATCGACAATAACTATGAATGACTGACCGAACATAATCACTTATGCCGCAAAAGAGACATAAACAGGACCAGACGCAAAAGCCACAGAAGAAGCACAAAGCTATAAGATAAGCAATTCACCATGTGCACGTTTAAGAAAGTTGTTCTTCGATGCCCAAATCTCTTCTCTCCAATATATTGGTTTTCAACTTTCATTTATACAACATTTTTTTCGGGTTTTTGAGGGGTGATTTTATGAATTGGATCATGTTTTCGATTATTTTAGGGCTTAGAAGCCTCACAAATCAATTTGCATTGTACCTGTGCTAAAAACGAACCTATTTTGCCAGGATGCAATAATAGAGCTATCTCTCAAAATTAATGAGGCAATTATTTTTTTAAGAGGATCGAAGCTGAAAATCGCTTTCTAAAGCCGTCTTGCTCCCTTCTTGAATTTTTACCGAGAGCAGTTTCATCCGGGCATACATCACTTGCATGAAAATCATGTACATATGCGACAGCAAGCATATTGGAGGGTAGTTGCTAATATCCTCTCGGTCTCCTTTCTTTGGAATCAGCACTCTTATGGATCTCTTCCATTCCGTCGGTATCTTTCCTGACTGTAGGTACCAGGTGAATCGGGCACTCAACGCCTTTGCAAGCTGTTCTCCTCCTGGTTATATTTCTTTTGCATGTACTTGATCTAGTTCTGCAGCCTTCCTTGGCTTCGTATTGCGTACTGCCTTTTCGACTTCACTCGCTGTCACCTTCGGCACAGAAGATGTGACGGTCAAATCGGCGCTTTTGACTGTAACAACCGATGAAAAAGTTGTTCGTAGAAATTCTTGCACATGTCTTCCATTTGCTCTCGAGTTGCTGTTCTGCTACCTGCAGTAGACAAACGCCGACGAGATCATGCTTTGACGCAAATGCATTTCTTCCGAAGCATTCCTCAAGCTTGCCTTGCGCATTGCTGCTTTCCTGAGCCTTTCCTTCTCAAAGTCACTTTAGTCTTCCGTCATTTTCTTTTTTAATACCCTACAGAAAAAACCTTGTACTCATTAGTTTCTGCCGCCATAGTTCGCCTTTTTCGAAGTGCTAGTGTTTATTGGCCAAGACGGTGCCTGGCATTTCTTGCTGCATTTGCAGTAGCAGCAGCCATGTGTTTGTTATACTTGCTGAGAAAGTTGCTGAAATCAGCGTCAATATTACTTCCTGAAATACCCAGCACTCGGATGCAAAAGCTTGGCAGGAAAGGTCATCAGCGAACTGCTGTGGTCTATCACGACAGATCATTTTGTTGCGAATCCTGACTTCTCTCTTTAAGTCGGTCTTAATCTTTGTTCTCACAAGACGATGATAGTCTACGGATACGGCCGATTGCGGGAACAAGGATAAATTTGACCTTTGACTTCGCTGTGGACTTCATCGTTGGGAGCTCGCCATGTCCAACGTCTTCCCGTTCGCTTACCGAAGAAAGAGTTCATCACATAGAGTCTGGAAGACTCAGCGAAATCAGCGAACCTTTGACCTCTTTCTTTTCTCCTTCCAGCACCATAGAGTCCGATATAACGTTCACTCTCTTCCCTTTTTCCTATCTTCGCATTGAAATCTCCAAGAACAATCATGTATGTCTACTTTTGCTGCACTGCCGCTTCTAGTGCTTCGTAAAACCGCTCGACATCTTCTTTGTCTTCTCGTGCTGAATTGAGTGCGTAAACTGCAATAATTTTCATTGCGGATCTGCTGTCGAATCGGACAACGAGTGCCCCAACAAGGGCAGATATGTCAGTGGAGATACGTTTAGTCGTTGCCCTGCGCGGACAGA
Organism: Toxocara canis; assembly: GCA_000803305.1. Lineage (NCBI taxonomy): Eukaryota > Metazoa > Nematoda > Chromadorea > Rhabditida > Toxocaridae > Toxocara > Toxocara canis. The sequence continues at coordinate 254,974 of JPKZ01002967.1, read as the reverse complement.
ATGGATTCGACACCTCAGCAGGACCTGAGTGCTGTTCTTCAATTCCCGGTGAGACTCGTTGTGAGCCTGGTTTGCTTTTCCGTTTCGGCCAGACACGACCTTATGTAATCCTCTCTTGACTCCTCGTGAACCACTTCAGCTACAACAGCTCATCTGGGCCCTCTGAGACTCAGTGGCATGCGGGTCATCTCGTACGGGCCGCAGAGGACTAACCGCTGATGCAAACGATGTCTGCAGAAGCTTGCGGCCCAACTTTTAACGGCTGTAGAGTTGCAAAGCGACGCAAAGGCAGCTGTAATCTCATCGGTTCCAGTATTGCTGCAGCTGACGACCATGCCCATGCATGATTGTTTTGAGCAGTTTCGGAAGGCCTGCTGTTCATCCTGCTGGTGATCCGCCGGGTAAGCAGCCGGGGACCCAACCCAGGTCTTCTTGTATAAGAAGCGCGAGCTCTACCACTGAGCTACCGCGCTCGGCGCCCTAGAGTTGAGACAGCCAAATAAGCACACATGCAAACGCGTAGATGCAAAGGCAGGATTCCCACTGTGCGGTTGGCATATGAAAATGCGTTGATGCTCATGACAGAAAGTGGATGACCAACCGAGAATGCTCAACGTAGTTGATTGCAGGCGCGAGAAGAGGAGCCACTGAAGCCGTCGAGGCTGTGCTACTTCAGTCCAGTGCAGTGTCTGTTACACTTCAGCAAAGAAAAAATCGCCGAGGCAGTGAAGGTTGTTATAATCATTTGTTTCGTAACGCTTATCGGAGAAAATCACGAAAAGAGCGAACACACGTCACGGAGCTTTCGCGAAATAAGCTCTGGTGACTGCACTCATCAAACCAGCCGCTTTCATAAGCTGGCGACAAACCATGACAATTTTCTTTCTGGTCCATCGGCTTAAACGACTAATCTAAAGAGTCGCTTTTTTGCAACCATGCGATCCGCTCGGTCGCAAACTGCATGCTAACTTTTGGCCCATTTTAGGAGCTATGAAATTCCCCCGATCCGATGAGTATTTCCTCATTCATTTTCGGTTTGAGCTGATTCTTGGAACGTAAACCATGCTTTCAAAATCTCACACATTTACCTTCACCACAGCTAATTTAAAACCAACAGACGGCGACCACCGTACGCACTTACACATACATGCACAGACAAGGCGCCACGACAATGCGTTTTGCGCGTGAAACTTTTGGCGAAAGCTCAAGAAAGGTAAGCGGAAATGCGGGCCAGAGATTTCGCACCAAGTACGCTTTGACGACTCATTCATCACATTAGCGGGTTGCGTTATGCACTCGCACGATATGGAAATTCCCATTTCACGTGACTTCAACTCTCGCGAAGCGTGGCAACGAAATAATACATGCCAGAATCATTCATCTGCTATACCAAGTTTCCAGTGGATTCTTCCACTGTGGGGACGCTAATAAGTGATCTTTAGTGACGGATTCGCGTGAGCAGACTGGTCGGTTAAAATATGGTGCCAATATTAGCGAGCATTTTTAAAAAATGCATGGTCTGATCAGTCTATCTGCCATGGTGGGATGCATTCTAAGCGAGGTTGAACAGCTCGGTTTGAGAATGGAAGCTGGTTGTTCTACTGAGCGTAGATCACCCATATCAAATTTAGCAGTCGCACACCTGCCGCCCAAAAAAATAAATAAGTGCAAATCGAAACATCGAAAGTTCTGAAGTCGCTGGAATTGCCTTAGGTGTCTCCGCGCGTATTTGAGATCAACTCATACATAAATGAGTTTTGTTTCTGGCATATGAAAGCTTCGGGTTAAATTATGGCATGGTAATCAGCCATTCATAAGCGCTTCTTTCACGGCCATTATTGAACTAAGAATCACTGTCACTCACAAATCACTTATTTGTGGGTTGTTGAATAGAAAATAGAGAAGTGCGGATCGAAATCACGGATATCCAAATTACGACTTGCAAGTCAGTCATTTAATGCTGCTATTCGCTGCTAAACCCCTGAATGCATCATAGAGGTGACGTGAATAAGTAACAAAAAACTTTGGTGTTAGTGTCATTAAATTTCCACTCTAAATCGACGCACACCCCATGAGCCACCGAAGACCACAGCTCAACGTGACTTAGCCACTATTTAAAATTGCAAGCAGGCTAGGGTGTTGCGTACAAATCGACTTCTAATGAGGCTTTTCTTGCTCACGTACTGGACAGTGAGCCTTCATAATCGCTTGTTTTCTTTCAGAACGATGAATTCAGGCGTCATGGCATGGAAAAGCGTGCATCCGCGTCAGCAGCGATCTTCCATATTAAACATGCTCACAAGCATCGTATCAGACGTGCTCGTCAGAGAGCGCAAGCTGCATCGATGCTAACTATGCAACTGGGAATGCAATGGACTTTTGACACGTAGAAAATGTTATAACTGATTTCTTGAAAGCGACTATTCTTAAAGTGAATCAAGCACATTGTTACGATGGAACGACGGAAAGTTATGGGAACGGAAATTAAACGAAGCAATTTTTTTTCAGAGAAAAATTATGAGAAATACGATGTAAGTATTTCATTTCCTCATAATTCTTCTTTGAAAAAAAATTGCGTCGATTAATTCCCGTTCCGATAACTTTCTGCAGTTCCAGCGTGACAATGTGCTTGCTTTGTTGCGACCAGATAGCCTGGCGTAAAATGAATGATCGTGTGCCTGAGATCTTTTGGCTGATTGCATAATCGAAAAAAACACTCAAATAAGTTCATGCGTTTTAGTCTGCGTTGCACAGTTTGACAACCATCTGAATATGTCGTTGAAATTATACCTTTAAAATGTTTGAAATTCTCAACGAAGCATACCCTACCCTTTCCTTCATGATATTGAACGGCTCATCGGTCTCATTTTTTAAAACTTTAACTGGTGCAGCTGTATTACTCAATCTTCTTATACACTCGAAGCGCGTTGTACAAATTTTTGTTAAATATTTGTTCTGCGCAAATAAATATGATCTGTTTGTTTTGTCAAAAGCTGATTAAAGCAAGCGAATTCCGATTTTGCTGTCATGCATATGTATCTAAATAGCGCCCCAAATGCCCTTATCTGCATAACTTGAGTCCTGTTGATATATTCCGGTTTTTGGCCCTTTGCGGCCATCGCTGCCCATGCATTTTCGGCATCGGATTTGCCTAACACCATCACGTTTGCTTGTGGGGATGAGTGCACCTGTTTGGTTCGATGGATTTTATTTTCGTGCGACAATGATGTCCAGCTCATCTTTTACCTTCTAATAATTCCTCGTGCGCTTCTGGCTGCTATCAGCAAATAGGGCGTGCTAGAATTTAAAGTATACCTCACATTCGCAAATCTTTTACTTAAATTCTATCTCAGTGAAAACTGTCCAACACATCCGGAACATCCGTGACAAAACTATTTGCCATATATATGACGGTGATTGTCGTCCTAGAATTTCGGGCTCCTTCTCATCACATAAGGGATGCGAGAAGAAGCTGAAGCTGCTCATCGCTAGGTATTCACATGCGCGATCACTTCCAGTCATTGTTATGTCGGAAAGTAAAAAAGTACATCCATTTAACAGAATCACAATTACCGTTTCCTTCTCAACAAAGTTCTTCTATTTTAATACAGCCTCCTTCCTTCAGCTTTCTGTTTAATGAAGCGCCTTTCGAAACGCTTCGTAGGATTTTGAAAACATGGGAAGAACTTCATGGGAGTGCCCAGCTTCATGAGGCAAAAGTATGCTTGTATTTCGCTGCTATGAAACAAGCTGTGTTGTATTTTGTAATCTTGACTAGGCTCCACATGGAAGTTAAATGCTGCTAGCAACAGATGGTGTCAATATCTCTGTTCGAATTTTGCATACCGAATTTCTTTATTCTTCCTTAATGTAATTATTGCAAAATCGCATTTTACAAGCGAGTGAAATCGCGCGCATGTATCGTATGGTCATACCACCAATGACAACAACTTTCTGAGAATCCGTAGCCTGCCCTCGTAATGGTTCATACCTTATTGACCTCTGCAACCACCCCACAACACCGCTGTAAAGTCGTAGTGGTCATCCAAAGTGTCGATTACCAGTGCTCGCCACTTATCTCGCTGTGGAGCTGACATTTTACCTCTTGGCTAATCTTTCACTGCGAGACAGAACTTCCGAATGCCGTCACAATAAGCTTTCTGAACGCTGTCATACCAAGCTTGAATGCCGCCACACCAAGCTTTTCATTAAGAGCCCTTTGGCCTAAAAATCGGCTGACCAAACTTGGCAATGACGGTAGTATTCAGCATTTGAGCTCCTTCGCTATCCACTTATGAGCTACCATGCATCCTAATGACTCGTCTTCATCTCTGAGACTGCGCAATTTTTTCAAAACAATCTCATGAGAGAAGATGAAATTCGACAGTTTTTTGCACTGATGACTACTCTACTCTTGTTTCGAATCACAGCTGAAATAACGACTACAGCACTCGTAAAAGATATTGACTTTGAGACCATATAATGCGTCGAGGAAGATGATATAATATATTTATTGCTGACGTTTCGGCTCATAAAACCATAATCATAGTACCACAAGCTGAAAAACAATAATCGTATTTTTCCGGAAAAGGTGGTAAACAAAGCAGCGATTCTATGATGGAAAGGAGAAATGAGCAGTACATCATAACAAGAACAGCTGTGAAGAATGAAAGGAGAGAAGGGAAGAAAGTAGAGAAGTGTCATAGGTCGTGCACGAAGAGTTAGTTAAGGATAATAGTTCAACACATCCATTGATCTTAGGTTTGCGTGAGTTTTCCTCATCTTTTATAAGTTGTAACGCTCTAGGTAATCCTTAGCCCAGTTTGGTTGAATCCGATGCTTTGAAGAGACGTTGACTATGAATAGGTTTGTCAATTTCTTACGTATCGTGCTCATTCGCTTCGCTTCGCTTTGCTTGCCGAGTATCGGTAAAATATTAGTGTGGAGCGGTGCTTGTTTTAGCCTTATTTGAACAACGTTCAAACCCAAAAATCCAAAAGTTAATGATTTTGCCACAGATACGCTTCGTTTCTCTTATTACCATGTGTTGTGATTGCCGAGACAATACACTGTCGTGGAGGGAATATGTGAATGAACCAACGCATAAGTGGCTATGCAGTGGAATAGAGCGATGGATACTTCTCAAGCATACTCAAGCATACATTTGTGCAATTTCATGCAGTATTGAAGAAATGCTCGTCGAATCTCATTTTTTCATCCAAAATATCTGCCCTTTTGGATGATTTCCGCTTTCACTCTTTCATATCTATCCCAGCCCTAATATCTATTTTTGCCATCTGTCTTTTGCTCGCGAATCCTTTTATGACACTTAATCTGAATCCCCATCCCGCTATCTTTTCCTTCGAAGGTTTCATTTCGCCGTATATGCCATATAATATTGATGGGTTTTGTCCCTGAGGACTACGCAAATAAATTCTGCATCGATGCAAGCTTATTGCTGAATTGACACGATGGGCCAGTTTTTTGCGCTTTCAATAAGTCTTCTGGCAATGACGGTAGTATTCAGCATTTGAGCTCCTTCGCTATCCACTTATGAGCTACCATGCATCCTAATGACTCGTCTTCATCTCTGAGACTGCGCAATTTTTTCAAAACAATCTCATGAGAGAAGATGAAATTCGACAGTTTTTTGCACTGATGACTACTCTACTCTTGTTTCGAATCACAGCTGAAATAACGACTACAGCACTCGTAAAAGATATTGACTTTGAGACCATATAATGCGTCGAGGAAGATGATATAATATATTTATTGCTGACGTTTCGGCTCATAAAACCATAATCATAGTACCACAAGCTGAAAAACAATAATCGTATTTTTCCGGAAAAGGTGGTAAACAAAGCAGCGATTCTATGATGGAAAGGAGAAATGAGCAGTACATCATAACAAGAACAGCTGTGAAGAATGAAAGGAGAGAAGGGAAGAAAGTAGAGAAGGGTCATAGGTGGTGCACGAAGAGGTTAGTTAAGGATAATAGTTCAACACATCCATTGATCTTAGGTTTGCGTGAGTTTTCCTCATCTTTTATAAGTTGTAACGCTCTAGGTAATCCTTAGCCCAGTTTGGTTGAATCCGATGCTTTGAAGAGACGTTGACTATGAATAGGTTTGTCAATTTCTTACGTATCGTGCTCATTCGCTTCGCTTCGCTTTGCTTGCCGAGTATCGGTAAAATATTAGTGTGGAGCGGTGCTTGTTTTAGCCTTATTTGAACAACGTTCAAACCCAAAAATCCAAAAGTTAATGATTTTGCCACAGATACGCTTCGTTTCTCTTATTACCATGTGTTGTGATTGCCGAGACAATACACTGTCGTGGAGGGAATATGTGAATGAACCAACGCATAAGTGGCTATGCAGTGGAATAGAGCGATGGATACTTCTCAAGCATACTCAAGCATACATTTGTGCAATTTCATGCAGTATTGAAGAAATGCTCGTCGAATCTCATTTTTTCATCCAAAATATCTGCCCTTTTGGATGATTTCCGCTTTCACTCTTTCATATCTATCCCAGCCCTAATATCTATTTTTGCCATCTGTCTTTTGCTCGCGAATCCTTTTATGACACTTAATCTGAATCCCCATCCCGCTATCTTTTCCTTCGAAGGTTTCATTTCGCCGTATATGCCATATAATATTGATGGGTTTTGTCCCTGAGGACTACGCAAATAAATTCTGCATCGACGCAAGCTTATTGCTGAATTGATACGATGGGCCAGTTTTTCGCGCTTTCAATAAGTCTTCCTTACGTCGAGCTGTACGGTTGTGGTAATCTGATCTGCTTGCATTGCCATGTTATCTTCAACTAGCGCGGCCATCACCAAATGATCTCGACGGAAAACATGCTGAGAATTGAGCAACCGCTCTCAAGCTGACGTTCATGCTGTTCTCCAATGGATTTCTCAAACAGCTTCTCTGAGTTCGAAAGTAGGCTAATCATGAGGTTTTTCCGATCACATTCAGCCTTTTTGCACTTATTAATTTTTGCCACCTTCTCTTTTCCGACATTCTTATGCTTTTATAATTTTCTCGCACAACAGCTACATATCGAGACTATTTTATGTCAGCATATTTTTAACACTTTATAATTCACCACATTTTGTCGTCCTATTATTTCGCCCACGCTCCCTTTCGATAGATGAGTGTGTGTAGCTGAAGCGCCCATTTCTTGTAACTTGAAATTGTCGTGCGGAGACCACAAATTCTCTTCTCACACCAACCATCCAGTTACAATAGCGGCTCATTAAGTTGCTTTTCGGTGAGGTCTCCTAAATATATTTCTTATTCCCACCCAGCGTTGAACTTGCTTCATCAGTTGTTACTCTGGTATTTCGAGGTCGTAATTTACTTGACTCACAATAACCGGTTGTCAGGTAGCCACAGTTGTTGTTTTTTTTCCTGTGTAACAGCGCCACCTCGAAATACCATCGTTTGGGGCAATAAAGTTTTGCTGGTATCAACATTAAAATTTGATGTTCGTAATCTTTTTATCCTAAAGTTATGTAAAGCCTTCGGAATTCCAGTCGGTCCCCATTTCTTTAAACACAAATTAGCTTTCTCCTCTCTCTTGGCTGCAAGAGAGCGGCTCTCAGACATTTCGTAGCTTCCAGTCTGAAAAATTCGAGAGGATGATCGATATTTAGAGCAATTCTTTGGTGAAGTTGTGCTCTGGATCAAACAGGTTTATATCAGTATATTTTGCCGTTGCTGCTGTGATAGCTCGGAACTATCGTAGCAGCAATCTCGAAATAGCGCCACCATCTTCCCGAGCTAACTGTCCATCTGCAGGTGGGCGTAATTAACTCTGGCACTGCCATTTGTGCCACCAAATGTTACATGCTGAAACGCTTGCCCCAGTTTTCCTCAGTCTACATTTGCCCATCTTATACCGCTGCGATTCGTAAAGGACTTTTTAGGAAGCGTAAAGAAGATCCTAATGGGCTGTATGTAGTGAGGAATAACCAGGTTGTTAGGCGCGTCTCAGCTACCAACCTAACAAGCGATCCTCTCGAGAGCAAGTGGGGGGAGTAAAGGAGGCAGTCCTACCTGTGTGCGAGCTACCGTCCCGGATGGTATCAGTGATTCCGGACTAAAGTGCGTTTACTTTAACGCTCAAAGCGTCGTTAACAAGCTTCCGGAGTCAAAATTACTAGCTGATAGCCCAGCTCCCGATGTAATACTTATTTCGGAAACTTGGCTTACTGAATCATTCCTCGGCTCCCTACTTTCCTTACAGTCCACCTACAGCGTTTTCAGATGTAATCGCATTCTAACAAAAAAGGAGGGTGGTGGTGGCGTAGCGATTCTTGTGCGTCTTGGTCTTAGCATCGCGTTTTCTGAAAACGTGCCCTTTTCCCCTGAATGCGAGGTGCTTTATGTTGACTTTGCTTGCGAGAAAATATTGCGCGTAATTGTCGTTTATCGTCCTTCATATTGTACATATTGTACATCCAGCAAAACGGAAGAATTTCTCGAGTTCCTAGCTCAGTTATGTGCAACGTTGGAGATTTTAATGCGTGTTTGAATTGTTGGAGATTTTAATGCGTGTTTGAATTGTTGGAGATTTTGATGCGTGTTTGAATCAGAACGGCGTCATACACCTTTCGGGTTCGCTTGAGGCATTCATTCGCTAGTGCAGTGTAGGGCAATTGGTTAACGGCGCCCCTCTTCAAGGCAGTATGCTTGACCTTGTCTTCACAAATGATTTGACCCTTGTAAAGAAAGCGTTCTAAGGCGAAAACTTCTCCAAAGCGACCATGCAAGCGCCCATTTTGAGGTAATCGTTAAAGCACCAGATCTCGGAGTCGAGATTAGTCCTAATTTGCACTGGAACCTGCACTGCACTGAAGTAGCTACGAAAGCGCTAAAGGTGGCTAACTGTTATCCTACGTGCATTGCAACACAGATGCATTGAACATTGTCGTAAAGCATATATTGTGTACTGCCGTCCCATACTAGAATACTGTACGCAAGCATGGTCACCATACTTGATCAATGATATAAAAATTGTTGAAAAAGTCCAAGAATATTATACTCGTATGGCATTTCGTAAATTGTTCGTGGGACCATATACACCTGATTATAGGGCCAGGTTGAAGATATTCGATCTCGAACCTCTCGAGTATCGCCGACTTAAATTTGTCCTAGCACTATGTTTTGAAATTTCCAGAGGTTTTACAGATATACCCTTAAAAAGTTTATTTGCACTTCTCGATTCTCGTGAACGTCGACCCCATCGTTTAGCATGGAAAACCTGTTCTGTGAACGGTGTCATCTATTGCTTCCAGTTCAGAGTAGTCCGTATTTGGAATGAACTTCCCAGTAGAATTGGTGAAGCGCAGAATCTCTCTGTGTTCATAAACCGCCTCGACTCATTTGGTCTTAGAACAACTGCTCCTTTAATTTATCGAATCACGTCTCGTGCTCATACGCTTAGCTTAGTATGCTGAATGACTTTCCTTTTGTATGTACACATGTGCTGCTCATTTACTTGCTATTCCTTGCTTATTAAATGCGTTTCTTCCCTGTACACATATGCAATTCATCTACGCATGTGCTTCCATGAGCGCATTTATGTCGGTACCGTTTTGTTATATACCTTACTGCCGCGTGCAGTTTTCTTCATTCATATGAATAAAGGCTATTCTTCTTCTTCATTTAAAAAGTTCGAAGCCGCAGTGTTCGGTCACACTTTGTGCTGTTGAAATTGCGAAAACTCTCAAAAAATGACCGAAAGGTTATCTATGCGTCCAATATGGAGAGAGGGAAAATAAACGTGACGATTATTCAACGCCACAGACCTCGGTGCCCATAAATCTCCATTGTCAAGTATAATCAACTTTTTTTTAAAGCAAGAGAACATTCGGTATGATCAATTTTGAATCACGAGATCTAAGCAAATTCGTCAGTTTCACTCTCCGTCCGCAGTTGTCGGTCACCCAAATCAGTTCCACTTCAGCTTCTGGTAGAGGCGCCACTTATCCGGTCTGCCTCATCGTGGAGCTCCAAATTTGAAGGCATCTGCATGTGGGCGCTTAGAAACTGTTCGCATGCCACTACTAACCATGTGACTATGATTTTGAAGCGCCGTCCTTATGATTGCAACGTCACAGCTAGTCTCATGGAATGTTCGCTTATGACTACCATTTTAGATCAGATTGACTCTATGGCTCCATGATGGCAGCGACAGCTTATGATGTATTGATCTTATGAGTACCATTTTAAAAACGCCTTTTTTTCAAATCTTTTACTTAGTCGATAGACAAGGACTACCTTTATGACAGTACAAAGATAATTCAGCGAGATATAATCAAATACATTCATAATACAGAGTAGATTTCTCTTAACAATATGCACATCATTTAATCGAGAATCTTTCTCTTAAGTTCACATTGTTTCTCAACACGACGTCTTTACATCACAACACATAACTATTCAGCTCAAAGGCAACAGTGTATTGAGGAAAGCGGTCGCTGGGTTTCTCATGGTTATTAGTCCTCGAATTTGCTCGGAATGTTTCACAGGTGCACATTTCACGCCTCGATCGGTTATGAGTTGTTCTTGTTAGCAAATTATTCAAAATTTTGCCGAATTCGCCGTTTGGCATTTTGTTGGCCATCACTTTAAATTGCGTGCTGCTTATTGTTGAAATACCTCCCCAGCTGTAGTGGGCTTTGTGTTCACCAATTTTGCTGGAATTATTTAAGGTTGTGAATGACTCTGACCGCGTGGTTTGTAACTCGCTGCAGTACTTTAAGGTCTTTTGGTTGTGGTGATGCCAGAAATAATCTGATTTTGGGGATTACATAGGCGTTTATTAGCATAGTTATGCAGTTCGTATTCACATGTTGTCTTATTGTTTTCATACAGAAGCTCTGAACATTAACGAGATACGTTATCTAAGTGGGCTCGAAAGGTTAGGCTATAGTCTAGGTGTAGGCCCAGGTTGCGGGTCTTTTTTTCTACTGTTCTTTTTTTCTCCTCAAATCTTCAGAGCGGTCCACTAGCAAAGCGCTTTTCAGTTTGCGGTCTTCCGAATCTGGTGATAGCTGTTTTTGACTCATTTATTTTTATCTCTAGTGCTTCTCCTAAATATTTTATGATCTTTCTCACATCTTCTTCTACCAGATTCGCCACGTTTGGTTCTTCCCTTTCTTCACATGTGCATAGGAGTTGCACATCATCTGCGAAAAGTATCATTTTTCCGTGCGTCTCAACTTCTCTTACGCCGGAAAACAAGAAAGCAAAAAGGATAGGCAGAAGTATGCCTCCCTGCGGGATGCCCATAGGAACTTGTTTCGTTTATGAACTCCCGCACTCACCCAATGCTCTTATTCTCCTCTTAAGCAGGTAGTCTTCTAATAGCTTTGTTAGCTCGTCATCCGGATTTACTTTGTCGATGATTTCCTGGCGGAGTATATGTGGGTCCACAGTATCTTACGCTCTGTGGATATCTAGCTGTACAATATAGGTTAGGTCATTGTTCTCCATGCTCAAGAGGATTTTTCCACACATCTCTGTAAGTGCTGCTGTGATGGAATGTTCGCAATCCAGGGAGGCAGTAGCTCAGTGGTAGAGCCCCCGCCTAGCAGACGGGGGGACCTGGGTTCCATTTCCGGCTGCTTCCCACTATACCACTGACAGCCCGGCTATCGGATGGTGAACAACAAGCTAAAACAGCCAAAGGGATGGCTGTGCTCGGCGTGCGATTGCCTCAGTAACATCGAGAAATCGCACTTAAGGCCCGAACGGTAAATACACGTTGGCAGTTGGGCAGAAAAGGCTCGAGTGCTTAATAGAACTGTGCGTATACGAATAGTTCAGAGAGTTTCGAAACGCAGGGAAGACGATTGGTAGGCCGATAGTTGGCTGGTTCTTGTTCACTGCCTATGTTCTTGAACACTACCCTGATTTTCGCCTCTTTTCACTTCTCGACAAATTCCCCGTCGTCAATTATTGTATTGAACAATGGTAGAAGTTTCGTTGCGGCCAAATTTTTTGCTGTTTTCAGCATTTTAATTGTAATCCCGTCTGATTCTGCCCCTTATTTGTTTTCAGTTTGTCTATTCCTTTTACTATATCTTCCCTACTTAGTGGTCTGAAAGACAGCTTGTCTTGCGCTGGGTTTTCATTCAGTTTTTCCGGTGTTGGGTCACACCAATTTTTTTCGTGTTGCGAAGAAATTATTTAGTTCTTCTGCGCTAACTGTGGTTTGACTTTCCTTCTTTTGTTCGCCTAGAAGTGCTTTTAAAACCGTTGTGAAACCCAACTTCTAATTTCTAGTGGCAATATTGGTCGTATCTTCTTAACTTTACTTCCACAGGTGCCACTGCCCTCAGTGCTGCATGCACATTTTCGTTGAACAGTTTGCAAACTTCAGGAAGGGAGTTTCGAAATATTGCATGTTCGTTTGGCTGCAAGTCAATTTTTGCAAGCTGACTGCTGTACGTTTTCCAGTTGAGGTTTCTCCAGTTCCTGCCACACACATAGTGGGGTGGACCTGGTGCTTTCCGACGTCTCGTTTTGTATTTTATAATGATTTTGATAGGTTGATGGTCGCTACTGCACAGTTCGGTAAGTGCATGCGATGTCACTGAGGCGTTGTTGTGTTGGTTCGGGCATTCGAAGCTGATGCGAACGTCCAGCAGATTGCTATAAAGCGTGTTTTTTTTTAGATTTCTGCTTTTCAGCTGGTCGAGTAAGGGTCTCTGTTCTGGATTTGAACTTAGGTGACCTATGAATTAGGGGACGACGGTAGCTGAACACTCGTTTCCGAGTATTACTTCGAAGTTTGATGAGCCATTCTCCATCCGACACTATTCGGTCTATAAAATGTTGCCAGAATAATTCGTTGAAATTTATGTGGAGCCGATGGCTTTTACAGTATAATTAAACTGTTTGGCGCGGTGTTTTTGTTTTGCCCATACCAGTGTCCCTCCGCCTTTCATTTTTTCTGGGCAGTTGGTAAACGTATCAAAGCCCTCTACATTCAATAAGTGCAATGCGGTGTTTTTATGAAACCACGTTTCGCATACAGCAAAGAAGCCAACTTCTTTTTCTCTCATTGTGCCACGGATTTCTAGAAACTTCTCTTGTTTTAGTGATCTCGCATTTATAAACTCCGGTTATCGTACCAACCGCTCCCTCACCTTTTCCTTATTTAGAACTTTGGTGCTGCAAGTCTGATTTCTTTGTACAACTGTTGCCTTCGCCTTTTTTTCACACCGTCAAATTTGTTTCCCTCATCATACGCTGACACTTCGTTAACCTGGAACCAGTGGGACAAACAAATGGAGCATCGATAGTTTCCTTGTTTTAGAGAGACAGTGCAAGAACTGATCATGATATCATTGGAGCAAAATGCTAATCTGAGATATGCAGTCAAATGCTCAAGGCGCATCTGCCGGCCATTCGGTAATTGTCAACGCAGCTAACTAACGAAGCCCATGCCAGCAGAACATCCCGCTCGTCCCATTGTTCTCTGTGACAGCGAATCCGACCGGATGTGGAGATCCCTACCGTAAAGCGCGCATTGTCACAGTCATCCCCAATCTCAGTAGCGTACTGAGGTGTCAAGTGATAGAAGCAAAACACATCCAAATAATGCGCCACTCCCCCACCCACCCCCCTCCCAAAAATAAAAAGAAAAACAGAAAGAATTGATCAAAAGATCCATGTGTGGGGAATAAATTTATATGCTACCATTTTTTTTATATTTCCTTTCCCCATTTATCGAATTTTCCTGATTTCCATAGGACCATTTCTTCTTCTGTTGTGTTTTAAAACTTTCATGGCTAAAGAGCTTAAACATATCGTCACACACCCACTAGTCACTGACATTCCCACGCATCCACGTACATCGACTCATCAGGATGAGTTGTGCAAAACGCTTTCGTCGACAACATTGCGCTATATATTTTTTGAAAATCCGAAAGGACAAATGCGTAAAATATAACGCTTTTATCCCCTTACAGAAAATCATACTCGCATTCGCCGCGATAAAGTTTCGCTCAAAGTGATCAAGAATAACAGATAGAAATTTGCGGCAGAGAATTTCTAAGATATTCGTTCCAACAATCCGCAGAATTTCACCGATTCGTTCTCCACTAATGCAGCTGACAACCATTCTTCCATCCACCTTGATGATCCGATTGGCGCATCCACGTGATTCCACGTAGACGCAAAAGCGAATCCCTCTATCTCAACAGCGACCTTCCTGGTTTTCTAGGACTGATGGCCGTTTCTTTTCCTCTTCCTTTCCATGACTGCTATGACCAGTTTTGGGTCACCTGGTGATCAGCCTGCTGGTGATCCTGATTTCCCTGCTTTCTTTACCGTCCTTCTGGAAGAGAGTGCTAGATAGATCACATTCTCTCCTCCGCTTATGTGGTCGTTCAGCTGACCTGTTCGCGGTCTCCCCGCCCCTGTCTATCGCGGCCGTCATCAGTATAAGGAGTTATGCTAGAAATTGGTCGTACAAGAGTTTCCGAGAGTACCGGACCTCGTGCGCAGAGATGTCCGAAGCCGCTCTAATTGGCGACCAAATGACCCTCGCATGTTCCACTAACTCCCCGAAAGTGACGAAGGTTTCTTTTCGAGTGACACGACCGCTTGTGCGAACCTGCAAAAAAAAAGGATCAATGTGCTGCGATCCGATCTATCGAAAACGCAGCTCGACCGGTGGCGAAATGTGCAGGAATTTTTTTGTATCTTGTGTATCCACACGGACGATCGCAGACAGCCTCAAGCAAGCATACATACGAAACAAGAACTTACCACGACGCGTTTTGCAAATGCGACTTTGCCAAAGCTTGCGATGGCTAATGACGAGTGACCGTGAGCGTGTAGGATGCGACATGTTCCGAGAAACAAAAGGACAGGAATTAGCACTGGAAAAGAATACGGTCTCTAAGTTACAGACGAACAGTAAGAATTGTGGGAATCGATGGTGAAATTCAATAGATGCAACTTTTATGATGTGTGAAATACCGCTGAAATGCTAAATTTTTTAGCAGTAAAACTTAGAATGGAGAACGAATGGCTTTTACTAAGAGGTTGATCCCCATACCGAATTCGAAACAAGTTACTTAACACACAGGAAGCTGCAGCCACTTAAATTGTTAAAAATTGGTCAGGTTTGTACACCTGGTCGGACTGCGCAACGCGGTAGTCGAATCGTTCAGAAGGGGACCTTCATGAGAAGGTGTTTATAAAGAATCCAATTTTTTAACACAAGAACTCGTTATTCCGCATATTTTAAGATTTATGTGGAGTTCATGAAACTCATTTGTGTGTCGAAAATCACATCATACGATTCTCGTGCACAATTTTCGGTTTGCTTTGAGAAGCGGTTGGCAAACAGCATGAAAACCTTTTCAACACATACATCACAGTATATTGAGAGCTTCTATCGATGACGATAGCTTCATCTGGAAATACCTGTAAGGAATGATTCAATGCCGACATTGTTATGATTTTATAAAATCGACATGTGCAAACCAAAATGTTGCGCAACTGAAAATTTTCACAAAAATTTGCGTAACAAAAATAACTTTTCAACAAAGATGTACTCGTAGATTTAACGAAAAGTTGCGTGATTAATTGACCTTTTTGGAAAACTTTTTTAAATTTGTTATAGGATGACATTTCTTTTTTTGTATAGATTATTGTTCTGCACATAAAATACCGGACACCAATATTTCTCGTCCTTCGCAATTCATGTGATATCAACGTTCATCCCTTCCTGAGCTTTATTTGTTCTGTACTTCTACTTTCGAAGAAGCCTTTATTAGAATAAGTGAAAAGAGTTTCACCAAATTCGTTTCTCATATTACTCGTTAAACAATCAACTGAGGATCATATGTTTGCAGTCATTTTCGTCGTTTCATAGCTGAGTATCACACACGTTATTTATGTAAACCAGAACACTTCCTTGAGCTTCTTGAGATAAACCACTGAGAAATTCACGGGTACAGAACAATTCTACGCTGGCCTTCAACGAGCGAATAGGAAGGAACAAATGTAGCCATTTCAGTATTGATCCCAATATACCCGGGCTTCGAGTTTGTATATTAGTTTCCTAAGGCATTCTGCGTCGAAAGCAGTGTATTCGAAATAGGCCATATCTGCTTGGAATTTCTAGTGTGGAGCAGCAACCTAGTCACTAGGGGTCGAAATTAAATGCGATAATTTAGATGTCCTGGGCAACCGGAAACAAGCGACATAGACTGAAACGGATAGATCGTTGCCCGACACGTGGTATAACACCGATTTGCTATTCTGTGACTAAATGGACAGAAAATTTAACCGTGTGACGGAGCTTCGGCAACAACGCTGATTAGAACGAAAGGGTTTATAAATCGACCGGAAAGAATCGCATTTCAGATCATTCCAGCTGAACAAAGCGCTGGTATAAATCTCCCATTAAGAATTCGTTTTCCTATCACATAAACGATAAAAAATGCAACCCTCTGATAGTGCTCGATCAGCATTCACTTTGTCCTTGACCCCAATAAATGAAGGATGCTACTTCCACCATTTCGGAAGAAGTGAAGCTGTAGGACTTTTTACCGACGTGAAACGCAATGGAAAGGCCACTGAGAATTTTTAGCGTTTTTGCCCAACTTTTTCTCAGGCTATATATATATATATATATATATATATAACAAGGAGTTTTAAAATTCAAACTAAAACAAGAAGATTTAAACTTGTTTTGCGAGCATTTATATGTATATTCGCTTTGGCAAGTGATTGTCACGTTTTCTCTACGTTTTCTTTCGAACAACCTGAATTAGTACATGCCCGCATACCTTTTGCGAAGGAAACAGCTAACAGGAGTAGTACCCTAAGCGATCTCTGATTACTTCATTGCTCCTTTAGTTATTCCGATAGTGTTTAAAACGCTCACGTTTCGAACAACTTCTGGATATTTAATATTTAAAGAGTTGATATGTGTTGATATTTGAAGTTCATGTTGCCGATGATATATGTAAAGAAAGGGTACGCGTTTATGTGATGAGATCTGAAAGGGCATACTGTGATGTGGTCCACATTTTTGAAAGACGCTAAGTTGTCCTTGTCCCAATACAAGTTTCCCTACGACCAAGTCATATATGAGGAATCAACGGAAGATAAAGATTCAGCTAACATGTCAGCTTACAAATTCAACTGAAGGCAATTTGCGGTTCGGTATCAATTTTTGCCTTCAGAGAATTCGTTTCTTTAGAATGTTACACTTATGTGCGTACGTCTACTTGTATCTAGCAATCGTTGTTGATTACAGCTCACTAAACTTATTAGTTGTGCTACACAGAGTTAATAATTAAACGCGAAGAGTGTGTTCCCACATAATTCCAGGCAATCTTCGTTTTGGATTGCTAGTGACGATAAAATTTCTTATTTCGTTATAAATACAAATGAGAAAAATTTTCTCTTGTTGCCATAATTTTTCCATGATGAACGGCAATTTTCTACGATATCATAGTAGTGAGAGTATCAAATTAAATTTTCGTCTTTTTGATTTTTACAGAGCCGACAGAAGCGAATTGATGCGGTAGGGTAAGCTCGTTGCAACAAGCACCTGTACACCAATCTGTCCTGCAACAGTGGCGTTGGCTTTCTATGTAAATATTTTCATAACAACCTTTTTCGTCAATTTTTATGCGCATTCGTTGTTGCCGTGGAGTCTGCTAAACAAAGAGCTGAAAGTTATACAGTTTTTTTTTTCTAATTTTATGAAAGTCGTCCACATGTGTGAGCGAACAGCATCGTATTCGCCTGCACGCTTTCGATTATCTTGTAAAGTTAGTCATTTCACCAACTTTACGGAAGTTTCCATATCGTAGTCTCAGTCTTCCTACTCTATACAGTCGTCAATTCAAATTTCTACAAAATTTCGTCTCATCTTTTTTCTAGCCTTCAGTGATCGCTCCAACGCTGTCAAGCGAATTTTTCGACTTTTTCATCCGATTTCACGTAATCAGTACTCATCATAAAATTTGTTCTCTGTTCGACTTATCAACGTTATGCAGAATATGTGCAAAATGCAACGCCAGTGAAATTATTAATTACCAACCTCTATCGAAACTACTATTTACTATCGTTCTCATGTCGGTGTCTTCACGTGGCAGAGCCAAAAGAATGTGCTGAAACGGCAGTGCCCCTGGTAAAACGCTAAATATTTGAATGGGTGGAGATGAAGTACTCATCTACTGGAAAAAAAAAGTGAAATATCGTTGTTTTTGAAAATGCAAGCAGTCAGTGGAGCAAAGGAGATCATGAGGTCACCAAGCGCCACTTGGGAAATTATTTTCCTCCAGCTGAGTTACATCTCGCAAAGCATGTCGAATCGCGCTGTGGAATTTCTTTGGTATCATCAAGCTGAGTTTTCTGAAGATATCTTCCACTGACAGAAATATGTCATCAAACTGATTGTGGAATCTCAATTATCAAAATCTATCTCAATTGTGGGACCTTCGCCTTGTCAAAGGCAGAAGCTGATAATTTGCATACCCTTCAGTGCACCAAACTTCCTCGTTTCATGCTGATTTCGCCACAGTTGACTTATTAAATCAATTTTAATATATTGGTCGAGTAAACGATCTTGTGGCTTTTTCGAACGAGAAATAATTATGTATTTGCGAGGATGCGAAGTTAAGCGCGAATTGTGTCGAAGTTTTTAGAAATGGTGAACAATGTAACAATCTTTGTTACTTTACTCGTTACCATTTTCGCAGTTGTGTCGTGTCAGCCTATTCAATTCAGGTAATTTTTTCACCATTTTACTTCGTCGCAGTCTGGTTGCTAAACTTTTCACATAATATGTTTTGTTAAGCCACAACAATGGATCTCAACTGTCAATAATGAAAATACTGTAGAGGACAATGACAGCATCTGATATCGACTTCAGTCTAAGTCATTCCGTTCAAGGCTTATCTTTGTCGCTAGTAGGCAAATAAATGTTTGAGAACGGCTGAGTCATGATGAAATTGTTTCTGCTGAGATCGTTGAACTCAAGTTTTCGATAGAAGCTGATAATTTTTTTTTCACATTTATTTGCTGAAGATGACTTTCGTAACCGTATCGTCGTATCGCAGCCTTGTTCTGAAGGGTAGTTTAATTACTCCCTTAGAGTTGTCATATTTTTTGAGAAAGAGAGACGCCGTTCCCTCCCACCGCACTCCCCTTCAAATGCTATTGTTATTGATGTTACATCTTTGAGACCAGCAGAATTTTTGAACTGATGATGCGATATGCAGACCCCAAGTGAAGACTTCCGAGAAAAAAATACTACACAGATTCAACGCTTTGTGCGTGTGATTACATGAAATATTTTGAAGTAATGAATAATCAAGTGAGTGAGAAATTTTTAAGTGTCGATTTGGTCGTCGGTCATTAAAGAATGTGCTAATTAAAACTCAAAATCAACTGTGCTTTTAAATGTAATCCCTTTATTTTGCTTTCGTCGTGAATATTCGTGGTGTTGTTGTCAACAATATAAGACGATAGCGTACATTAGATTGGAGGGCTGGTCTAGGTAAAACGAAGGAGAATTTATGGGAAAACCGGAATTTTAAGAGATAAGAAAAGCAAAAAAGAATTTGCGAAAATCCGGAATTTTAAGAAGCGAAAAATTTATGGAAAAATCGGAATTTTAAGGAACGAAAAATGAGGAAATGATCATAATAATAGTAATATTGTGCGAGAGCTTTAGTGGTATTCGTTAGTGATCACAAATTTGCGCTAATTTCTTATCGCAAAAATAGGTATTTCTGCTTATAACATTAAGATTTTCTTTCCTAGCAATCTCTATGGTCTATGATGCAACAACTCATCGCAATTCAAACAATTTCATTCGATCTCATAAGTCAATAAATTCAAAAACGTTCATCAACGAATGAAAGAAACATTTCGATTTTGCGATTGAAAGTCATCCCATTTTGCCAAAGCATTTCATTAATTCATGAATATTGCTGCAGGCATTGCATCGGGCGTTAATATATCTTCTGAATTTGTTCACTATAAAAACTGCGCAGTTGTTCGCCGCTGAGCCAAGCTAATTGTCCGGTCAACCGAAAGTGACTTTTTATGCGCTTACGCTTCACCGAAAAATTTTAACTGAAATGAAATATGTCTCTCTCATAGGAAATATATTTTGACGTGTTATTGTTTCATATTAGTTTCATAGGAAATTGGCGAAATATGCAAGTGCGAGGGAGTTAGGATGAGGGAGAAATGAGTTGACGAATTCAGCTTCTCAACTGCAGACATTTCGCATAGAAGCAAGATTATGAATAATTTTGCACGGCGGTTTAAACGTGTTTTCATAAAAGTTCATAAGAATACATTAAATTTTTTTAAAACATAATTTTGCACTGTACGTTTCGAAAGATTAATGGAAGGGTCCGAGCCGATACAGCTAACGTTATATCGTACTCACAAACGAAGCGATTCACCGGCAACGAAAAGAGAAGCAGATGCTCTGTGGGCAACAAAACTTGTCAGGGCAGCTGAGCCAAGCTAATTGTCCGGTCAACCGAAAGTGACTTTTTATGCGCTTACGCTTCACCGAAAAATTTTAACTGAAATGAAATATGTCTCTCTCATAGGAAATATATTTTGACGTGTTATTGTTTCATATTAGTTTCATAGGAAATTGGCGAAATATGCAAGTGCGAGGGAGTTAGGATGAGGGAGAAATGAGTTGACGAATTCAGCTTCTCAACTGCAGACATTTCGCATAGAAGCAAGATTATGAATAATTTTGCACGGCGGTTTAAACGTGTTTTCATAAAAGTTCATAAGAATACATTAAATTTTTTTAAAACATAATTTTGCACTGTACGTTTCGAAAGATTAATGGAAGGGTCCGAGCCGATACAGCTAACGTTATATCGTACTCACAAACGAAGCGATTCACCGGCAACGAAAAGAGAAGCAGATGCTCTGTGGGCAACAAAACTTGTCAGGGCGTTCGATATGAGACAGGTGAGTTATTTTGTCAAATGTTTTTGTAAGCAGTGAATCGGCTTTAAATTCTGAAATGCTTCTTAGCTTGTCGGTTTATTTTCCTTATAGTCGTTTATTGGTTGCTTATGTGCATAATTTTGCATAATCGAAATTCTCTATTGGCGAATATGTGCTGCAACAACCGGTGAGTGATTATAAGAGAAACCCAGGTATTCTTGAACAGGAGAACGCTTGTATCTGCTGAATCAGGCATATGTGCAATGAATCAAGCAATTTTTATGGGAATGGTCATACACTGCATACCATATGCCTCTGAAAGAAAAGTGAAAATAAACGCATCTAAGAAGCTCGGGATGGGAAGAAACGATCCAGATCTGCAAAACGCCTGGAGGCTTGCTCATGTGTTCATTCACTTATCGATCGTAAGTGGAAATCTGGTACAAGAGGAATCGTCGCTATCGGGGAGCTTTACGCAAAGGCAATAAGTAGCGGAAGCGTATCGTTTGTTGGCAAGAGAGGAGAACGTCCACCCCCTCCACCCACCTACCTGTCTATCATGGTCCAGGGATTCTTGCATCGGGAACAGCAAAACAATGTGAGCAGCGTCGGGAAATTGGCGCATTCGACAGCTTTCCAAGCTATCGATGAAACTTTCCGAGCGATCGGCCTCTCGTCGGTTGATGATCTTTCCAGTAAGCGGAAGGACGCCCAAACGAGCGTTCGCCAAGCATTCACTAAGGCAATAAGTAGCGGAAGCGTATCGTTTGTTGGCAAGAGAGGAGAACGTCCACCCCCTCCACCCACCTACCTGTCTATCATGGTCCAGGGATTCTTGCATCGGGAACAGCAAAACAATGTGAGCAGCGTCGGGAAATTGGCGCATTCGACAGCTTTCCAAGCTATCGATGAAACTTTCCGAGCGATCGGCCTCTCGTCGGTTGATGATCTTTCCAGTAAGCGGAAGGACGCCCAAACGAGCGTTCGCCAAGCATTCACTAAGGCAATAAGTAGCGGAAGCGTATCGTTTGTTGGCAAGAGAGGAGAACGTCCACCCCCTCCACCCACCTACCTGTCTATCATGGTCCAGGGATTCTTGCATCGGGAACAGCAAAACAATGTGAGCAGCGTCGGGAAATTGGCGCATTCGACAGCTTTCCAAGCTATCGATGAAACTTTCCGAGCGATCGGCCTCTCGTCGGTTGATGATCTTTCCAGTAAGCGGAAGGACGCCCAAACGAGCGTTCGCCAAGCATTCACTAAGGCAATAAGTAGCGGAAGCGTATCGTTTGTTGGCAAGAGAGGAGAACGTCCACCCCCTCCACCCACCTACCTGTCTATCATGGTCCAGGGATTCTTGCATCGGGAACAGCAAAACAATGTGAGCAGCGTCGGGAAATTGGCGCATTCGACAGCTTTCCAAGCTATCGATGAAACTTTCCGAGCGATCGGCCTCTCGTCGGTTGATGATCTTTCCAGTAAGCGGAAGGACGCCCAAACGAGCGTTCGCCAAGCATTCACTAAGGCAATAAGTAGCGGAAGCGTATCGTTTGTTGGCAAGAGAGGAGAACGTCCACCCCCTCCACCCACCTACCTGTCTATCATGGTCCAGGGATTCTTGCATCGGGAACAGCAAAACAATGTGAGCAGCGTCGGGAAATTGGCGCATTCGACAGCTTTCCAAGCTATCGATGAAACTTTCCGAGCGATCGGCCTCTCGTCGGTTGATGATCTTTCCAGTAAGCGGAAGGACGCCCAAACGAGCGTTCGCCAAGCATTCACTAAGGCAATAAGTAGCGGAAGCGTATCGTTTGTTGGCAAGAGAGGAGAACGTCCACCCCCTCCACCCACCTACCTGTCTATCATGGTCCAGGGATTCTTGCATCGGGAACAGCAAAACAATGTGAGCAGCGTCGGGAAATTGGCGCATTCGACAGCTTTCCAAGCTATCGATGAAACTTTCCGAGCGATCGGCCTCTCGTCGGTTGATGATCTTTCCAGTAAGCGGAAGGACGCCCAAACGAGCGTTCGCCAAGCATTCACTAAGGCAATAAGTAGCGGAAGCGTATCGTTTGTTGGCAAGAGAGGAGAACGTCCACCCCCTCCACCCACCTACCTGTCTATCATGGTCCAGGGATTCTTGCATCGGGAACAGCAAAACAATGTGAGCAGCGTCGGGAAATTGGCGCATTCGACAGCTTTCCAAGCTATCGATGAAACTTTCCGAGCGATCGGCCTCTCGTCGGTTGATGATCTTTCCAGTAAGCGGAAGGACGCCCAAACGAGCGTTCGCCAAGCATTCACTAAGGCAATAAGTAGCGGAAGCGTATCGTTTGTTGGCAAGAGAGGAGAACGTCCACCCCCTCCACCCACCTACCTGTCTATCATGGTCCAGGGATTCTTGCATCGGGAACAGCAAAACAATGTGAGCAGCGTCGGGAAATTGGCGCATTCGACAGCTTTCCAAGCTATCGATGAAACTTTCCGAGCGATCGGCCTCTCGTCGGTTGATGATCTTTCCAGTAAGCGGAAGGACGCCCAAACGAGCGTTCGCCAAGCATTCACTAAGGCAATAAGTAGCGGAAGCGTATCGTTTGTTGGCAAGAGAGGAGAACGTCCACCCCCTCCACCCACCTACCTGTCTATCATGGTCCAGGGATTCTTGCATCGGGAACAGCAAAACAATGTGAGCAGCGTCGGGAAATTGGCGCATTCGACAGCTTTCCAAGCTATCGATGAAACTTTCCGAGCGATCGGCCTCTCGTCGGTTGATGATCTTTCCAGTAAGCGGAAGGACGCCCAAACGAGCGTTCGCCAAGCATTCACTAAGGCAATAAGTAGCGGAAGCGTATCGTTTGTTGGCAAGAGAGGAGAACGTCCACCCCCTCCACCCACCTACCTGTCTATCATGGTCCAGGGATTCTTGCATCGGGAACAGCAAAACAATGTGAGCAGCGTCGGGAAATTGGCGCATTCGACAGCTTTCCAAGCTATCGATGAAACTTTCCGAGCGATCGGCCTCTCGTCGGTTGATGATCTTTCCAGTAAGCGGAAGGACGCCCAAACGAGCGTTCGCCAAGCATTCACTAAGGCAATAAGTAGCGGAAGCGTATCGTTTGTTGGCAAGAGAGGAGAACGTCCACCCCCTCCACCCACCTACCTGTCTATCATGGTCCAGGGATTCTTGCATCGGGAACAGCAAAACAATGTGAGCAGCGTCGGGAAATTGGCGCATTCGACAGCTTTCCAAGCTATCGATGAAACTTTCCGAGCGATCGGCCTCTCGTCGGTTGATGATCTTTCCAGTAAGCGGAAGGACGCCCAAACGAGCGTTCGCCAAGCATTCACTAAGGCAATAAGTAGCGGAAGCGTATCGTTTGTTGGCAAGAGAGGAGAACGTCCACCCCCTCCACCCACCTACCTGTCTATCATGGTCCAGGGATTCTTGCATCGGGAACAGCAAAACAATGTGAGCAGCGTCGGGAAATTGGCGCATTCGACAGCTTTCCAAGCTATCGATGAAACTTTCCGAGCGATCGGCCTCTCGTCGGTTGATGATCTTTCCAGTAAGCGGAAGGACGCCCAAACGAGCGTTCGCCAAGCATTCACTAAGGCAATAAGTAGCGGAAGCGTATCGTTTGTTGGCAAGAGAGGAGAACGTCCACCCCCTCCACCCACCTACCTGTCTATCATGGTCCAGGGATTCTTGCATCGGGAACAGCAAAACAATGTGAGCAGCGTCGGGAAATTGGCGCATTCGACAGCTTTCCAAGCTATCGATGAAACTTTCCGAGCGATCGGCCTCTCGTCGGTTGATGATCTTTCCAGTAAGCGGAAGGACGCCCAAACGAGCGTTCGCCAAGCATTCACTAAGGCAATAAGTAGCGGAAGCGTATCGTTTGTTGGCAAGAGAGGAGAACGTCCACCCCCTCCACCCACCTACCTGTCTATCATGGTCCAGGGATTCTTGCATCGGGAACAGCAAAACAATGTGAGCAGCGTCGGGAAATTGGCGCATTCGACAGCTTTCCAAGCTATCGATGAAACTTTCCGAGCGATCGGCCTCTCGTCGGTTTTTTTTTTCTAATTTTATGAAAGTCGTCCACATGTGTGAGCGAACAGCATCGTATTCGCCTGCACGCTTTCGATTATCTTGTAAAGTTAGTCATTTCACCAACTTTACGGAAGTTTCCATATCGTAGTCTCAGTCTTCCTACTCTATACAGTCGTCAATTCAAATTTCTACAAAATTTCGTCTCATCTTTTTTCTAGCCTTCAGTGATCGCTCCAACGCTGTCAAGCGAATTTTTCGACTTTTTCATCCGATTTCACGTAATCAGTACTCATCATAAAATTTGTTCTCTGTTCGACTTATCAACGTTATGCAGAATATGTGCAAAATGCAACGCCAGTGAAATTATTAATTACCAACCTCTATCGAAACTACTATTTACTATCGTTCTCATGTCGGTGTCTTCACGTGGCAGAGCCAAAAGAATGTGCTGAAACGGCAGTGCCCCTGGTAAAACGCTAAATATTTGAATGGGTGGAGATGAAGTACTCATCTACTGGAAAAAAAAAGTGAAATATCGTTGTTTTTGAAAATGCAAGCAGTCAGTGGAGCAAAGGAGATCATGAGGTCACCAAGCGCCACTTGGGAAATTATTTTCCTCCAGCTGAGTTACATCTCGCAAAGCATGTCGAATCGCGCTGTGGAATTTCTTTGGTATCATCAAGCTGAGTTTTCTGAAGATATCTTCCACTGACAGAAATATGTCATCAAACTGATTGTGGAATCTCAATTATCAAAATCTATCTCAATTGTGGGACCTTCGCCTTGTCAAAGGCAGAAGCTGATAATTTGCATACCCTTCAGTGCACCAAACTTCCTCGTTTCATGCTGATTTCGCCACAGTTGACTTATTAAATCAATTTTAATATATTGGTCGAGTAAACGATCTTGTGGCTTTTTCGAACGAGAAATAATTATGTATTTGCGAGGATGCGAAGTTAAGCGCGAATTGTGTCGAAGTTTTTAGAAATGGTGAACAATGTAACAATCTTTGTTACTTTACTCGTTACCATTTTCGCAGTTGTGTCGTGTCAGCCTATTCAATTCAGGTAATTTTTTCACCATTTTACTTCGTCGCAGTCTGGTTGCTAAACTTTTCACATAATATGTTTTGTTAAGCCACAACAATGGATCTCAACTGTCAATAATGAAAATACTGTAGAGGACAATGACAGCATCTGATATCGACTTCAGTCTAAGTCATTCCGTTCAAGGCTTATCTTTGTCGCTAGTAGGCAAATAAATGTTTGAGAACGGCTGAGTCATGATGAAATTGTTTCTGCTGAGATCGTTGAACTCAAGTTTTCGATAGAAGCTGATAATTTTTTTTTCACATTTATTTGCTGAAGATGACTTTCGTAACCGTATCGTCGTATCGCAGCCTTGTTCTGAAGGGTAGTTTAATTACTCCCTTAGAGTTGTCATATTTTTTGAGAAAGAGAGACGCCGTTCCCTCCCACCGCACTCCCCTTCAAATGCTATTGTTATTGATGTTACATCTTTGAGACCAGCAGAATTTTTGAACTGATGATGCGATATGCAGACCCCAAGTGAAGACTTCCGAGAAAAAAATACTACACAGATTCAACGCTTTGTGCGTGTGATTACATGAAATATTTTGAAGTAATGAATAATCAAGTGAGTGAGAAATTTTTAAGTGTCGATTTGGTCGTCGGTCATTAAAGAATGTGCTAATTAAAACTCAAAATCAACTGTGCTTTTAAATGTAATCCCTTTATTTTGCTTTCGTCGTGAATATTCGTGGTGTTGTTGTCAAGAATATAAGACGATAGCGTACATTAGATTGGAGGGCTGGTCTAGGTAAAACGAAGGAGAATTTATGGGAAAACCGGAATTTTAAGAGATAAGAAAAGCAAAAAAGAATTTGCGAAAATCCGGAATTTTAAGAAGCGAAAAATTTATGGAAAAATCGGAATTTTAAGGAACGAAAAATGAGGAAATGATCATAATAATAGTAATATTGTGCGAGAGCTTTAGTGGTATTCGTTAGTGATCACAAATTTGCGCTAATTTCTTATCGCAAAAATAGGTATTTCTGCTTATAACATTAAGATTTTCTTTCCTAGCAATCTCTATGGTCTATGATGCAACAACTCATCGCAATTCAAACAATTTCATTCGATCTCATAAGTCAATAAATTCAAAAACGTTCATCAACGAATGAAAGAAACATTTCGATTTTGCGATTGAAAGTCATCCCATTTTGCCAAAGCATTTCATTAATTCATGAATATTGCTGCAGGCATTGCATCGGGCGTTAATATATCTTCTGAATTTGTTCACTATAAAAACTGCGCAGTTGTTCGCCGCTGAGCCAAGCTAATTGTCCGGTCAACCGAAAGTGACTTTTTATGCGCTTACGCTTCACCGAAAAATTTTAACTGAAATGAAATATGTCTCTCTCATAGGAAATATATTTTGACGTGTTATTGTTTCATATTAGTTTCATAGGAAATTGGCGAAATATGCAAGTGCGAGGGAGTTAGGATGAGGGAGAAATGAGTTGACGAATTCAGCTTCTCAACTGCAGACATTTCGCATAGAAGCAAGATTATGAATAATTTTGCACGGCGGTTTAAACGTGTTTTCATAAAAGTTCATAAGAATACATTAAATTTTTTTAAAACATAATTTTGCACTGTACGTTTCGAAAGATTAATGGAAGGGTCCGAGCCGATACAGCTAACGTTATATCGTACTCACAAACGAAGCGATTCACCGGCAACGAAAAGAGAAGCAGATGCTCTGTGGGCAACAAAACTTGTCAGGGCGTTCGATATGAGACAGGTGAGTTATTTTGTCAAATGTTTTTGTAAGCAGTGAATCGGCTTTAAATTCTGAAATGCTTCTTAGCTTGTCGGTTTATTTTCCTTATAGTCGTTTATTGGTTGCTTATGTGCATAATTTTGCATAATCGAAATTCTCTATTGGCGAATATGTGCTGAAGCAACCGGTGAGTGATTATAAGAGAAACCCAGGTATTCTTGAACAGGAGAACGCTTGTATCTGCTGAATCAGGCATATGTGCAATGAATCAAGCAATTTTTATGGGAATGGTCATACACTGCATACCATATGCCTCTGAAAGAAAAGTGAAAATAAACGCATCTAAGAAGCTCGGGATGGGAAGAAACGATCCAGATCTGCAAAACGCCTGGAGGCTTGCTCATGTGTTCATTCACTTATCGATCGTAAGTGGAAATCTGGTACAAGAGGAATCGTCGCTATCGGGGAGCTTTACGCAAAGGCAATAAGTAGCGGAAGCGTATCGTTTGTTGGCAAGAGAGGAGAACGTCCACCCCCTCCACCCACCTACCTGTCTATCATGGTCCAGGGATTCTTGCATCGGGAACAGCAAAACAATGTGAGCAGCGTCGGGAAATTGGCGCATTCGACAGCTTTCCAAGCTATCGATGAAACTTTCCGAGCGATCGGCCTCTCGTCGGTTGATGATCTTTCCAGTAAGCGGAAGGACGCCCAAACGAGCGTTCGCCAAGCATTCACTAAATTTCAGCAAACGTCGGTTTCACGAAGGTTGCCGCCTTATCCTTTAATTTCAGTAGGTCAGTTCCACTACAGTGAATTTTGCGACTACTCACTGTAGATATCTTGGGTTAGATATTTGAATTCATTTCTTTCGCTGTCAAATTTTTACGGACGAAAAAATCTGTCGCGGTTTCGGAGCCATGTCGAGCCGAGAGAAAGTGTTCATTGTGCCACTGCAATTCTTAGCTGAACTGCGGAACACCAGGACACTTCTCGCTAACTTTCGAAGAACATGTTGGCTCCTATTCTAAATAGGAACAATTTGCAATTATATTCAGCTGGCTTACACAGTCTGAAACTTACTCAGCTCGATTCATTTTTCTCAACTCAAATTCTTCGGATCGCAGCACTCGTTTCATCATTACTGCTTATATCTGACTCCCTCGGTCCTGAGAATTTCTCGTTTGTCCTCGTAGTTTCAGTAAAAAATTCGATTAATTACCACTCGCCATACTGATTCTCAACTTATCATCTTTTGAATAACCCTCCCCCCATAGCAGCTTTATCTTCAAAACTGTCAACCCGCCTTCGCTCATCTTGTCTTAAGAATTTTCTGCTTACCTCGCTCCTTTACCTTGAAAAATTTCGGCTGGCATCATTCGCGTTACTCTGCAACTTTTCCCGCGTCTGTGTATTCGCCAAGCTGTGAAATTGTTTAGCTGTCTTTATCTCGTTCCTATAAAATCTTTTGCTTCGCTATGGTCACGTTTCATTCGAATTTTTTTCGGTTCTCTCCGACTGCTTTGATTTAGAGTCTACTTGGCTCGCCGAAGTACAACAAGGAAAATTCAAAACACATTCTGTTCCCTTGGCGAAGAGTTAGAGAAATACTTGTCATAATCATTGCCCAGCGTCGAATAAATTGCCAGTCTAAATCAAAAAACTGGTATTGATGTTGTGGTGGCTTTCACGGATAACGCGACACCGCAGTGCTCTGGCGGGATTGAAGTTTATTATGCTCGACTGCTGAAACGTGGCAAGGTGGCAAGCATGATGATGAAGTGCAAATCAACTACTGCCTCAAAATTCTTTCGCACTCTTCGAAAAATCTTTGAAAGGGTTGAAGCTAAACATGACTTGTTGTCTTATTTGCCGCACTCCATTCTGTTTATAATATGTTTGTGGGTTCGCCTTTTAGAATCGTGCAAGTGCTGTGAACTATATTGTGTTGCAATGTTCTTTCCGGGAAGGAAAGAAGCATTATCAATTGCGTCGGACGATACTAGCTTCCTGAAAACTGTTTCATGCCTGGCCTGCATTTCGGCGCTGTAGGGTTGCAACATTTAAGACCTTCACCATACTTAAATGCCTACAGAACCTTTGAATTATCAAGCTAGCAACTACCCTTATTTCCATCCATGCCGGCACATAACGTGTGTAGTAGAAATTATGGACATTTCTGGTCTAGGATAGACTCATTTGACCTAACTTTTCTGAACGAGATTAGCATATTTTGCCCATCTCTCCGGTAGAAAGAACGCGCTGCAGGAAACGATTTTCTTGGACATTTTCCTCCATCTAACAACAAAAAACTCCCTTTGTCTGAAACTTCCTTCGAATTCTGTTTTGTTGTGGATCCTGAGATGTGCCAAAGTATGTGGCAGTAGAATGCGAAAAATGTCAGTGCTTTCTGGCTGAGCGATGCAAGTAACTTCTCAGCACCGCATTTTTTAATATGATCACTATACAACACCTTCCCCAAAAACGAACAACCTACACATTTCGTCGTGACATAAATATGGTGCTGTACCGGTGCGCCGTACAGCGCAGCGCAGATGATATTGAGCACTTTCTCACCCAATATATGCATATATATATAGTATATATATTGTATACTATATATATTATATGTATATTGTATATATATTATATATATTTTATACATTATATATATTCCTAAGTATATACAATAATAATAATATAAATAGGACATCTTGGTGTGATGCCTTTCTTGCTGTGCGACCTTTTCGCGCCAATGATTTCTCCGCAATAATTTCTGCAATTTTGACCGCAATAATATGTTGAAAATGTTCCGTTCAAAGGCTGAACAAATAGTTCTTCCCGTGCAGTAATTTCAACGCTCATTGATGACATAACAGGAAAGATTGTACCTATGTTGTTACCAAAGCAAATTTTTCTTTAATCGGTTCTTTTTAGATTGCTTAAAACTTCTCACGCCTCTGCAACTTTTTTATTGTTATTTCTGAATGAATTTACAAAATCGGAAATTCATTGCTTTTTTTTGCACATCGCAAAAAAAAACCTTTCCATAAGGGTGACTCGCTTTGTTTTCTCGACTAGACAATATCAATTCGTTCTTTCTATTGAACGACTGTCATGATTGCTTGAGATGTTTTCACTGCTTCCATATTTTTAGTAATTTAAATTTTTTAAAGGCCGAAGTTTCTATGGGCCTGTGAACAAACTACTTTTCAGCGCTAGCTTTTATGAATCCGTGGCTATCGTTTTGCATGCGCTGATGATTGCTTCTGTCCGCAGTTGCGTTCTTTGTCTAATCCATGCCTTTTGCGATTATTTATATTCCTCCATAACCGCTGAAAATGGATTTGGAGGCTGCTAATGCAGGCGCTTATTTTTACAACACAGGTGCCTATGATTCCAGTTGTGTGCGTGTATTTGTTAATGTTTGTTCCTGTTACAGTGGGCCAATAGAAATTTCATAAATGCTTCTCGTACTTATTACTGGATTCTTTGAATAGTGCCGCACTTTTTCGAAATATCGCGGCCTCAGACTGGGGTCCCTATGTTTAGTCAATTCTGAAGAGGCATTTATTGTATCGAGGGAAGTCACACTGGTGTTCAATCATTTCGACACGCAAAGATGAATCAGTAAGCCATCACAAGCACGCAGCTGAGAGACCGAAACAAAGCAGTGCCACGAATTTACACAGTTAATTCGCTGATGTCAGTGGCATGCATAATTATAGAAAAATGATAGAGCAAAGCCTGCTGCCGTCAAAACGTCGTGCAAAAATGTTTTATAAACCAGAAAGGCAGCACCAAGTTGCCCCGTGTCGAAACTTTCCTGCTCCAAAACAGCTGCGTCGAAGTGTATCCGCACAGTAATGATGGAACCAAAACGTCTTAATGGCAAAATAACCGTACTGTATTGGTTGTGCCAAAGTGACGTGCGGCATCGTAAGGATGGATCCAAAACACGGACATCTAACTTATTCATTAAAAGATAACCGTACGTTTGATCTATCCGTTTCGCCGTTTTTGTATTTTGCTCATTGATTCATTCATTGAGATGCTTCGATATTTCCTGTGTCATTTCAGTTCGGGAATAGCTTGCAGCCGCGTATATCGAGGTCATGTTACTTCAGTCCAGTTCAGTGCTTCCTACCTTCAATAGACAAAAAATTTGCAGACGAACTCTTGGTAAGCATGTTTCCAAATGTTTATAATAAACCAGTTTCAAGTTGAACTTCGCGAGTGTAGTTTGCGCTGTCGTGCAACCGAAACGTAGAATGCCGACTACACGCAGCTGGTTCAAGTGTCATTTATAGACGCAAATTTTTCCACTAATAAAGCAGCTATGGATTTTTATGTACAACTTTTTGTAAAAAAGGAATGGAATTTGAAGTCGCAGACTTCGTTACCTCAAAATCCCGTCAGACGGGTTGGAACTACTCAAGAAGCACCATTTAAAATAACTTTTGCAAAAGTGCGTTTGCAACGCACATCATGACGTTGTTTCTGCGCACAGGTATGTGTGCGTGTCCGTCCGGCTAAAAAAATTGTAACTCCTACGCTGCACTTATGAAGTTGAATGAGTACAATTTATACTGGAGGAATGTTCCTATACGCAATGTTCTAGTTATAAGCCCGTTCAGAACGAACTTAAGGGCGTGAAAGATGACTGAATTTTTAAAACTAACTTTTTGTCAATATTCGCATCATAACTAATGTGAACTGTCACCGATTACGGGCAATTTATGAAACAAGCTGCGTTGCTGATTTGAGTCACCAGATCGATTTGATTAAACCATTGGAGGCGAGCGCTCTCGGATGGCTTGATCCAAACTTATCTGATGCAGTTTCCCCTAGAAAAATGATTGGCAGGTCATGCAACATTGAAAACTGCGAACTTTGAGAAACAAGCAAAACCCTATGATCGCACCTGCGTAGGGCGCTGTACAACCGAGTATCTTAAGAAAACAAACCATGAGATAGTCGCAAGTTCAGTGATGGAGTGGTCGCCTATTGATTGGCGATTCTCCTCACAATCACGCATCGGAAGCTTGTAGTTTACATAGTTCGCTCTTCAATCGGAGGTTTCAGCTACCACACTAATGCGCTCGTCTTTAAGGTATACCTAAAGTGTTATTGTTGAAATGTGCAGACTGTCCAAGACAACAACAAAGTTTAGCTCGTAATTTGTCGAGAAATCCAACTTTTCACAATAAATTTCCCTTCACATTTCATTCGGCCTTCTTCATTTCCCTTCCTCGCTTGTGCCAATTGCGAACAATCTTTCTTCTTTGTATGCGTGAAATACACTGTCGGGTTTTCATTATAGAAAAGCGATTTTTCCTGGCACCAAAGAGGAAACTTAAACACTCCAATGTTCCAATAAGCGAACCACATCGACAAGTGAATGTGGCAATACGTTGGCGACTATGCGAAGTGCGATCATTGCAACGAAGAGATTCGCTCTTTGATCATGCGATGCATACGTTTTTGATCCCTATATTTGTGATTGTTGTTGAACGATTAATACAGTTTTGATCTTCAACAGACCAGTGCCGATTAATATATTTCATGTATCTTAAAATCATGAAAGTTTTTTTTTAGCTGTACCGCTTATGGGCGATCTACTTGCGACCCATTACAGATCTTCCCGAACGAGCACTTATGATTATTGATCCTCGAGGCTTTCATTCAAAATTGAGTTTTTAAGGTTAAGCCATATCAAAAGAAAGGTCAAGCACATACAATGTCTCGCTCATCAACGTTGTACCACTTCGTTTCGGCTAAAGTTTTCTTCATACATTACTTAACAATTTTAGTGGTCTATCAAATCGAGAATGTTCTGTTGTCACTGAGTCGTTGTTCTAACTTTTTTCTCAGTCAGTGCGATGGTTATTTGACTCCAGAGACTTGCACAAAAATTGACTTGCTAATGCAGCCTTCATGGTACCCAATAAAAGTTCCCACAATCCAGGATCATCATTTCATACAGTTTTACGAAAATATAACAAAAATAAACGTATTTCCGCAGTCCCAAGTTTTCCGCATTGCGTTCCGAATATTCTCGTTGGATCGATGGAATGAGTCGATATACATTAAATATTCCATCAAAATAAGCAACATTCAGCTCCATTTGCACCAATGTTTTATGTGTCCACTCTTCTGTCAGCTGGAAAAGCCTCTATCACTTCGGTCAATTTTACATTCACTGCAATACAAGCACACTTTATTTACCTATGACGTCTACCAATAATTTTCACATTATCTCTCTCCCTCTCTCCTTGACTCATATGTCGCTTATCGAAACAGCTCTCAAACGGTCAGTTCGTCCGATTGAAGTCTTTCCTGAATCTTTGGTCACGAAATTTGGAGAAGAGTGCTTACGACGAAGCGTATGTAAGTTAGCGACCTTCGACTGGAATAGAAGTTGTTTCTATTTCGGCAGCAGCTCACTCCAAAGATAGCAAACTAAAATATGGTGTCAGTTGAATGTGTAGAAATCGTTCAAAATAATATACTTTTCTCCCCCTCTACTATTCTAAACGTTATATTGCATATCAAAGTTATAATATAAACGCAATATCAAAGTTACGCCTAGCCACCTATACTGTCAACAGGTTTAAGCTGTTCAAGCTGCCGACAGTATAGGTGGCTGGGCGAATAACTTTGATTTTCTATTTAGGCATGGCCGAAAGTATTAAGAAACGTATGTGCTTTGTCCCATTACCAAGTTTTTACTTCAAAACTTAGATGGGCTTGTGGCAAGCCTATCGCTACTACTTACTTACCCATACCGGTTATAATAGCATCTTCTTGTAAACATAAGCAAAACATCCAGCTTAGACGTCATGACGCTTGTATATGTGCTCTTTTAGTTGCCATCCACTCTAACTGAATAAACCAAGCGACAATGATAGTGTGCAACGGAAGCCTTATCGATTGCTACAATCTTTCAAACTTCGGGACCCAACTGGAGAATTTTGACACATAGCCCGTTTGCCAAATCAATGTCACAGATATGGACTCCATGCAAAATTTGAACATTTCGCGTGCTCATTTTTGTACCTTAAGGCTCTCTTGATTTACACCTTGTCGAAATGGAAATTTTTCACCGATCAGCGAGGGGTCTCTCGAGTGGCACAAGAGTCAAACAGAGCGCCATTTGATCACGTCTCTTCTTCAGCAGTACCAACGCGTATTTTAACAGAGCTTGCTCAAGATCACGCCTCAAACAGTGTACCAAACAGAACAGTTAAATTTATTTAAGTCTTCTGAAATTCTCACATTACGGGCAATCTCTTAAACAAACTCGACTCCTGTTTATATGCGAACCCGTAGAGTGAGTTTAGAAAGCAAAGGAATGCGTAACGCAACAAATATACTTTCAAGGGATCTTGTCCATAAAAAACATCAATACCAAAACAGCGTCGCAAATACTTATCAGTACACAAATATAAATACTCATGAACCACATCAAATGCAATATTTTAAAGAAGTGTACGAAGCCGAACAGAAACAACTGACTCCCTCATAGTTTTCACCTGTTCGGTGGTGGCGCAGTGAAGCGCTTTCGTGGTACAAAGTTATCAACCGGCTCGATCGCTCTATCAAGTGTGAAAATTGCTAAGGTACTGTGAGTCGATTAAGATGTGCACATTCATATTCCCACTTCCATCCCCTCCCCCTCCACTTTCTTGCCGCCTTCGATCAGTTCCAGGTAAATCGCATTACCCTCCTTTCGCAATTTTCCTACACTGGTTGAACGGGTGGTCGAACTGGACCAATGTGTCACTCACTGAACTGTGGACACGTTTCTAAACAAACGAGCGTGAAAAAAATATCCATAGAATAAGAGAAATACCATAAGTTCAGTGGCACAAAATGAAAGCTGAGCCATCCTGTGCAACCGAAGCTCACATCTCCATTGGAAATGTGGTCTTTAAAAACTTTCATAAATTCCGTTCGTTTTTAATATTGCCGTACCTCTAGTGGCCTGCTACAATGCGGGATAGCTCGCTTAAGAACGTATCTGACACTTTAGTTGCCCTGATCAAGTTTGCATGCTGATCAAATTTTTCATCTACGAGCTATTTTTCTGAAATCGACGAAATTAAGCATTTGTTACGGCGCCAAAAAACCTGTTTCGTGCGCCAAAATTATTATTTTGTAGAACAACAACTGCCACCAGGCCAAAAACGGATTTCAAATATTGAAGCATGGCTTTTGCGAAACTCCATGATGGCAGTGTCAAACTTAGCAACGTGACGGACCATACATGCTAGTATGGGAACCAGTAGCCACTCACCATTTACCAAAAGGAATCCTACCTTAGTGGAAGCTTTATTAGTAGAAGCTTGCTTCAGTTTTTCAACTTTGAAGTTCAAGTTAAGGCATTCCGCAACCTTAAGTGAAATTTTGTGTGATACGAACATAATAAGTCCTGAATCTTCTATTAGAATCTAGGCTGGATGATATTTTATCACTTAACGAGCTCTTTTTTATCGAAGGGTCTATTGCAAGACACACTGAGGCAGCCACTGAACAAAAAAGCAAATTGAAGATCGATTCATTCCTCAACAGCTGACTATCTCAACAGGAGTCAATTTTGATATCCCCAAAGGAGAAAATTATGGTTGAAAAAAAGAAAGTTTATCTTTGCATCTCATAGAGGAGAATGCAAAATAATCTGATTTGTTTTAAAATATCATTTTAATTTGAATAAGCACAAAAACTTGTTCTTCCACCACAACCATTCCCTAAATGGCACTTATCACACGGCCTTCAAGGAGGGGGGGGGGGGGGGGGGGGGGGGGGGGGGGGGGGGGGGGGGGGGGGGGGGGGGGGGGGGGGGGGGGGGGGGGGGGGGGGGGGGGGGGGGGGGGACAGCAAAAAAAAGATGCGGCGACCCGCACTTAAGGTCTCAGATACAAACATGCTCCAAGCTCGTCTGCTGCAAAATATCTATAGAAATTTCGCTGCAGTAACATTATTTTCTAAACTTGAGTGCTCAAGACTCTCCCTTGCTTTCATTGCACTGGACGGACTTTTGCCGTCAAACTTTTCGAGTTCCCATATTTCAGTTTGCCTCTTCTACGTGTGAGTGAAAAGAACTTGGATGCCGTTTGGAAATGTTTCATCTTTTCACTCGATTTCCACGCTCGTTTTCTTCTCTATTCATCTAGTAGAGCGCAAAATCAAAAGCATTAACGCAATAAAAATTCGACAAAAGACCCTAAAAAAACAACTAGTAGACGCGTTACTTAGTTTCACGAAATCGAATTCCTCAGAAGACGCCCTCAGATTTTCGTCATTACACATGTCCAGCGAGCAGCAACAGTCCATGTATTGCGACGATGTTTTTCCACTCCCCGAGATCACCTCTGTGCATTCGGATCCGTTCTGAAATGGGAACATGAACACCGCGGATTGGACCAATTAAGCCAGCAAAACTGTACAAGAAAATTACTCTAGATTTTATTGACAGACCTCATTTTAATTACTAGTTACATCAGGTCATGTAACACGCGTAAAAAAACGTCTGCTGAACGATCATTATAGAAGTATTCAGCAGTTGGTGGACGTTATTCATGACTCATGAGCGAAACAGAATGCGAAGGAAACCATGATGGCGTCGCTCGACTTCCTCTATGTATCGTACGAAATTTATTTTTTATGCACTTTGGCAATTTTGCAGCTTGCAAAGCTTATTGCAGTGACGTCTTGTCCGCGTGTATGTGTGCGTCTGTCTTTCGGTCTGGTAGTTTCAACAAACTCCAAAATCAAGGAAGCTTGCGGAATTCGGTAACAGATTCTGCGTCTGATGATCACATCTCTTCCCCTCAATTTCAAACGACTTCATCAAGCTTTGAGAAAGTTTAAGCAAGTAAATATTTGCCTATATTTTTGATCAGTCATACGTCGTCAAATTGGTTCAAAGAAAACAATTCTTTAGCAGATGATTTACATGAGCACATAGGTCAAATATGATTTATACGAGCACATAGATCGAATTTTCGCCATTCGTGAGGAGTTGATGAAACAGGCTGCCTGAACAGGCTGCCTGAATCGAGATAAGGCGAAGCGCATATCATGCTAGCACCCGACCCGCATTCCTCTTATTTTTAAGTCCTTTTGTGCGACCACTTTCAGAATTGTCCGTGTACAATTATGCAGAAAAGGAAACCTTGAACTCCTCGAAAAAACATCCATCAAATACTTTCAACTCAGGCCATTCGCATCGAATGTACTACACATGTGTCTTTTCCACCAACAACATATACATATCTGAACGCCTCTCATATCATTTGTTCCTCAGTTAAAAGTTAGTGTTTTTGCATTTTTCCTATTTATTCATACGCCATCTAAGACGAACCTTTCTTGAAAATTGTTGACGCTTCCATATAGAGTTCATACCGATGAAGCGTTTGAGATTTTAAATTAACAAAAGACAAAAGCGAAAGGAATGCGCTTCATTGAGGACACGCAAGCACCCAATATGAATTCTCGCTCGTTCTGACAAACGCATAACGCAGGCTAATTGTTGAACGGTAGAGGGTACACCACACTCCTCATGTATGCTTTCTCGTTTTTCATTCTGCTTCTCATCAGAAGCTAACAGAAATGGTCAACGCCAGTACTCGGTGGATAACTGTGGCTATCGCTCACTGCGCTATGAACATCACAATTTTTAGAGCACAAATCTGATTATGAGAGCGCAAAATGAAGTGAGCTTTAACGATAGGCTTTCGCTGAAGGGGCCAAATGCGCATTGGTATATGCACTTAGATGACTGAACAAGTTCGTGATCACATGACTAAAAATCAATCAATCGGTTTGTCACACTCTCTCCCATTGTTCCAATTCTAAGCTCATCGAAAAGATCTTGTTGATTGCCATTTCATTCGACCGTCGTTGTTTCCCGCGATCACTGTCTGCTTGAATTTGAAAGAGAAATTATCAAATTCTCTCACTATTTTGATTAACATATCAACTTTACCCAATTACATTTCACTATGTCCGAAAAAAAAATTGGGAAAGGCTCGAAGACAGGTACTGCAAATAAGTAAGACTACAGAACTCAGCCCGATTACAAATAAGCATTAATCGCTCGCTACAACGCTTATAAGTCATAATAAAAGTGGATTTGTTTCGGATATTTTTGCTTAAATTTTCAAATACCTCACGTGTGCATTAGTAAATAAATACTACTTTTTAAACATCGATCCAACAGCACGCTTATCTGACACAATTCTCGTTTACAAGCATAGAGACCAATAAGCTGTGGAAGCCTCAATAATTTGAGCTCCTCAAACCGCTTTCAAGCAAAAAATTCGACTCAATATTCATAAATTTCTGATTCGTTTCCAAATATCAGGCTGTCCATGTTTTTGCAGTGCAAACAAAATTGGAATAAAGTTATTCATTTCGAGAAGACATAGTCGTAGAGCTTGATAACGCGGTTCGTTCGAACAAGCTTAATCGACTAATCAATACTTAGAGTTGTTTATCGTTTCGCTGATTGCCAATTGGAAGTTATGTTGAAGCTGTTTTTCACAGATGAAAACTAAATGATACAGTGATCATTATTGCATTCGACACTCCAAAGAGTTCACACTGAAATTTGTAAACGTTTTAAGAAAACCAACTAACTCAGTTAGTTTTCGAAATATTTTCCATTGCAAAAAATTTCTGACAAAACTATATCCCTTCTGCTGATTCTGTCTAAAGTAAATCCATCCCTTTTGGCACGTCATTTCGAAAACACAAAATCCGTCCAAATTCAGTCGTGTGCCGAATTTTGCTAGCAAATGTTGCGGTCGGATTTGGAATCACATATGGGCATCTTCTTCGCGTACCTTATTGATGCGTGCAAAATCCCAACGTTTTCGAGGCTATAATCGGTGTTTGGCAATCGGCAAGCAAGAAAATTGTGTGAAGCCTAGACAAGGATCAAAATTTTCGAGCATTCTTGAGAAAAAAAGACCGACCGATACACCGACATTATTAGCGTCTTCTGGTTCTTCCGCATATTCACGTAAAACCCGATATGATATGCATGAGCGATTACCAGTGTTGTAGGTTTTTGCCTATTTTCCATGAAAATCTTAACAACTAACAGATTGATCAACAACTGTTGATTTACTGCAGTAGACGGCAGTAACTGTGAAAATATGCAAAGAATACGCCCATGTACGGTTTGAAGGCGGCGAAATTTTATTGCTGCTTTCGAAATGTGCGATCTAAACAGTGATAACGCCACGTTGAAAAAATAAAACATAACCCGGGGAGAATTATCCAGGAAACACTTTTGCCGACTTCGTCATTAGCAAACGGAGCTCACAGAGAACGCTAATCAAATCAGAACACAGAGATAAAATCACACTTAATCCAGAGAATCGGATGCACTCCACCCTCAATTAAGGTTAATGAAAGAGTATGGTCGGGTATGAGAAATCTGCAATGATAATTCGATTCTTAAGCTTTCATACCCCGGAACTGTCGCTGATTAGTCATTTATAAGCGAGGTTAAGTAATACTGGCAGTGCAAACAAATATGAAAAATATCCAAAGTTTTACCCTGCTATGGATCGACGACTCCATATCTTTAACCTCATTTTATTTTACAGCTAACTCGGAATCGCACTGCATGTCTAATACACATGTGCCAACTATCCCGGATGACCTATTTCCGCACTACAAACTCCATTATGCCACAACTGCACCAACGAATCTCGCAGTCGTCTTTTTTACCAAAAAGCATTGCCGACCAAGATTTGTATTCTGGTTTCTCAAAGTCATATGAAATCTCTCATTCCTTTTTCATGATCTGCTAACTTCAATATTACGCCTTAGAGTTCCGTTCATCCTCCCTTCTTTTACGGCGCCCACACATGAATAATGCCATTAATCAATTACCAAACCGTTAACCTGCACTGCTTGTATAACCCCCAGTCATCGTCCTTATCGCAAAAATTGCGCGTGGCACCCTGGCCGTGCAGTTTACACTTGTTTGAGAATAAGTTACGAAAGCAAAACGCCAAACAAATGAGGGCTCAGGTATTCACATCGTAGAAAGCCGAACGAAATTTTAGGACGAACTTCAAAAACAAAAGGAGTTATTTCACTTGATGAGCTACTTAACAAGTTCGTCGAGCGTGCAAAAACCGCGGCGATGTCTTAAACTGAAAAAAAAAGAATCCTACCTAAAAATATGAAAAATGCGAAACTAGGACTAATTATCTCTCAAAAATCGTCACCACGAATTCTCCCCATTTCTAGCTTAACTACCCAGGGGTACTACAGCTGAACGCGTCGCTCGTCGAAGGTTTCCACCTGTGAAAACGAAATTCGTGCAATAAAGGGATCGCTTTACCACGAATTGAAAACCCGCTCTTCTTTACTGATCACTTCATATGTTTGAACTCTTGATGAATTCGATTTCCTCATGACCAGTACTGCATCGATCTAAGAGTTTTTCTATGAACAACTTCCGTATCATATCATCGTTATGCCGTTTGGCTGCAAACGTATGAGCACTTTCATGACGGTTTCATCAGGTAGGAACACCTCGATAAATTTAACCTTTTCTGGTTTTGTTGCCCAACTCTCCTTCCTCATCTATGTGGACTTGAAAAAAAAAAAACGACTGTTAAATACCGACTACCCATGGCACGGATGAATGCAATTTGTAAGGTATGCGGCTAATTCATGACAGACGAAAACATCGTGGTCCTAAGAATCCGGCTCATTAGTTTGTAATTCTTGCCAAATCACTTATTTATTTCCGTGTTTTCGATACATGCACAACGTTTGTCGTTCTTAGGGGTGTGCATGTAAAAAATAATTGGATGATAAGGTCCGAAAGGAAGGTTTTGCTAGTTACAGCTACAATAACAAGGCGCATTAGTTTTCTGTTCGTTACCATGCAAACTGTGGGAGTTTTAGTTATGTGGTTATCGACTCCTTTGACTCTGCACGGTGACAATTTATACGCTCGACAATTAGAAAAAGTCTGAAAATTACCACACAATAGTCGGCGCCGAGCGACGTTCTTGCCATGCACGACAATATCCAGCCTTCTTTTCCGTTTATGAGCCCATAGGCTCGACGACAGAACGATGCGAGAGGACCACATTCAACGGCCCTTATCGTCTTCGTGAGGATGTTATCCGAAAATGCGACATTTGCGCCATGATAGCACCGTAAACAGGATGCGCACATAAACATCGCTCCAACCAGCGGCAGTACTGTTATTTCCATTCTGAATCGCAGAACTAATGAAGTGACCAATACGGAAGGTTTCAGACAACACAGCATGGCCACATAATGGTTAACTCTTTCTCGCGAAAAGCTGATTTAAATTTATAGAACAATTACTTATATGACTGCATATGCGTTGTAAAGCAACAGCAGCACAGTTCGCTAGAGCTGCGTTTATGAAGAAGATCTGTGGTTTAAAATATTCTGCAAGTTTTATACAGCAACCGAACAAGCGGCGAGATTGACTGAAACGAAAAGAGCGCAAAAGATGCGAAACGGCCGACAACAACTCGTTGCTCGACACCTACTGGCGATCTTTTTGCGCTACTTCCACGAATCCTTATCGCGTTACGCAAGCTCTTTGCTGCACATTGCAAACTTCACAGGATATTGCACATAATAAATTCATTTTTGAGCAAACAAGCAAACCGTGCGTCAAATGATTTGTAAACGCTGTTAAGAATGACGCTATGCCGTACGCTCAAGAGACCTGAGCTTCTGTACCTTTTCCGATACTGTACTTTT
Organism: Toxocara canis; assembly: GCA_000803305.1. Taxonomy (NCBI): domain Eukaryota; kingdom Metazoa; phylum Nematoda; class Chromadorea; order Rhabditida; family Toxocaridae; genus Toxocara; species Toxocara canis. The sequence continues at coordinate 212,352 of JPKZ01002967.1, read as the reverse complement.
CGCCGTCTATTCTTTGGTGGGGTGCCATTCATTGTCAGCTAATTACTAAGTTCCTTTCAAACCTAAAAAGGAAAAAAACGTGGACAAATATGGCAAACGTCGTTCGCAATATTCGCTGTTATCGCAAACAGCTTTTGACGATAACATTCTGCCATATGAACGCTTTCGCGGAAAACTTCGCTCGGAGATGACACGAGACTCTCTTTCGTCTTCTTCACTTATGGAGCAACTGCACGAAATACTGAATCTTTATGGATATACAAGAGCTTACTCGCATTTCGTTTAAAATATGCTCAAAATGTCCGCATATTTTTTACGATATTGAGATTCCACACAACGGAAAGGTAAAATATATTTTGATAGAAGCGATAGACAAGGCAAATCAAAATGAGAGATTTGCATAAAAGAACAATTGAAGAACGGTTCTCTCAATGTTCGTCTCCACTTTTGCGCTATCTCGAAGCCGTCAAATCTACGCAACGGAAATGAGAAATTCATTACTAAGTGCGTTCCTCAAATAGCCTAGGGCGGTCTCTTAGGCAACTAATGAAGCCAATCTTCCCAATATCAATTAGAAATGGCGAGTGCCCCAACTGTACAAGCTTCTTTACGAGAATCATCTCTGCAACTACTGCCCGAGAAAAGTCCTCTCAAACAAAGATTACGTAGCTATCTTCTCATACAAGAAGTGTTTCGAAAGAGATCTGCGCTCATTCAACGATCGCAAACGAATTCGATCGCATTCTTAGCTAAAATGGAGAAGTTTCATTGGCTCATATTTTTGCAACAATTGATAGCTGAAGACGCAAAAGTGTTATACCTCAGGGTACATTTTTTCACGTTACACTTTTTTTCAGAAGGCTTGATCCTGCAGGCCCCAGTGGAGAACCCAGTTAGGACGATAGAGACGAAAAAAAATCAAAGGTCATTCTTGGCTAGCCTCGCAAGGACAGAAAGTGGTTGCTTGCTCCACTCAGAAGACTCAATGAGATTAAATATCAGTACGGTCGACCTGATACAGAAAGTTATCCTTCCACGTCATCAGAAGAGTAACGGTTTATAAAGAATGAATCGTTCTGGTTGGTTTTGAACGCTGACATTGTGCCACCTGCTGGCCTCTTCTACATTACACTGCGATAAAGGTTTAACGCGCTATATTAACTATGTTACGCAATAATGTTGTTGTTGACGAACTCTCACTGAGCAATAAAAAAAACATTGTTCATTCGACGGTCGCATTATTTATGCCATCATCAGCAGTATGCAACACGTTAATTGATAATGAGTAAGGCGGCGGCCCATTCGCGCATCCTGAATGTGCGGTATAATACAAAACTGTGCTAGATTAGGATACGCCGTACAAGACCTCACTGTACATAACAAGAGGGAATGAGTGCCACGAACTCGAACGATTCGTACATCTCCAAATCATCCATAACCAATCGTTTTCATTGTAAATGTCAAAAATCCAGGTTCTTATCCAAGCCAACGCGCGCATAAACCTACAAAAAGCCCTTTTTGTGCGATTCCATCGCTTTAGTGTGCAGTTTGGCGGATAAAAATGCATGCAAGCCTCCCATCCCTTCGTGCTACACCATCCGTCAAATGCGCCGTTCAACCGATTTGAAACGTATACGAGTTTATCCCGCTTTTCGAAACTTATAATCTTCTCGAAGCCGATGAGTTGGTTTAAAAAAGGGCACAGAAGGAATCGAGTAAACAAATTATGCTCATCTAACTTTACCGTAAGGCTTGAAACATCGTTGGAACTCGAACGATTCGTACATCTCCAAATCATCCATAACCAATCGTTTTCATTGTAAATGTCAAAAATCCAGGTTCTTATCCAAGCCAACGGGCGCATAAACCTACAAAAAGCCCTTTTTGTGCGATTCCATCGCTTTAGTGTGCAGTTTGGCGGATAAAAATGCATGCAAGCCTCCCATCCCTTCGTGCTACACCATCCGTCAAATGCGCCGTTCAACCGATTTGAAACGTATACGAGTTTATCCCGCTTTTCGAAACTTATAATCTTCTCGACGCCGATGAGTTGGTTTAAAAAAGGGCACAGAAGGAATCGAGTAAACAAATTATGCTCATCTAACTTTACCGCTTGCATCGTTGAAATCGCGCGACAGGCAGATGCACACCTACACATACGCAGGGCGACGTCACTTAAGTTCTCTTTACAAGCTTTACATTCGCCAAAGCACATAATAATATGCAGGCTGAACGGTCAAATTCTGCAACAAGGCAGGTCTTACATGTTTCAAGCCTTACATCAAAATTGTAGTAAAGGTTACCATAGGTAAGGACTAATTGCAATATTCATAGCACAAACATGTGATACAGCAAGTGGTCACATGTGGTAAAAGGCCAACAAATTAAAATATGTGAAAAAGCCATCATGCAGTCACCGTCGCCCTGCGTACACGCCCGGAATTCACGTTTTCAAGCTGCCATGGCCGCGTGTTTTAAACTTAACAACACGTCTGGAAGAGGAAAATTCTAGCGTGGAAGTGATAGACGAGAAAGTTGGTGAAAATGCGCGCATCGTGCAATCTAGCTCTGCATCTTCGTATCCTAATGATGTTTATCGATGACAACTGTTGCCTGAAATGCCAACAGATCCACTTGATTTTTCGCTTCGTGGGGTTCTTTTTCGATCATCAAAATGATCAATGAATAATGAAATTTAGCGCGATATGATGGACAGCAGCACCTAGACACAAACACGCTCGTTTTCATGCGCTTTTCGCCATCGCAAAACTGCATTATGGGCCGCCATCCCCAAGCTTAAGTACATACGTCACTGTTTGCGCTATTCGGTATTTTTAAAACCGAACAGGCTATCGCAAAGGAATTTTCGTACATTCCACGGGGCTGAACGCTAGGAATTGCACTCGAAAATCCTTGAAACGCCAGAAAACTAATAAAAAAAGTTGGGAAGCGCGACAGAAAGCTTGAAGGACATGTCTAATGGATCACGAAAGTATGGGCGGCGAACGGGTTCCGCACAAAACGTTTATGTGCGAATCGTGATCGAACGGTTGTCGTTGAAGCGCGTTGTGAAATGGTGCTGATTGGGGCGATGTTGCAACGAAATAGCTAAATCATTCTTTTCAATGGTCAGTCGCAACGTTGGCTGGCGGTTTTCTATCAAATGTTGTTGTTGATAAGACACTCCCCAAGGAGCGGGTTCTTCGCTGCGCTACAATTTGTTTTCTTGCTCTCTGACCTCAAAATGTTCAAGGTGGAAGGTGGAGCTGTAAGTTGTGAAGGTGATATTGACTTCGTTATATTCATTCTACGCTACTGTATAATAGGAATACGAAGAAGGGAGAAGAAACGATTTGCGAGAATTTAAGAATTTACGAGCGGTACTCATCGGAAGGTAAGTCATTTCAAAACAACAGTCATCGAATTCCGTAGCAGATCGTAGCTCTCTATGCTCCACGAAGAAAGAATCAGTATAGGTGATAATGTGGAAGGCAATATCCTAAACAATATTAGAATTATGGAGTAATATAGGATGGAAAAAAATGATTTTTCATTAATAACTCGGAAGCCTCTCAATATGCTACGCTAGAGTGCTTTATACACCATATCTGCAATCCGTCAACGTTCGTTTTCTGCTTGAAGGTTTTTATGTCTCTTGAATAAGGACATTTTTAGAGATGACAGGTTAAGCAGCTAAGGAAGATTCGCAGTTCCTTCGAAACAGTGCCAACAACGCCATTTGGGTCATTGATTACGACTTACTAAAATTCGACTACATTAGCTGTTTCAGTGATTGTGTCCCCTAGAATCAAGTAGGAAAGTTATTAAACAGTTCATTGAAAGCTGCAGTAAAGGAAGCCCTACAAGATAGTAGTAGTAGTGCGTCTTCCGAGAGTCTCCTTCTGGAATTCAAGCACGATCGAACTCGGAGGAAATATTGCGTAACGACAGGATAGGGACGATTTAAGGCCGATGCAAATAATATCTTGAACTGCATCATATGAATTGCGTATTTGTGCGTCATTTACGTGATTTCCTCCTAATTTTTTGCAGTCGACTGTATCTCTAAATTGAGATGATTGCTCGTAAGCCGTCCGCTGATCGGTTGTGCATGCTAAACTGACCGCTTTCAACCTTATGCGAAACGTGCGTGAAGGAGCAGTTTCAACCGCTCTAAAGGGGCATATGCCCAACATGAAAACAAACTTTTCATTCCAGTTCAGTACACAACATTTACTAGCGTAGTTCTGAACCTAACGAGGCCAACAGGCTCATGTCATGGTGGCCTAAGTATTTTTGCTTAACAGTGCTTATGTGCATAATTTGAAGGAAATCTAACTTCTGATTTACACATCCGCTGAGAAGTGTGATCAACTATTCGGCCAGGTGAACTCAAATTTCCAAGCAAGAGTAACGGAATGCACTCTCTATAAATCGTACCTACGGCTCTATTTAGATGCAAAATTACACTGGCCAATTTTAATGGTACCATCACGTATGGATTACTGCTCAATTTACGGCTGAGATAGCGCATATTGGTGATCCGTAACGATTGAGAGAACACCTCAAAGTAAACATTAAAATATTGCAAAAATGCATAAGTTCGATTCGGTAATTTAGCCGAAGCTCGGACGCTGTGTATATTTGTCGCAAAGCATACTAATGCCCTCTTATGATTTCGCTGAATGTGGAACAGCGATATGCATAAATCCATTTGAAAGGGATCTATGTGAGAGAATATTTCAGAAATAAGCTTCATATTATAATTTTATTTTTTTTCAAATCAAACTATAATTATAATATCATAATTTTAAACGTGTTTGAAATAAGCGTTTAGCCGGGAACGTCAGGCAAGCGAAAACAGGGACGGTTTTAACAAAGATATAGAAACGACAGTTGTCAAAAATTGAGATTATTCTCGAAGACCAACTTGAGCACAGCACATGGAATGCCGTGTTTCATGCATGACAATCACGCTCTTCACTTATACCTTACTCACGCATGATTTGTCTATCAATGGCATACTTATGCTCTCTTGCTTCTTTGCTACAATCTTATGTTTGTCGATCTCGTTTTCGAACGGATCTGTCGCAGTGTTCATTGATGACGTTTCGAGCGACTAAGCACATGAGATTGTCTCTTCGGCTTGAGCGTTCGGAATGCCCACAACGTCTTCATTAACTATTCAAAGTACGCTGGATGTGCTACCTTTACGGAATATTTGGAGGGTGAAAAATTTGGTCTGTTTCAATTCAAACAATGTAAGCCCTCCTACCTGCCATCTGTTCTTCGAAACTGTAAAGTTCGAGAGAGAGATGAAAAGGTTGTTTATATAAGTAATGAATACATCCTTTTTAAGGTGTAACAGCGGCCAGCAACATACGCTATCGTTATATTGTCTAAAGTTATGATGAGCGTGTGTCAGTGGAAAAGCGCAGTAGATTCTTTTAGACAAATTATTACGCCGCTTTCTAGATAGACCCACCGGAAACTAAATCTGAAGTAATAATTTTCTATATGGCGCAGATGTTTTCGCTAAAACAGTAGATTTCAAAATTTTCATAAAAGATCCCTTCTCACTCAGATCCCTTCTCATAAAGCGAAATTACGAAAAAAATGTTTATTACGAAAAAGTTACGAAAAAAATAAACTGTATGTTTATTAGTCAACAAACCAAGAAATCTATTAATTTTAAACCCTTTATTTAGAAAAAGTAAGTTCGAAAGAAGAACAACTTTTGTGCAAAGGTAATATGTTCACTTAAGCTCGTCAAGTTTGGTCAGTGTGAACTTTGTGCTTCCGCATTGTTGAACCGAAATTCTTAACAGTGTCGACTGTGATTAGCATTGTGACTAAGAAGCACATGGCTAGAAGTCCAATTTATGATCATTTCAACGTGTCAAGCGTCGAAGAGACTCGCGACTGGGCACCGTATCAGAAACGCTGCTTCCCACAGTCAAAAAACAACGTGACTTTCATTTGTCCCTAATTAGAGAAGGTCCGTGAACAGAAGAAGAAGAAGAATAGTCTTTATTCACATGAGTAAAGAAAACTGCATATGGCAGTAATGTAAGAAGGCATATAACATAACGGTAGCGACGCTAATGCACTTATACGGGCGTACGAATATGCGAATTGTAAATGAAAGCACATAAAGAGCAAAAAATGAAAGCATTGCATAGAAAGAGCAAAAATGGTAAAAGAGAGTTGCACATTCATAAATAGAAAAAGCAGAATCATTCAGCATAATGAAATAGGCGATGCATATGAATATGAGCTGTGACTCAATAAATTAAATGAGCAATTGTTCTGAGGTCAAATGAGTCGAGGCGGTTTATGAACACAGAGAGATTCTGCGCTTCACCAGTTCTACTGGGAAGTTCATTCCAAATACGGACTACTCCGAACTGGGAGCAATAGAAGACACTGTTCACAGAACAGGTTTTGCGTGCTAATTGATAACAATGGGGTCGACGTTCACGCTGATTAAGAAGCACAAATAAACTGTTTAGTGGTATATCTGTGAAACCTCCGGAAATTTCAAAACACAGTGCTAGGTCAAATTTAAGTCGGCGATACTCGAGAGGTTCGAGATCGAATATTTTCAACCTGGCCCTATAATCAGGTGTATATGGTCCCACGAACAATTTACGAAATGCCATACGAGTATAACATTCTTCGACTTTTTCAACAAGTTTTATATCATTGATCAAGTATGGTGACCATGCTTGCGTACAGTATTCTAGTATGGGACGGTAGTACACAGTATATGCTTTTCGACAATGTTCAATGCATCTGTGTTGCAATGCACGTAGGATACAGTTAGCCACCTTTGGCGCTTTCGTAGTTACTTCAGTGCAATGAAGGTTCCAATGCAAATTTAGACTGATCTTGACCCCGAGATCGCGGATTGCATCATCTGCAGATGGTAAAACTTCGTTATCCAACCGTAGGAAGTACTCATGATGGAAATTAACGTGAAGAACTCGACATTTCTCGTACGAAATGTCAAGTTGCTATGATTCAGAAAAAGCGCTGAAGGCATTGAGATCATTTTGCAAAACGCGAAAATCAATAGCAGGATCTTGCAGAGGGCGATATATTTTTAGATCATCTGCAAACAATTTGCAAACGCTAGACAAATTATCGGACACATCGTTTATGTACTATAGGAATAACAATGGGCCGAGTACACTTCCCTGTGGAACACCGCTGATTTGATGGCGATAGTCAGAGAAGCAATCTCCTACCTTTATGGTGAAGCAGCGGTTTATCAGAAAGCTTCTTAGCCACTTTAAATACCGTTATTTTCTCAATCGTTCATTGCAAAAGTGAAACGGTTATGATATTGACATTTAGATATTGAAAATCACGAAAGAAAAACATTCTAGAAGAAAACACAATGCTGGAGTTTGAGGGCAGATAAATCCTTCATCACTGGAAGTTAAACTAAACAAATTAGCTGGACAAAACTGCTTAGTTCAAGTAAAAATTGACTTCAATGATGCTGAACATAGCCACAAAACAAACGGTCGGATCTGCAAGGGTTTCTGTGCCATCGAGTGCATTGGGAGTGATTGATTAACTGCTCTCCGCTCTAGTCTTCAGCTATTCGTCATTTTCGAGCCGCTGTCATCCACCACTGAATTCATTTTTTGG
>JPKZ01002967.1:185895-204575 GCA_000803305.1 Toxocara canis | reverse complement strand
GGAGAAATAGCATAAAATACAAAAAGTATTCTGCTTATTATTTTGAGCGCAGTATTCGGCGGGTGACTCATGCCAAAAAAACTAATGGTCGCATTGTATAGGAAAAACGAGTTGGTCAATATGACCGTTTGTCTGAAAGGTCCTGTGCGGTTAATCAAACTATTGTATGAACTTCGACTTTTTTCCTTATTGTATACTTGAAGTACGATTACGGCATGCTGTTTGACGGCCGGAATGCGAAAAACATGCTCAAAAATTCTATTGGCGTTTTGTTTTCACGGAAGCACTGTGAAAAAAAAATGAAATATTTGGCAACCCCACATAACAAAATTGTCACAACTTTTGGTCTAAGGATTAATTGAAGGGAACTGTGGCTGAGATGGAGGCCTTTATATGGCTCAATATAATGATGAGTGAAAATATTTGCCCAAGGACGGCTCAGAACAAAAAAAATTCGTGAAATTGATTCCATAATTTGCCGCTTGAATGAAAATAGCTTGTAAATATTGTTTAGTATTGTGGTTCAAGAGTTACGTAACAGCAGAACTGTTAACAACTTTTGTTTGCAAACAACTTTTCATTTGCAATTTTAGTTGTACTGCACTTTAGAACTGCAAATACAAACTTCGATTGCAAATTTAGCAGATTGCAAACATAATTTGTGGGAGTCTTCGAAACACTAATCATGACCAGAAACTGGAAAGGCTTTCGAGCTATCACAGGCTTTAGCCTGCGAAGGAATGCAACGACACCAGTGTCAACCTGGTTGAGGCCGACACTCTTTCATAGGTGAATACAAGTGAACATTCAAAAGCTACGACTCCTATGGCGCTGACAGCTATCATATGAGCGCACACATTAAAGTCTAGCAAATTCAGGTCACAGCTGTGAAAGCGCATCCGAAATTTGGTCAAGTGCAGGGAATAATCGAAGAAGCGGTTTTTGAAGTGAGATGAGGACAGCATTGTGCAAAAGGCTCTAAAAAAACGTCCTTCTGATAATCTGTAGTGTCAATCTTTAAACGTTGCTCGATAAAAACGACGTCGATCAGTTAGTTTTCTGAAGAAATGTCCCATAAAGCCAATAAGAGAAGACGGCTCACCGATGAGCATTTTATTTGGCGTTTCACTCCACCGATGAGCATTCAGAAACGTTGGGTTGCTACAACCCCTGAAAGCTGTATTTCGCCATTTTGACGATTCAGAACTGTTTCTTGTTTGTCTGTATGTATGTCTCTCTTCATATATTTCGCCTCTCACGCTAACCGCTACATTAATTTGCCCGGTTAGTAGAGCTTTTGGTGGACATGGTGTTGTGGTAGTGGTGTGCGTCGCAGTTTGATCAAGCAGACGAAGGCAAACGAAGCAAAGCGTTCGATCCATTCGTGCAATGGTAAACATGGTACTAGCCTAACCTAGAATGGACGTGGGATTTTAAAACAAAAGGTATAGAAGGGGGGGGGAGGTGGAAAAAGCAGGAGGCATGGCTTACAAGTGCGTTGCGGGTGTTCACCGCTTCTCTATATCCTGCAATCGAAATACGAGACCACTTGAGCAATATGGCTACGACACAAGATGAAAAATCGGCATGAAATGAAATCGCAGTGGACGCCTTTTCGATGCGCTTGTATGCGTGCGACGTATGTCGGAACAGAAGTACAGATCAAACGTCAAATTTCTACGAAGTTAAAGAGGTTTCCAACTGATGTTCCTTCACTAATGTCCGCACCACCAGCTCATTCATGCGGACACCTTACGGCTCTATGACGCGCGCATTACGTTTTGTGTTCCATATATTCAGCAATTTGAAACACTTCCATGCACTACGAATAATACAGCTTAAAGACCTAAACGAAAATCGGAAAGCTATCAAAGCACCAGCCAGCACAAGTCGCACTAACTATCCCGCATATCACGCCTCTAGGGTGGAGCGCACGACTTATCAATGGAGATGCTGATCAAGTGATGAGTGTAAAGAGAGAGCAACGCATCAAAATCACATAGTAGGTCAAATGAGCTTTATAGGGCTAATTAAATGGTCGCGAAAATGACGCACTCTAAGGGATGCATAGGTGTAGAAAGGTTGTTTAAATAGTCAACAGTGTTCTTAAATGAAATATATAAAGAAAAAAGCATTTTTAGCATAAGGCAGTTAAATTCGGCGATAAGAAGGCTCTTAAGCACTGCAAATCTAAAGCAGCAGTTAATTAAAAGTATCGCGAGCAACAGCACTAATCTGATTCCACTGATGCTGGAGCATTAAAAGGCCATACCGTGGTTGTCTAGCCAGCGGAACATTGCTCAGAAGAGGCAAGTGTAGGAAGTAGCTCGTGCGAGGAACTCATATGAGGTACAACGTTATATATATATATATATACTTCATACTTCATATATATATATCACCAATTATATATACATATATATACTTCCGAAGAACATAGCTATATATACTTCCGAAAAACATAGCTGAAAAATTCTCGAATGCATAAACCTACCTCTTCGGGAGTTACATTAGAGGATTCGGCTACTCTGTATAACGACTCTAGCAGCGATTTATACATCTATAATTGGTGATCGGTGACGCACTAAACAATGCCAGTGGGAACTGAAAGGTCATTTGATTTAAATAGCAGGCGTGCGCTGATGGCAAACGCATTCATTATTAAACTGAGTTAACAGCCTAAGGTATTAAAGCCGCTATTGACCGTAGAGACGTAATTGCGAGAGGGGACGTTTGGCCTAGCCCGTCAGCCTCAACTATCAGCATGAAAGCAGCTGCTGATGGCGTGCTACGCCGAGGTGTGCCATATCAACGCATCATCAATTGCGCATCAAGGATAAACAGAGTTAATTATCTTTAACACACTTGACTATTTATGGCATTATATGGAAATGCATATCACTGCGTCAATCACTGCATCTCTTAGTAGCAGATGTGCCAAGTACATATCCAAGCACTATGGACAGTGGACTGCTAATAGCTTGCTTCGAAGACTGACTACGAGTGAGCGCTCATTAAAGACTGAAAGAATAAGACTGAATGGACAGTGGACTGCTAATAGCTTGCTTCGAAGACTGACTACGAGTGAGCGCTCATTAAAGACTGAAAGAATAAGACTGAATGGACAGTGGACTGCTAATAGCTTGCTTCGAAGACTGACTACGAGTGAGCGCTCATTAAAGACTGAAAGAATAAGACTGAATGGACAGTGGACTGCTAATAGCTTGCTTCGAAGACTGACTACGAGTGAGCGCTCATTAAAGACTGAAAGAATAAGACTGAATGGACAGTGGACTGCTAATAGCTTGCTTCGAAGACTGACTACGAGTGAGCGCTCATTAAAGACTGAAAGAATAAGACTGAATGGACAGTGGACTGCTAATAGCTTGCTTCGAAGACTGACTACGAGTGAGCGCTCATTAAAGACTGAAAGAATAAGACTGAATGGACAGTGGACTGCTAATAGCTTGCTTCGAAGACTGACTACGAGTGAGCGCTCATTAAAGACTGAAAGAATAATATAGAATGACATAGAATGACAGTGTCGACGACGAACTAGCTACCCTGAGACTAGCTACCCTCCAGTTAAATTATGCGTAGATATTGAAGACGTTATAGATAGTGTGCAACGCGAACAAACGTTGCATATTTAATGAGATATGCATTGATGAAAATGTGCCCATACTGTGATCACATTTCAAGCGATATTGCGTTTTTCTTTTAATTGAGAGCGCAATGTGTGACCATAAATAGTGATATGCGAATTGAAACACCTAAGCACATTGTTGAACTGCGCGCACAAATATTTGTCAAGCAAANCCTCAATACAGATTCCAAATTTCGAGGTGGCAAGCCTTCAAAGACTCAGTGATATCTCACTAACGAAAACAACTTAGAACAGTTAATGAAAGGACTAGCACCGCAACCCTTAACATATCCTTTCTTCATTCTTTTCGTTATGAAACTTTTCATACTGAAATTTCTTCATCTCTTTCCTAGGTTTTATTGCTCTTTTCCGTTACCGTACGGCGCTGTTTCATCATGAAAACTACTAACAATATCCCTTTGGGAACGGTTGGAGGAGTCAATGGTCGCCATATGAGAGCTGATAACGTGTTTGACAGCATACGCGATATGCAATATACAAACAACAGTTATAGGGATACTGCACTAGATCTCTAGGCGATGTTTTACACAAAAGTAGCGACAACGGCATCAAGCCTTATGGAACGAGTTGCACCTATTGCAAGCAAATTAAATGTAATTTTCATATACACTTGTCGCTGCCACAACGACAATTCATTACTACTAACTTAGATAACTCTGCGTTTTTAGTTCTACTCGCCGTCTCTTATACGTGCTTGTGTGCACGACTGCAACTGCTAATGCGTTGAACAAACCCACAAAAACGGGCAAATGAACATAAAAACAGTGCTAGAGAGTCTCGTTGTATTTGCAGTGGTGACCTTATTGGTCACTTATGCGCGAACATATACACCACAGACCAAATCAGCATTCAGATCACCAAGAAATTGAAGCATCGCGACCATCTAAACGTTGTGGAAGTAAAATCGGGACTAAAACACTGCATTTATTGAACTTTAATTGAACTTCAATTCAACTGACTTAAGAACAAAACAACAATGCTCTCGGTTGTAGTAATATTCCTTATAATTCTCTAAGCAAAAAGCATTCCGTTTTTCGACTTTTTTTTTTTCATACAAAGGAGCGAAAAGAGTGGGAGAGAAACTATTAAATTTACTAGCTATCAGATTTATGAGAATGAAAAAATGCTCCAACTGCAAACTCCATGAGCGTTGAAAGCTAAGCATATAATTTCAGTGCAATGCGCCTTATTACAATTTACCATGAGCGAAGAACACTTCCCTTGTCTTCAACGCATTATATCGACCTTTTAAACTTTTAAAAAAATGCACCAAGGGATAAACCATGATGATTTAAATTCGTAGAAAGTTTTCTGCAGAGAAGCAACCCGAAATATCCGCAAACATATCGTTGAGGGTGTACTTACAGTTAGTTATATGCTCACCTATTCGTAAGCAAAGCTCATCTTATTCATAGTTATTTTTTGATCATAATCAATTACTAGAGGAAGGAAACAATCTCAAACAATTGTACGCAATGTCGTTAACCAAAATTGCAGCTGTCATTGATTCAAACTGTTTTATAAAGACCGCTTAATTTCATTACCACTTGGGCGATAGATTCGACGATGTAGAGTTATTTTTGAAACTTTTATGGAAAATATTTAATGCAGATCTGTACGTAGTCTTAGCTTTAATGTTTTAATAGTAAATAACATGATCCCCGCTGCTGGTTTAGGAAAAAGGATTTCACGTCATTTAAAAAAAAAACAATTACAAATCTCAAAACTTGTTCGAAACGCTTACGTAACATCGTATCGTTCGTTGAGCAAAACTACGGAATATTACGATGAAGGAATAATGACTCTTCCAAACTTCTACTAAGAACGGATTGCTGGATGAACTAATCTATACCATTTAGCTTGCCTATTTGAAAAGCTTCCTTAACGAGCCGTTACAAAAACGAATGACTACTCGTCTGATAAAATACTGAAGCTCATTCAAACGAAACTGTCTCCTTATTTTCACGGCTAAAGCAATCAGCAACTACAATTTTATTTGCAATAAAACACTTTTCTAACATTTTAACGAAGTTGGCAGTGGCGACACAGTCATGTGGGATCATTATTGTTGTTTCTTCACACTCTCCTTCAACGCATTGTAAACAAGTTAGCATCTCTCCACTCGTCGGTATTGGCCGCAGATTTGCTATTGATATCATCGATGGCGAAAAAAACTTTTTGCAGCTTCAGTAAAAAATATCGATGAAACAATTCTCTGCTTTTCTCAACCACATTTGATTATTTCTCGGACGACGTCTGGCATCTTATAGAACATCATAAAGAACAAATACGGTCTAGAGTATTTTCTCGGCATAAATAAATCATCATGATTATTGCTTGGCACTGCAATTCGCGAATCATGTTCGCCTTTTTGCAGTTGACTTTTTGTCCTCTTTACTAAATTTACATGATATAATCATTCCATTTCATTACTACTTTCATAAACGTCTCAACAGCTCAAACAAGAAATTAATATGCCGTATTACTTCGAAAAAAGTTCCACACAGCCAAAAAGCTGATGTTGTTTAGAGAGCGTTTTATTCATGGAAAAACCTTTTTTTGAGCCTTTTCTGGTAGGTACAAGTCTATGGCTTCGCGATATATTGTGGACAAAGAGTTGCTGTGCCCAGGAAGAGGCAACTTATTTCGACATGTTCAAGCGACCGCCTTGTTCATGATGAAATCTATGCCAGGAGGAAGGGGTTGTTCGGGGCAAAACAGTATGTACGCCATTACTCCGCAAGTGATAAAGAAATGTAACGTGCGAAGGAAGCCAGCAGAAACTGCATAGCCTGGCCAGCCTTGGTTCTTGTTTTATACTCGAGAGTAAACAACCAAAGAAAACATTTTCACTGGGCATCATCCAGGTTAACATACTTCCACGCTTTTGGATATTAACGAGCAAGTCACCAATGCAACTTCACATTATACGGGGGACAGAATTCTCAGAAGTGCTCTTTAAAAGGTCAAATGAATGCGACCTTAGCCGCATGCACACAATGCCTAATGGTGACTTCACGGAAAAGAATCTCGCGTGTCAGATTGTGACCCTATGGTTGCCATCTCATCGTTGCGATTTTCTTCGCTCACATGCTCAAAGTTTCTTTGAAAAAATCTCTAAATAGGATGCACCATGATCGGCTGCCCCATCCTAATATGAACGCATTGCTCTGCACTTCCATGAGCAACACCACTTTGTGCTCTATGTTGCTCATTTGGGACTTCGAATAACAGTTTCGTCGAAAAAATGGTCCCTGTGTTTCTGAGCCAGATTCCTGCCTACATGAAACGTCGGGACAAATGCGCGCAAGGAGTAAGTATCGGATAATTAGAATGTATTATGATGGTTGACGCGAGCATTAAGGCTTGAATGTGGTACTCCCACCACGTTGACTAGGCGTCTCGATATCGTTACCTTTCGACATCTCCAGCAAATACCAGAAAACGCAATTCTTTCGCCGTTTTTGCAGGACCTAAGTTGTCAAACTCATAGGGATTATAAGGAAAGCGTTTAGTTTTGGTTAGCGAACAAAAAAACTCAGGGCATATCATGAAAGCATGACAAAGTTGTCGATAAACAAGTCCAATACTATACGCTTCCTTGCACTTCTGATTTTATTATGTCAATGAAGGGACATCAAAATAGCAGGTTTGCCAAACGGGTAAGGACGTAAGGACACAGGCAGGACGAATGATTACCAGTGAGCGAGTGAATCTCAGTAAAGGTTTCGCGCTCCAATGGGCGTCTTCGAGGATGAATGCAACTACATGGGGATCTGAAGTTTAAGAAACATATGATGAGGTGGTATCATGTCCAAACGGGTGCTAAATTTACGAAGACAGCTGAACTTGAACAAAACCCCACAAAGCGGAGAAACGAAATTAAATTGAAGCATTGACCGTAAATGCGGCTTGGCCAACGCTCTGACAGAAAATGCATTGCACATGAAAGAGAATCACTTTTTATGAAAAGAGACAACAAAGTGAACGCTGGTACATACATACACGAGGCACAACGTTTTAACGTAAAAGATGAAGGTTCAACTAATAACATATGAAACGTACGAAAATCAGAAAGCGACCAGAATATTTTCGCGAATGCAACAATTTGTATCACATTAGTGATATCACTGTATTGCTTCTTTTTAGTATGACTGCTGCAACTTCCCCTTAAGACCTCGCATAAACACTTATCCCTACCACAGTGCAGTATAATACAAAAGTACGACAACTTTTCGATACAACGAAATGGTTGCTTCATATAAAAACCAACAATGTTATTGGCCAATTAGGTTGGCAAATAACGCCTTTCACAATTCTGTACAACTCTATCTATCAATCGTGCTTATACTTCTGACCGCACTTGTAAAAATAAGAGATGGAAGTGAAAAAAGCAGTCAAAATAACCTGTCAACGTGGCAATTTAAGTGTGCAGTATAATGTAGTGAGATGAATGGAGAGATGAGCATATAACATATAATAGCATAAACACGACCTTGAGATGAGCATATAACAATAGCATAAACAAGCACAAAAGCCGTGACCATTACGACATTATGACGACTAAAGCGAAATGCTAATAGTATGAATAAATTTCACCAACAGCAGCACAATGGCAGCGATATAATCACGATGGTCAAGTCAGACCAATCTAATTCAGCTAGTTCGAAAAATCAAACGCATGAACACAGTTCAATTAAAAATAAATGAAACACGTCGATAGCAAGATGCGTAGTGTCGTAGCAGACTCAATTTCTGAGGATCACGAGAGGAGCGGAAGCCATCAGGACAGCGACAAAAAGATGAAATTCGCGAAATGGCCGTTGAAGGTTTTAGAAAGCGAAATATCTTACGAAAAGGGCTAATGGAACGGATGAAACCCACAACGGAGCAGGGAGTGGTGGCAGAACCAGTACTGCCCTTACTTAACCTTATCCCTCTCCTCTCTCTCGCCTGAGAAATTTTTCATGAATGCAGAACACCTTTGATAGAACGTCCAATATGTAAGATAACTTCTTTCAAATACTTAAAGCCCTTTTATTTCCTTCCTAGTTCAAAAGAAGTTAAAAAATAGCACTCAGATCTGCAATTTGTTTAAACCCGCCCTACCCACCTCCCTCCCACGAAAGCGTTCTGCATAAGCCACTGGGATGTTTGACTGACGCTTATTCATATTTGCTACATGGACGACTTCTAATGAAGCTAACAGAAAATAAACAATTCTGCACCTCTGCACAATAAAAACGTTACATTCAAAGATTTATTAAAAAAAGAAATGAAAACCACTTCTGCATGCAGAAATAGATTCGGTAGACCCCTGAAAATTAGAACTTAAATGCCCGGAAGCTTAAAAATTAGAACTCAAATTCCTTAGACGCTTGAAAAATAGAACTAAGACGAGGCAGTCACTACGGTAATGAGTAACAGCATGAGGACAATGATAGTTCGACGATTTCATCGATACAAAATGAAAATAATGTCATTTTCAAAGTTCGATCTATCCGGTCTCAAGTAAACCATACGTTTACGGTGTCTGAACAGTCACAGACTTCTGAGATAAAAAATCTTGAAATCTGCAATAAAAAGATTCGATTAACTTCGTTTTGCATGAAAGAACGATTTCTCGCTTTCGGCCCTTAATTCGTCTATGAATTCTTTAAAAAACTGAAGATGGAAACAAAGTGCTTTACTCTGGAGTATCCATCAACACTTCTTGTGAAAGTGCTTAAAACTGTACTCATTAAATGCAGGAAGTGAGGTGGTGCCAACGCACAAATCGACTTATCCAACTTCTCCTAAACTTCAGATTAATTAACAGCGAGACAACAGAATATCGTACAAATATGAAAGCAAATGTTCATGAAGTGAGAAGGGTATCCAGTTTCACAGTATGGTGCGAGCATCACTCACCCCAACACTGAACGTTCGAAAGGGGAGGTAACTGGCCCCATTGCAAGGCCTTAAAACAGAATGGAATCGTCCAATTGACGATGACGCAATCTCGTCAAATGAAACCAGAATTAATTTAGGAAATCGATAGTAAAAGCTCACGATGAAGGCGACCGACGAGTCACAGACAAAGAGAACGACATAGCGAGTGTGATACGCGCACTGTACTGGAAATCAATTTCGCGTATTTATGTTCGACTACAGTGCTAAACACTAGCTGGGACCTTTGTCTGATATGTTCCTTTCAAAAAAACTACTCTTCGACTATTTCCTCAAATCTTCTAATCCCCTTTTCGTGCACACTGCATTCCATCTTGAGTCCTTCGCAGCACCACTACGCACAATCACTGCGTCCACTATTATAAATCGAAAAAGCGACTGCGTACAATACAGTGGAAGTTATGTCCCAGTGATCCAACAGATAGCTTGGATGCAAAACACTCAAACTGCAAGGAGTGAATGAGATGATTAATACAGAACGGCCCAACCAGCCTTTGATTCGCTCGAAAATGTACAAACACAACTCCGCGATAACCTTTTCACCTCAACTGTGAAACACACCTCTAACAGTCGTTTCAAAACAATGGCCATAGTCTCGTTTGGGGGAAAAAAATGGTTAAAAGCAATCTCACTTAATCAAGAAGTTGGCCACAGTTTCAAATGACGACATAGGTGGCCATCGAAACTCGCCAAAAGTGCATTTAAGTAGCACAATTAGGACGCTGCAGCGCATTGCTCATTACCACATAATCGTGTGAATCGATTTCTCGAGGACTGAAGTGCTCCTTCACCTATAAAACGAATGGTGTTTTTTTAACGTAAGGAACCAAAGTGCAATCCCCTGCGAGAGTAAGCAATGATCAATAATCAAGCGTTGAAAATGCTCATGCACAAACTTGCTGTTCCCCCGCTGGCTTCATCCGACGATTGAAAGCCTTGTCTCGTACATCAAAACAGAAAAGATAGTCCATTTCTACCGGAAGTAATCACGAACAGAGCACCGGTGAAGGAAACTTCTTTAACAGTGACGAATACCGTCGGTGTTCACTAACAAATATCAGATGGCGGCGAAATATCCGAAGAGAGTCAACTTTAAAACGAGAAGCACTTAAAATTCAAAAAAAAACACGGATTAGTGCGGAGAACACACATGGTAAGGAACCGGCTGGAATATGGATCGCATTCGGAGCGTATTGAAAAAAAAAAACACCTCACAGAGAAACCTACTAGCGTCACAACAAATCCAAATGATGAAATAAATCATGTACGTCATCCATTTGATCCTCGGCAGGCACAATTAGGACGCTGCAGCGCATTGCTCATTACCACATAATCGTGTGAATCGATTTCTCGAGGACTGAAGTGCTCCTTCACCTATAAAACGAATGGTGTTTTTTTAACGTAAGGAACCAAAGTGCAATCCCCTGCGAGAGTAAGCAATGATCAATAATCAAGCGTTGAAAATGCTCATGCACAAACTTGCTGTTCCCCCGCTGGCTTCATCCGACGATTGAAAGCCTTGTCTCGTACATCAAAACAGAAAAGATAGTCCATTTCTACCGGAAGTAATCACGAACAGAGCACCGGTGAAGGAAACTTCTTTAACAGTGACGAATACCGTCGGTGTTCACTAACAAATATCAGATGGCGGCGAAATATCCGAAGAGAGTCAACTTTAAAACGAGAAGCACTTAAAATTCAAAAAAAAAAACACGGATTAGTGCGGAGAACACACATGGTAAGGAACCGGCTGGAATATGGATCGCATTCGGAGCGTATTGAAAAAAAAACACCTCACAGAGAAACCTATTAGCGTCACAACAAATCCAAATGATGAAATAAATCATGTACGTCATCCATTTGATTACCTCCTCGGCAGTAGTGGGCATATAAACTGCCTTTGTCTTTTGTAAGCACCCCTAAAATTCCCGCTCAAATCTAGCCGCTACCACCTAGAATTAGTAACCACTCTTTAAAAAACACTCGGCCATGGTATGTTTCACATAGGAGTTTTTTGACGATAAGGAAAACAGTCTGATTACGAGTTTCATATTCATGATTAATGTGAACTTAAGTTTTTACTTTTCTCTCTAGACACATCATTCGCATTTATTTAACGGCCATCTTTTAATCTCTTTGATACTAATGGATTCCACTCTATAATCAATATCAATGATAGCAACACTTGCCCGACTCTCAAGATGAGATAAATTCCGTAACAAAAAGATTAAACAATTGCTGTGGGTATCACATACGATTAAATAGTCGCTATTGTTATCAAATACGACTAAATAGTCGCTGTGGGTATCAACACTACAAAAAATACAAAAGAAAACATGTAGAATATTTCTATATAACAAATTTTACTAATCTATTGCGTGCAACAAAACCTATATATTCAAGTTAGAAAAAGTCCACGAAAAAATTCTCTGACCTGTTTCCATTCGCTCACTGCGATGCGCTGCTTTCTTGGTGACACTAATACAAAAGCTGCAATGTACATAAAACATCGAATGCAACGATTATTCAACAAAATTACAAACTAATCAATTCTACACTTCCACATAAAACTAAACAGTCGGTATCTGTGTATTCAATGAGAAACTACCAGAAGGAAAGAGCTGTTAACTACGCAGGAGTTTCATTAAAATTGAGTTGCTAAATTCGATGATAAACTACAGTCTCGTCTACTTCATAAGTGAGTGAATGGAAGTGGTTAGCACGGAAATTGTTAGTACTGTTGCTGATATATTAGTTTGGATAAACGGATCACTTCGACCCATTCGAAAGCAACATTTTAATAATACTGTTGATTTTCATCAAAATCAACAGCACTATTAAAACTGGGTTTCCATGGGTTAATTTTAAAAATTGTTGTCTACCAAGCTTTCTTTTAAAATAAATTCGTTCACTACGCCTCACAAAGGACAGCAGAGAAAGCCTGCTCGCTTTTCAACAATAGCACATAAACTGGGTTTGCACAGGTTAATTTTAAACTCTTCCATCTCTTTCAAGCGCA
Organism: Toxocara canis; assembly: GCA_000803305.1. Classification (NCBI taxonomy): domain Eukaryota; kingdom Metazoa; phylum Nematoda; class Chromadorea; order Rhabditida; family Toxocaridae; genus Toxocara; species Toxocara canis. The sequence goes on along the minus strand of JPKZ01002967.1, from coordinate 191,940 downwards.
CAGCCGATGTTAAAGCAAAAGGAAACAATTTTAAAAGGACCGACGAGGACAACGATTTTGCCAAAAGTTTTAGCTATTTGCCCAACATTTGGGGCTTTGTAAGTATGTTTGCTTTGTTACAACATTGGTTATTTCGAAAACTCAAATGTCAGCCATCGTTTTAACGTAATCGCTCCCGAAACTTTTCGACGAAGTGTGTGTATACCATGCGATTGATGCTGAAGACGCGCTAAAATGCGTTTATTAAAACCTATGAATTATTAACTGAAAAACTGGAAAAAAAGGATATTGACTGAGCATTTACTGCCAATTGCCATCGACAAAATTGATACAAAGTAAGACCAGGTCTTTTATTACTCTACACAGGATATCCATAGTCGCCCTGTTACGCAGAAATTTATGATCGACATAGACGTGCCCACCACCCCCGATTATCCAAGTTGTTGACAATTATAACGGTAAACTGCAGTAGTTCCGAATATTATTGCCTCTTTTCTTTGAAGTCCTTCTTTTCCCTTTTTCCACTGTCTAATCATAGTACTTTTCGCTTTTCTGGAACAAGTTGGGACTTCTTTTCAAAATACGATTGAGGCTTTCGAGTACTGTCGCTCGACTGGTGAGGGATGGCCATTTCATTCATTTCATGATATGTAAAGATAAATGGAACAGAACGCACCGCCAGGTCGTAAAACAGGGAGTGCAATCTTCTTTTCCCTTACAATTCTTCCCCAGTGCTCATTACACGATCGATTGGCACAGTGATGCTGCAAACTTCTAATATTTAAAACAACACTCACTGACTTGTGTCAAGATACTTGGACTAGAAAGGAGCATACCGAAGCATTCGCACACTTTTTATGCATCTAGTGGTCGAATGATGAATTGCAGGCTGTTGGAACAAACCTTAAGTTGCTAAAGTTCCGACTCTTCAAGTCAAAGACACAAAAAGAACGACCAAATTTTGTAACTTAAAATGCGCCGTTTTGCAGAAAGAAGTAAAACAGTAAAGAATGAAATATAAACAAGGATCATGTTGCCCATACCTGCAAAACTGAAGTCACTGTGAAAGTTCGTCGCTTCGAATATGAGTTCGCAAGTCAAAACTTTAGCAAGGAAACGGCTGATACAACACATCATACGTCTAGTGCCGAAACAAGCGTATGAATGATCAATGAAGTGCGAACTGGTGTGCACGCGGAAAGCTATGGAGAGCAACTTCTCATCGAGGTTTCTTGGGTAAGCATCCCTCTATCCGAACGAAACGACTCGGTCGTTCACTGTCACTAGTATCACCAGCTCTTCCCCCCTTCTAATGACATCACACAGATCCCAAAACCACACTATCACTTTAGTACAAAATCTTGCTGGCAATTTTTCGGTTTCGTAAGTTGTTTCTGTGCTGATGCAAATCAAAACAACATTGCTAAATTCGCTTAAATCGAATGTGTTTTGGTTCGGGATACTAGTCTGGTTAGAATGCGCCACTTGAAGGACAAAGGTAAGGCATTAAAGAACGAAAAGTAGGTGAGACTCACGCTTCCCACACCAACAAAAGGTGTTTCTTCAGCTTTCTTTTGCTTCGGGAATTCGATACAACAGACAACACGTTTCCATATCTCCGGGTCGACGCAGAAGTAATGCGTATTTTTCGAATCAGTAGCAACACTCTCAGACGTACAAATCAATACATCACATTTCCTGCAAACCAACAACCAAAACGCTCTCAAACATACAAGCAAATATTCGAAAAAGTCAACGAGTCCGGTTCCCTGATTGAACCATTCAATAACTAAGCATATGCCGGCTTTTTAGCTCAAATTTTGTTTAATTCTTGTGGGTTTGCCTAGCTCCTCAAAAATCAGCGGGCTCATCATTTTAAATTTAGCAACACAGAACACACATAGAGCAAGGAAATTCAGCATTCACGCTTAGTCGCATTTTTATGGTATTTCAAGGAGGAAAACTTCTTGGCGCTTGGCTCTACGAGGAAAATCGCATATTTTCAATTTTGCTTTTTTAACCTGTTTTCCTAGCACCTTCTTACGAGTCTCCCTTCCACTCGGAAGACCACAGTGGTAATCCATTTGCGACGTTAATCTTTTATATAATCTATCTCCTGAAGGTACGATCTCTGTATGTGAGCTGTTAGCGTACCGGCAGCGTAGATCGTAAACCTCATTTGTGTCGATTGCCTTCTGCTCCATAGGTCTGCTCAACTTTGCTCGAATCCTCTCTTCATTGATCTTTCTTATACAATCGTCAACCTCCAAAACAGCAGCATAAATCTGTGCACAAAGCAATGACATAATTGCACAAGACAGCAAATCAAACATTCCGTAGTAACACAACAATTAATCGAACCTGCGAAATCAGCCCATACGCTGCTAATGTTCAAGCATCACTAGCAATTACGAATCTTACCCCTCGCCCCCCGCCCTCCCCTTTTTTTCCCTCTCCCTTCCTCGATAAGGCAGTTTGTAACGATGTGACTACCGATGCGTACCGGCAGCGTAGATCGTAAACCTCATTTGTGTCGATTGCCTTCTGCTCCATAGGTCTGCTCAACTTTGCTCGAATCCTCTCTTCATTGATCTTTCTTATACAATCGTCAACCTCCAAAACAGCAGCATAAATCTGTGCACAAAGCAATGACATAATTGCACAAGACAGCAAATCAAACATTCCGTAGTAACACAACAATTAATCGAACCTGCGAAATCAGCCCATACGCTGCTAATGTTCAAGCATCACTAGCAATTACGAATCTTACCCCTCGCCCCCCGCCCTTCCCTTTTTTTCCCTCTCCCTTCCTCGATAAGGCATTGTTTGTAACGATGTGACTACCGATCAGTGAACTTCAAAAGTTTAGATAGTTCCAATGAAACGAGGAATACCTATAGTTCCAATTCCACCAGCCAGTTCATCCAAACAGAATCAAACTGTATTATTGATTTTTTTTGTTTAAACTCAGTCTTGACTTAGTCACATCGACGACATTTTTAACTTCTTCCTCGCAAAATGCATAATATGGAAGACTGCGATTAAAGAAGACAAACGTTCACTGCTGCCAATTCCCCTTGACTGGACGGGTGGCTTCATCGGTGATAGGTGTTCTGCTACAATTAATAAAATGAACGCAGCTTGCATACTGCAGAAGCTGGCGATATGCAGTTTAGGACATTTTGGTGTTCAGCAAATATTATCTTAAGATACTGCTAAGCACTAGAACATCATAAAATACTTCTCACCGCCCGTTTCCACTCTCCAACCCAAACTCTTCAACTGTGTGCCTCATTACACATTTTCGTATGCGATTATGGGACTATGCAATCTGTCACTAACATGTGATCAACAGCAACGCACCATCAAATTCTTGCTTCCGGAGATTCAAATGTATTTGAAAAAAAAAGTGGAACAAAACTAACAGCAAAGTAAGAATTTCCACACAATTGGATAGTTCAGCAGCTGTTATAACAAAACTTTTTCTTCTATGGCAAATATTCATCTGAAGATATCAGCTAAGCGTTGTTATGTTGAAATTTAAAGAATTCAGAAAATACGAAAGAATGAAAGGAAGAGAAAACTTCCCAGTCGCTAATATGTTGATGAATGTTTCATTGAAGAAAAACGCTACCTGTTGTCGAAACCAGACTTCTGGCATACTGTCGATCCTATCAAGCGCCATATTCATAAGTTTTTCTCTCATAATGTTCTGCTCATCACGTTTCGCCAATTTACGGTCGTGTGTTAACAACAGGTATCTTGATCGTTCGGCACGTCCCCGACCTGAAATGCAAAGCGAAAAGTTCAAGGCATAAGAGGCATTTTAGAGATAACCATGTAAATGTTCCCTATAAAGAACGCTTACATATCGCGCCGCCATACTTTTGTTGAATCGGAAACAGAAACGCCGCATTTGCAACACTTGTACTGCAGGACGGTCCGAAGACACTCCATATTCATAGGAAAGAAATGAAATGAAGTTTAAAATTTTGGTTCTTATTGCGGACTGCTCGCGCCTGGATGTTCTTATCCTTACCTCCTTCAGTGAAATGCTCAAATAAATCTTAAGTAACCGCATTTTACTATCTGCGGTACTGGCTTTTCATCTCGAACAGGCAAAAAAAAACATCGACACAAAAATAATTCATCAATTACCTTACTTTAGGCGGTGCACTTTTGAACCGGAAAATTACAGTCACCGGAAGCGGCCTCTACATTCGCTGCTTTCGATAACAACGAAACTAAATAAGACGGACCTCTGCGCTGTACATGAGCGATCTCGTTGGTGGTGTAGTTGTAACTGATGACGAGAGTGCACTTCTTGATGTCGATTCCTTCTTCTGCTACTGAGGTTGCGCATAATACCTTAACCTCACCGTTAGCGAACTGATTTAATTTGTCTCGCTGTACGTTAGCGTTTTGACCCCCTTCTTCGGCCGATACATTGATCCCTTAAATTATATCTACCGTTTAGCCTTTCCAAACGGTTACAGATGAATTATAATAATCTAATGAATATAAATTTTCGACAAAAAATCAAAAGCCCGATTCGCCGTTATTCACAATACTTCGCGCTGCTATTTACCCACATTTCTGCTCAGGAAAATAATAACGCTACCCAAATCGGTGTCTTGCTGTATAAATAAAAAAGGGAAATATAGCTCGTCCGCGAAAGTGAATCTGCCGCTGTGGCAAATGGATTCGGGTCATCCAGGCAGAAATTAACAGATTTACAATTAAGCTTCTTTCTCAGTCCAGCATACTGACGCGAAATGAGCTGAAGGCTTTGAAATATTTTTTGACTTCTTTCGTTCTTGCCTTCCTGCTGAGCGCAATTCAACACTGAACCTACTTTAAATAAAATAATTTCAGAAACTGTTGAAGAGAAAGAGTCCTTTCTCTCCCACCGTATGCAACACATTGTTACGAATGACATTTCCTTCCGAATAATTCTCGCTGAAAGCAATAAAAAATGGGAAACATCAAAAAATTGCTGCGCCTCATCTTGATCTAAACCTTCAGAGTTCTGTGCGTTACCGAGACTACCCGAATTGGAGGAGTGATTTGAAAATTGCAAAAATTTTGCGGAACCCATGAAGGCGGCCGTTTGTTTCCGTAATATTCGCACAGGAAGACTTAATCATCAAAAAAGCGCTGCTCTGTGAGCAAACCTGTCATTACTTCGCTTCTAATATTATTGCCACGGAGCACGTCATCAGCATTCATTGCATCACGCAGACGAAAAGCGAAGTCCCGTGTACGAACGAACACTATAGCGCGACCGTCCGGATTGTTCACGAACTCACTCCGTACCTCTCTTAGAATATTCGATCATTAGCTCTCTAACAAACATCGTCAAAAAACTTCAGCTACTAATGCCAATAGTGGCACTAAAATGTGGATGGAGACGAGAGACAGCAAAGGGCCAGTCAAAAAAAAAATCTTCGGTTTTTGTCGAAAATAATATCTCTGGAGTCGGCAACATCCAGCACATGCATTTCAAAATCCAGAAGGGCTAAAGTATTTCAAATGAGATAAAACGCTCTTTCTTAACCGACCGCAACTACATTCTCGGGATTTGGGCAACGGTGTGATTTGAGCTAATCCAAGACTTTTTTAAATTGGCTCAGCACATTTGGAACAATTAAGTAGCGCCAGAAAATAACTGACGAGATCCCGATGGGTCACCACCGACCAAATGATCTCTCCCAACCTCACAGCTTAAAATGGGAACGTGCCAGTTATAAATAGATGCGTTTGGCGCATCTGCAAAATAATCTTCAGCTTCTGTTCTAACTTAGTTTATATCACAAAGTATTACAGATAGTGTTTTTCAACTAACGTCCAACGCAGCCTAAAGGGAGTATCTAAATATAGTGCCGCTTTTTCAAAAGCAGTTTATAGATAAACCCAAAGTGCAACAGCAGGGCTCTGGATCATAGCCGGCACTGCAGACAGGAAAGCTACCTCCCGAAAAACCCAGCTCCTTAGTATAAATGTCATCTAACAGGAGCATCCGCGTTCCGCCAGACCCCCCACTCC
>JPKZ01002967.1:117524-185840 GCA_000803305.1 Toxocara canis | reverse complement strand
AACCAACCCTCTCATGAGTTTTTTTTTTAATTTCGAAAGTTCTTATCCAAAGAAGGATTGCGACAGATAATACATTTTTACTTGTTTTAAGCTTTGTCTCACGCGGCAAACACTCCTTAATAAGACATCTAATTGGCCACTTACTGCTTAAAACTGAACAACGTGCTGACACAACCTTTTCCAGCGTCGACATTTCAGTAAGATTTTTTGCCAGAATTCTCCAACCATTCTAAAAGTAGGAAAAAGCCGACATCTCGGCTCTGCGTGAACGGACTTTGACAGTTGCATCAGTGCTAAAACCTACAGAACAGCGAGAACCATCATGACGTGAATACCGATTCTCGTGTAAAACGATGAAAAAAAAGTTGGTATGAAGAAAACAGAATAAATGGTTCAAAACAGATGCAAGATGAATTATCGACAAAAGAGGTAGAGAAGGAATGGGCAAACACGAGCTCAGTGATATTTTAGTAGACGAAAAAGAAAGTGCGCAACAAAGTTGTTGCCCTCCCACTCATGCTAACATTTGCTGTATAGGATAAGCGGGCTCGAACTGGACAAAACCCGAGTATCATGAGTTCCTAGAGGAAAACACGCTGTTTTGTAATCAGACAAATGAAAAAAGTGAGATTACTGCTAGCAGTGATTCCGCTCGAGAGTTTTCTCGAATGACTCCAGTCGAGCTCTTAACGATGTTCTAACAACAATAATGCCATAAGAAAAAGGATACCTTCTCAAAGAAATTTAAGCACACAGTTTATTTTGTGGTATTCCGCAAAACTTGTTATATTAGCTGCAGTACTGATCGTCAGCAGGCTGACCACTAGGCGTTCCGAAACTGGTCAGAACAATCATAAGTGGGCATGGTTGTCAGCTGCATCGGTATGGAAATCGATGAAATTACAGCTGCCTTTGCATCCCTTTGCATATACCCAAATATGCAGCAGTTCTACTTGTTTCAACCCATTCACCGGTGCAATACCTCATAAAGGATCTGAGCTTGCTCGTTTTAAGTATCGATCAACTGCTCATCAATTAACTTTCCACTGCCCTAATGGTATTGGCAAATTCATATTCTTACTAATCACTCCCCAATTGCGCTCCCCATCGAGTCGCTGTGAGTTAAAGAAATAAGTGCGAGGAACACTTACTTTAGCAGAATTTCGTATAGCGCGTTGACGCATTTGTTCTCCGCTAGCGGTTCGAGCACACGTGATTCTGCAGATGGCAGCTATCTTGGACGTGAAGGCATTTTAAAAAAATATATAAATCCTCCAATACAATATTCGATGGAACCCCAACACTTTATGATAACAGTTCTACTTCCGACTTTATGAATATTCCAGTTAATTTGAAAACAAAAAAGTGAATGACCTTCAGATTGCAGTGGCAGTCCGCATTCAAGCAAGCGATCGGCAGCAAAACAACACTGTTAAAAAGATAAAAGAATGAGGCTAAATATATGAAGAGAAGACTGCTGCACGTAGACGCGACTCTAAAAAATTAGTTCATGCCCTGAACCCTTGATCGTCTAAACAAAGCACCAATACGCTCATTATGAATTGTTCTGTACTCTCGACACTGCTGATATATTTTAAACGCAACGCTTCGAGTATGCCACGACCAAATTCGAGGTAAACGGATGGGATGGAGGGGAAGGAAAAGCAAAAAAGATTTAAGGAAATCGCTTCAAAATCAACTGACTGGTGGAGGGTAAGACAGGAAAAAGGAGGGGGGAAATAGAGGGAAGGCGGATGAAACACTATTAAGATAAAGCACCGAACGAATTTTTTCAAATTTCGGTGTGCTTTCCATTTGCTTCATCTTTGTTCTCCATTGCGCTCATTTTTAGCACCCAAATAAGAAGAGAAGCGTCGGACTAAGGATGCGCTTGCAACAAAGAAAAGGAACTTCCAATCGAGCATGTATGATATATCTGATGAATATAAAAATTAGGTAAATCAGCAAATCCTTGTGGTCTCAAGCGACTGCCGTGAGCGTCGCATTTCGAACGACTGCAAACGAACCACGCACCATTAATAATTTGACGAATTTCTAATGAAGCACTTCGGCCGAGCTCTTCCAGTTCTTCTCGAAGAAAACACTGCGCTACGTCACAAGGAAAGTGCGCACAAAGTTGTAAAGTGAGGTAGAACACCTTAAAACAGATGCGGTTGATATAATTTAATGCTCACATAACAACATTCCAAACAGTGCTAGTGCGACAGAAAAAGAAGATGGCTATAGGAAGTCACAACTTTAAAAAAAATAAAATCAGAAATGGGGCAAAACTTTGAGGGATACCGTTGCCACAGCGATGATAAATTCCAAAGAAACAGGTCTGCGTATTCAAAAATGTCTCATCTGTGACCTTCCTAAGTACACGACCCACAAGCTTCGTCATCTTTTATACGTTCCATCTCCATGCGCTTACCAAAAACGCGAATAACTTATAAAAACAAAAACTTTGTAAAGCCAATGTTGTGAGAACGCAATGAGTGAAACACTCCTATGAACAGTTCCATGTAACAGATAAATGAAATCAGCTCAGACGCTCATTATGAATTGTTCTGTACTCTCGACACTGCTGATATATTTTAAACGCAACGCTTCGAGTATGCCACGACCAAATTCGAGGTAAACGGATGGGATGGAGGGGAAGGAAAAGCAAAAAAGATTTAAGGAAATCGCTTCAAAATCAACTGACTGGTGGAGGGTAAGACAGGAAAAAGGAGGGGGGAAATAGAGGGAAGGCGGATGAAACACTATTAAGATAAAGCACCGAACGAATTTTTTCAAATTTCGGTGTGCTTTCCATTTGCTTCATCTTTGTTCTCCATTGCGCTCATTTTTAGCACCCAAATAAGAAGAGAAGCGTCGGACTAAGGATGCGCTTGCAACAAAGAAAAGGAACTTCCAATCGAGCATGTATGATATATCTGATGAATATAAAAATTAGGTAAATCAGCAAATCCTTGTGGTCTCAAGCGACTGCCGTGAGCGTCGCATTTCGAACGACTGCAAACGAACCACGCACCATTAATAATTTGACGAATTTCTAATGAAGCACTTCGGCCGAGCTCTTCCAGTTCTTCTCGAAGAAAACACTGCGCTACGTCACAAGGAAAGTGCGCACAAAGTTGTAAAGTGAGGTAGAACACCTTAAAACAGATGCGGTTGATATAATTTAATGCTCACATAACAACATTCCAAACAGTGCTAGTGCGACAGAAAAAGAAGATGGCTATAGGAAGTCACAACTTTAAAAAAAATAAAATCAGAAATGGGGCAAAACTTTGCGGGATACCGTTGCCACAGCGATGATAAATTCCAAAGAAACAGGTCTGCGTATTCAAAAATGTCTCATCTGTGACCTTCCTAAGTACACGACCCACAAGCTTCGTCATCTTTTATACGTTCCATTGCGTAAACACTCCATGCGCCTACCAAAAACGCGAATAACTTATAAAAACAAAAACTTTGTAAAGCCAATGTTGTGAGAACGCAATGAGTGAAACACTCCTATGAACAGTTCCATGTAACAGATAAATGAAATCAGCTCAGTTTTCGCTTTGAAAAGTTCATGAAAGTTACGTATGCTAGTAAAAAACGCTACTAATAAACGATAAAATAAAACTTTACTGCCATTTACAAACGAGGGAATACAGCTGCCGCCAATAAAACGATGCTATGTTTTTGCGCTTCAGCCTTAGCTGAGGTTGAGTTCGGGAAGCACAAATCAAGCGTATTTGAATAAAGCAAAGTTGATATAAAAATAAATTAGGAAGCAGTACGAAGACTTTCAATCAGCTGGCTCACAAAACAAAGAAACCTGTTGACTTTATAAAGGAAAATCATTTTATAAACAGAAATGTCAGAAAAATAATGGAAATGTCGTCGTGCAATAAACTTTTATCCTCTCAAATCTTCTACTGGCGTTTGTCTTCCTTACGTTCTTTTTCCTCTTTCGTTTGCAAGATCAAGACAAGCTGAGACCAACCTTGATATACTGCAGACATTCCACGATGCAGATGCGCTCCTGCCGACCAATATCCATTACGGGTATAGAACGTGACAGCAAATTTTCGAACCAATTTTGATAGGCTAAAAATGTGTTACTCACATTACACAAAAACATCTTCGCCAAAGAATCTCGGATGAATGATCAACGCGATCGCATATGCATCAACAAGAAGACATTCAGTCGAGTTGCTGAAAATCTGCAAGAGAAAAGCCTTATCCGTCATGAGATATAAAATTTTTAAACAAAAACCTCTCGCTTTGGCCCTCACTACACAACCCTAAAATTTAGTATAGAGCTCTAATGACAAAGAACAAATAAAACATTCAGTAATCAAAACATCATACCTTGTATGTCTCTTTCTTTAGGAGGATTGAAATTCTTCGGATCGCCTGTAAACAAAAAAAAATTTTGAAAATAAAAGCAACAAAGCATTTTGGAATTTAAATCGGAATGAACGGAGGGGGGGGAGGGGGGTGAGGAAAGCAGAACGAAAAAAAATTGAAGCTGAAAATTGGAACTGAGTCCAGCTTAATGCAGCGAGAAGAACCGAAATATGTAAATGATTTGAACTGTGCGAGAAATCATAGAAACAAATACATCATACGCTTGATATGCACATACATACACATAGACGTTCGCGAGCATATACAAAATAAGCCAAAAATATTCAATGGGAATCGTTCAAATGTTTGAGATAGCAACGTGGGCATGCTATCAAACGATGGACTATGCTTATTCCAGGCCTGCTTCAACAGTGTGTTATGCGTGCCATGAAGGGTGCATAAAAATAAAGATGAGGTTAACCTCCTTTTATTTATGCATTTTTCATGAAACTTATCATAGTTACTAAATCTTCCGTAACACAACACTGAACAAAGACGAGACAACCAATTTGCTAATCAGGACTTTAGTCGTGCATAATTCTATTTTTTCGTAAAAATCAGAAGTGAAATACACGAAGTGAAATCATACCTAACGTTGGCATCATGTTATCGCCCATAAATAGCGCCGCTGAAAACCTTATATCATTATGGCTTCATGCAAAAACCATCTTAGCGTTCCACACAATGTTTCAATGAATAAGAATCACAACCCCACAGAAAACTGTTTGAAAAAAAAGTAGGTACTCAACATCGATATTTCCAAACTAGGGATCGGATTTCAGAACTCGCGCCAATTTCGGCTGCTTTCGTCCTCACAACCGGGAATGGTGACATTGCATTTTAAAAAAAGAACAACAGAATCACTGGATTTTGGAACGCGTTCCTGATGCGTCTTGTTCCATAATACAATTTACAAATGAAAAGAGACATATGTTACACACGATAAGTGGAATGTGAACAAAATTTTGATTTTCAAGTTTTTAGAAAGTTCTGAGAAAACATGAACAATTCATTAAACTAAATACAAAAATTTTGACGATCTTTTCATCATATATGCTATACTCATCGGCACGTACAATTTTTAACAAGACATAATTTTTACGAAAAAAGTATTTTCAACTTATTGTCTTCAAATCTATTCATCACCTGGCACCATATACGCACTCATTACAATATAGGGTTTCAGTGCTCTCGAAACATTGAGCTAGTTTGAAACAGGATATCATGCAGATTATGCGTACTGAATTTGCTAACTCTGTCTTCAATGGTTTCACAGCTGAGACTACCAAACACACACACAATTACATATAGACATTCACCCATATACCTGTGAACAGAAATGACACCAACTTAACCTGCATTGCAAACTGATCTAAGTGCTTAAAAATAAAGTGCACGCGCAACTTGACACTAAAGGCAATTATATGAACTAAATTCATGAGTTCAGATACTTTTGGTCATTGAAGACCTCTGACATGGAAGCCATATCAATGCATTTCATGGCTGTCTAACAATAGATAACTGCACTAATAAACTAATAAACTTCACCAACAGAACTTAAATAAGGCCAAATAAACGGTAACATTCACTTAGGAAACGATTCTCGAACGATTCCATAAGACGGTCAACAGCCCTATAGAATGGAGTGGACCTATGCGCTGATTCGACGAACCTCGATTCTGAAATTGGTGCATTTAATTGTTCGCTGATATAACCGATCCGGGAAGAAAATCGCTGCAATTTTGGCAAGTTAACAATAGGTAGGTTCTAGCTGTCAGTAGAGAATATTCCACTTTGTAAAACAGCAAAACCGCATTTTTAATTGACTAAACTGGCATGAAACTGCAACTGCTTGGTAATGTGTTCGATTTCAGTTTGGCTCTCTTGTGGCTTGCGGATTTGGAACCTAAACGATTTTCCACAGTCTCTCCACAAAATGTTGTATGATGAACAACTGCGAACTCTCCATAAATCGAACTGCGTATATACTAACGAGGTGTGCAAAGCGTATTTTAAAACAATCTTTCATCCAAAAGCAGTATTTTGGTTGAGTGGAGCGAACGCCGTTTAGCAGTGTACTGCAATGAACCCTAGATTAAGAAAGAAAAAAGAAAGCAAAAAGGCAAGAAACTGACCATCAACGGCGATTGTGGAGTATCTGAGCAACTCGGAAGTATTGAAACGCACTCTACTAAGCTTTTGCACGTCCAAATTGGCGCACATTCTTATGATATGGCATCGCGCCTCTCCCTCGTTTTGCGCTCCATGCACACCTAGCGAAGCCGTAAGACCGATCACCTGCACAATTTGGAGTACGTAGCCATTTTCAACCGCCCAAAGTGTCATTATTGGAAAAAAACAGAAAAACTTCGCATCATCAAACTCTGAAATATTGCCCTCTTTTTCGAATTACAACCAAAGAAGCACAGGTAGGCGATAGCTGTAAGCTTGTGGAACTACTACTCCCTAATCCTTTCTTTTGACGTGTTCTAATCCGTGTGATTCTAAGGGTGATGAAATGTTTACAGCGTAGGATAAGCTGTATTTACAACCAAACGAAAAAAATGGGTTCTCTTTGAATTGCACTTATCAAATACACTACCGATTAAATCCGAACGCTGCCTGCTCCTTCCTCCCTCCCTCCCCCACCCCCGTCCCTCTTGCAACTCAGCAAGACGGGACAAGAAAATCTGTGAGAAACAACTGTACAGCAGTTTCCTCCTGAAATTACTATTGCGTTGACTTAAAGTGAAATAAAATTTTGTTCGTTTTCATTTCAAAATTATCTTTGGCATCGTTATCAAAATTATCTTTCGTTTTTTCTATTGTAAGAAAACTTTCACTGCACTATAGTGTCAAAATGCCAAACAGTGATGCTAACCAGATAGCAGCCCATTATTTCTACATTAATAATGCGCACAGGACGTAAACCCTCTATATTCCTAAGCCGAAAGTCGCCGTCCCTATCTCTCCCTCTCCCATAGCCAGCATTCTCATCTCTCAGATATTCGTCAACATTTTCGGCGACACTGACTTATTTTTAACTGTGAGGAGCTTCGACTGAACAAACTACTCCGGCAGAGCTTTTTTCGTCAGCTAAATTTATCGGCGCATGGTTGAACAGCTTTCACTGCGTTCTTTTCTTTAATAATGAATCATTGCAAAATACTAAGAGTTAACACTTCTGTGCGGACAACAAGGCGCCTACGCAATCTTAAACAATTTTAACGACCTCTTGACAATATGTACAACGGCTGTTAGTAAGAACGAATTTAAAAAATGACAAAGAGATTCATCGAAAAATTCAGATTTGGAAAAAAAAAATTCAAGTGAAAATTTCTACCTGAGGTAAGCGTTCTGAATGCGGAAGAGCCCCCGTTCTTTTCATACTGTGATATGCGAACAATATCTCTGAAATGACGCGTCTCATACATTTCGTCGAATGTTCATCAATATCAGTCTCTCATCCCGTCTCTTTAAGCTTCAACTGGAATTCAAATCTGCTCGCTGGTGCCAAAAAATAACTGAAACCAATATCGCTTAATTGTACTAACTGAAAATTTTGTACTAAAAACACTTTAGTGAGCAACCCACTTAGCACTGCGATACAATCTAACTCATTTCGACATTATTTCGTACAAATACGTCCTGGGAATGCTTCAACAAACGGTTCACAACTTTCATCGTCCCCTTTTAAAATTTATTTGACACGGATATATGAACGCAAAAAGGCAGATTACGGACTTCGTTCCGTTTATGGTCTTACTTTTCATTCAGTGACATTTATTTTTTTAAAAAAAGCAGTGAGTTCAGAGAAACTGAAATGCACTTTATCGTGAGAAGTTTACCTTACGCAAACGTGTACATGACATAAACACAGAGGAATGTGATGAATACTCATGGAAACATTCAAATGCCCCCCTTTCCAAATGAAAACACAACTAAAACAGCGTTTGTACAATTTAAGGACTATGAGTTAGGAGTATAAGAGTACGCGCAATATATTTGATCAACAGTAGCACTGCAAACAATTACATCTACTTCTCAATTTCGATCGGCTGATTTGAATTTAATATGAAATTAGAATCCTCCAAAAAACGGCAAGGCCGTGATCATTAGCTCTTTCCAAAATGCCAAAATGGACCTCTATGACTCAGCTAAAAATCGAGTTTCGATTAAAAGAAAACAAAATAGGTCAGATGACAAAATAATTAACTCTTAAATTTCAAAGTAATGGCAAAATAATTAACTTTTTAATTTCAAAGTAGAAACCCAAGGAGAAGCCTTCGCTTTCTCCAGCCGTTCTCGAAGCCAACAATCAAATGACCATTCATGAAATCCTTAAGCATTTGTTAAGTAGTAATTTCAATGACATTAGCGATATCATTAAGACTGCCCAACAAACTCTAGAAAATTTCCCGTAGTCTAATCAGTCTAAGATATGGAGAACCCACGCGATAATGTAGAACCGAACGGGGTTAGCGAGATAGTCAAGTAAGACTGACTAATGCTTGAGCGCAGAATAAAACGATGACGGTTAGAAATGTAAAGAACAAGTGCGCAAAACCTCCGTGAAAGAATCGCGGGCGGTTGGGAAAACGGTCAACTTGCTATACTGAGTGAAGTTCAAGGGCAATACAAAAAATAAATCCCATGAAACAAGAGACAGGAGGAGCGGAGGGGCAAACAAAAGAAGATATCATTTGTGCTTAGTTAGGAAAACTGGGTGTACTCGAGGGTAAGGCTATGTCACCGAAGAAATTGTACTAAGGTTAACATGGCATTACACATCTTATACTAATTATAATATGTGTAAAGTGACGAAATTAGCAAACTCTGGTTCACCGAGATCTCTCTGAGAAAGGAGCTGGATCACCTAGTAAATGTTTAACAGCCCTTCACAACGCAAAGTGAAAGTTTGACGAGCGCATTACCAACCGTTATAGGGATGATTTAAGTTGGCATGATGAGCCTCATCAAAAACCAGCAGCGAAAACATTGTCAGTGAGAATTTCATGAGATCATCCTGGGTATTCTGGGTTTCGAGCAAATTCCTGAAAAAACAACAACAAGATCCTATTTGTGAATGTCCGCACACTAAAAAAAGTTTTCATTTATGATGTTATCAGAGCTGTGCTTTTATAAGGTGATTACCATCGATTTTGAATTGATTATCAGAAAGATCGAAGTGTTTTTTCCAGCTACTGAAGCGCACGCCATTCGAACCTTTACTTATCAGTTATTACAAAAAAAAGGAAAAATAGTTCACCGCTCACCCCTGTCTCGACAATTTAAGGTAATATTCTTCATATCCCAAAAACTCATCCGAACTTCTACGCCACTATGTATGAACTCATTACAGTCTATTCGCAATATAGTTTCTTGCGAATCTATTTCCATAGCCCACGCATTCATACAACAAAAAAAAAACATTTAAAAAACCATCGGCAAAAAATAAACAAAGGGTAAAAGCAAAACAGAAGAAAAAACAGACACAATCAACTGAGGAGTTATAACGATGACGTCATTGTCGGAAAGCGTTAACAAAAGAGGCGCTTCACCAGCTGTCGCTCCGCTGAGTGCGATAACTTTCCAGCGATTACGAAGAAAATTTCTCATGAGTTCAGCTTGTTGCTCCAAGAAGGTCGTGTTCGTCACAAAGAAGCACACCTGTGTCCAATCATTCAACAAATGCAATGCCACTTTGAAGAAATACTCTTCAAGACGATGAGCAACTAATTTCATTCTATGAAGGGCACTTGAAACCATAAATTTATGTTGCACAAAACAAATTCGTTGCCTGACAACTTATTATTTTTGTACTACTTTATTATTTTACTCCACAACTATTCACTACGCGAACCGAGCCACGAAGAGTAATCAGCTTAAAAAGTGACACCAAAATCACAATCAATGACATTTCATCGCACTTCCTTAGTCCGCTAATCGTCATACTTATGACAACTGTGCTATAATACAATATTTTCGATGATGTGGCGATTCAAACGATACTCTGCAAAACGTCCACACTCCGGTATAAATAATATCGTTTCCAAACCCCTTACGAAATTCGTCATTCCATCCGCAGTAAAACAGCTTTGAAAGAGCTAGTGGTCAAACAAAAATCGAACTAGCAGCGCTCAACGAAGGGCCGTAGACAAAACATAACACCATGCTTCCTCAAGTGAACACACGGAGGCGGAATTCCGACTTCCTATCACTAGAATTCTGATTGCGGCCTATCAGTCGAATTCTGACTGCCTATCACTAAACTGACTGCCTATCACTAAAATACCGACTGCCTGCCAGCAGAATTCAGATTCCCTATCAGTAGTATTCTGACTGCTTTCTACCGCTACAATTCTGATTGCCTATCATTGCAATTCTGACTGTCACTAATTCTAACTGCTTACCAGCAGAATTCTGAAGGCATATCACTAAAATTCTGACTGCCTATTATTATAACAGCAGCTTTTCTATACACGCTCTATTACACAGTTACTTATTTAGAGTGAACTTTGCTTTAGCGAAGCGCATTTTTACTTAACATTTCTTCTACTGTCGCATCCAATTGCCGTCATCCTAGGTTATCCCTGACTTCTCCCGGTTACTTTTCCACCTTCGTGTGTGGGTAAGGTATGTTAGAAGATATTTTGAGGCAAAAAACGGCTGCGAATGGCGCTCCTCTCCCTCTGCCCCTTCCCTTCCAAAACTGAACTGAGGAGTTCCGCTGTATGAAAAGAGCGCACAGAACTTTCGCCCTATATTAATGTACTCTACGGGAAGAAAAGGCTTCAATAAAAATATATCGGGTCGTTTTTACCAAGAAAAAAGATTGACTGAGCAACAAACTATTTCAACGATATTAATACATTTTGTACTTGTAAATTCCCGTAATCCCCATCTCTCACACTTCTCCAAGAGTCGCAACTGAATACTCTGGATATGCAGACTCATAAGCGAAAAAATTAAAAGTGCCACTGAACACAAAAGAGACGGAAGAATCTCTTAATATTTAGACAATAAAGGAATATGAATAATCTGATTTGATAGAAAACTACGGAGGTCAAGTGCGCGAGAAATCAAATTACTTCTGACAGGTGTGAACAACAGCGCATTAAAGTTGTGTTTCAAAATCTTTTATGCACATATTTCGGCTTCTAAACCCAGTGCCACAGCAAAGTACTTGCTAAAAAATTAATGAGGGGAAGGTGAACGCGTAAAATCTAATGAATACTGAACCAACTGCATTGTTCTAACAATGATTCTATGAGCCAAAATGTTGGCATAAAAGAATTTTAAATAGACCTTTAACGCTTGCTGCTTACAGTGGTAAGAGTTAGCGTCAACGATTCTTTCAGTGATCCGTCCACTGTTAAATAACAATGCCATAAATCAATTTACTGTTCACCGTGTCCCCTTCCCCCAAAGTAAGCTCTCACTAGAAAGTGGTGGAAATCATAAGGTGAAGCTTGATTTAAAGCTGAAACTGTAACTACTTGTAGCAAAAGTGTGAAAAGAGAAACAGCGGGGGGAAGAAAAAACAAGACGAAAAAACGAGAAGTGGGAAAGAATGCCACAGAAAACAAGGTCGCAAATCGCGTCGACTCTCGCGTTCAAGAAAACGAACTGTCAAACTGGCAGATGAATAAAAACCACAACTGCGTGCTAAAAAAAAAAACTGAAAGGAAATGATTACTTCATTGGTAATCATGAAAAACTCATACATACCTTTCTTTTCTCGCCACTCAACAGTCCTTGTAACAGATGCTGTCGAATCACAGACGCCGCGACTACGGTTTTTCCGGATCCAGTAGGCGCACAAACAACAGTGTTATACCCATTATATGCAGGTTCGGCTAGCTCCTCTTGATACTTGCGTAACGGCATGATATCCTCTAAACAATAAATGATTTAGGCAATAAAAGACTTCCCACCAAGAGCTCAACTCTAAATTGTAACTCTTTGGAAAACGAATTAAAAAAATGAAATAAAACGATGAATTGATGTATGAGCATGCTCATAGTTAGAATCCCAGAATAGCGCGCAAATTATTGTTGAGTGAGTATGAAGTGATGCCTGCGTAGGAGTAAAACAATAATTTATCGATCCAGACACAGGACCCGATGAGAGAAATTTTCTAGCTGCGCTTTGTTCTGTGCATCTTCGCTCAAACCAACGGCCTTCATATAAAAAACAGTGCTTAATGGAGACAAAAGCACCGATAGATTTACCAAAAGTAAATGCTTGCATAAGTAGGTGATAGCGCAGATCACGTAAATACTGTCTGGCGAATTGTGTTCAAAGGTCAAGATGTCTGTGAAATCCCTGTCGGGGATATGCAAACCGTTAACACTATTCGAAAGTGATTCCAACCATCCCAGTTCTCCACCAAATGTTTTCACTATTTCCTTCTGTTTGCTTTTTCGCCAACCAAACCAAAGCAAATGGAAGGTAAGAGGAAAGATGAGAGCTGGGGTTGAGAAGGGATGAATCTGATTTCTTTAAATGGCCGTCTTCCCCAGAACTAGACCTCGTAAAAAAATAATTAGAGGCACTTTTGAGCATTTAAGACTGTGCGCTATAAAATCATGCTCGGAAATTCAGAAAGTCTGCTCAAAAACGATCCCCCCAGAATCCACCATATCTTAGGGACAACACGAATAAGAACTAAACGAAGCGGAAAACATGTGCTTGTCATTTGCCTTCAAAGCTACAGCTACAGAAGTTAATAAATTATGCCTTAAATAAAAGATATGGGCAAAAAGATAATCGGGTTATAGCATAAAAGAAACGTAGTGAGCTGTAAAGCCAGAAAACATGCGTAGATTAATGCGCTTAACTAATTCACCAAGTTTTCATCAAAATTTCATTCCTTCCCTCTCCCCACCACATGTTTCGTTCGAGGAAGTGGAAAGTAGCCAACTCTGCTCAAAAGTAAAAAACTGGTTCTTCTGCGACATCACGCGCAGCGACGTACGGAAAATTTCAAAAATGCACATGGATATATTTCCAATACCCTCCGTTCCCAACAGCTTTACTCACACAAATACAGTGAAGCTCTTCCTCTTTTCACCTTCGCTCTAAGATTACCAGTGACGATGGCGACAAAAATCAATCATGCGCAAACAAGCGAAAAATGCAGCATGCTTCCCTTCAGAAAACTCACTAACCTAAAAAGTGAAAGTAAAAAAGAAAAAAAGATGGAGACAAAATCCAACCATTGTATAAAGCCTCAATAACGTCATCAATAGCTTTCTGCGCCTCCGTTGGTGGAAAATACTCGAAATTTAAATCAATTTTAAACGAGCTAGCATCGCTGCTTCCACACGCTTCCATCACTTCAGACAGTGGCGTTTGCAGTCCCACATAGTACACCACACCTACAATCGCTGCCAAATTGCAAATCCGTTGCCCCATGTGTTGCGAGGCGATATTTAATTGCGCAACAGATCGACTGTGCCGCAATGTGACACTTGATTGCGAAATGGATCGATTGTACCCGAAGGCAACATTTGATTGCGAAAACAGTCCGACTATTTTGAGTTCGCTTTTCTCTGGCTGCCTCGCGAGCGACATTGAGGCGGAGGGGCAAACAAAAGAAGATATCATTTGTGCTTAGTTAGGAAAACTGGGTGTACTCGAGGGTAAGGCTATGTCACCGAAGAAATTGTACTAAGGTTAACATGGCATTACACATCTTATACTAATTATAATATGTGTAAAGTGACGAAATTAGCAAACTCTGGTTCACCGAGATCTCTCCGAGAAAGGAGCTGGATCACCTAGTAAATGTTTAACAGCCCTTCACAACGCAAAGTGAAAGTTTGACGAGCGCATTACCAACCGTTATAGGGATGATTTAAGTTGGCATGATGAGCCTCATCAAAAACCAGCAGCGAAAACATTGTCAGTGAGAATTTCATGAGATCATCCTGGGTATTCTGGGTTTCGAGCAAATTCCTGAAAAAACAACAACAAGATCCTATTTGTGAATGTCCGCACACTAAAAAAAGTTTTCATTTATGATGTTATCAGAGCTGTGCTTTTATAAGGTGATTACCATCGATTTTGAATTGATTATCAGAAAGATCGAAGTGTTTTTTCCAGCTACTGAAGCGCACGCCATTCGAACCTTTACTTATCAGTTATTACAAAAAAAAGGAAAAATAGTTCACCGCTCACCCCTGTCTCGACAATTTAAGGTAATATTCTTCATATCCCAAAAACTCATCCGAACTTCTACGCCACTATGTATGAACTCATTACAGTCTATTCGCAATATAGTTTCTTGCGAATCTATTTCCATAGCCCACGCATTCATACAACAAAAAAAAAACATTTAAAAAACCATCGGCAAAAAATAAACAAAGGGTAAAAGCAAAACAGAAGAAAAAACAGACACAATCAACTGAGGAGTTATAACGATGACGTCATTGTCGGAAAGCGTTAACAAAAGAGGCGCTTCACCAGCTGTCGCTCCGCTGAGTGCGATAACTTTCCAGCGATTACGAAGAAAATTTCTCATGAGTTCAGCTTGTTGCTCCAAGAAGGTCGTGTTCGTCACAAAGAAGCACACCTGTGTCCAATCATTCAACAAATGCAATGCCACTTTGAAGAAATACTCTTCAAGACGATGAGCAACTAATTTCATTCTATGAAGGGCACTTGAAACCATAAATTTATGTTGCACAAAACAAATTCGTTGCCTGACAACTTATTATTTTTGTACTACTTTATTATTTTACTCCACAACTATTCACTACGCGAACCGAGCCACGAAGAGTAATCAGCTTAAAAAGTGACACCAAAATCACAATCAATGACATTTCATCGCACTTCCTTAGTCCGCTAATCGTCATACTTATGACAACTGTGCTATAATACAATATTTTCGATGATGTGGCGATTCAAACGATACTCTGCAAAACGTCCACACTCCGGTATAAATAATATCGTTTCCAAACCCCTTACGAAATTCGTCATTCCATCCGCAGTAAAACAGCTTTGAAAGAGCTAGTGGTCAAACAAAAATCGAACTAGCAGCGCTCAACGAAGGGCCGTAGACAAAACATAACACCATGCTTCCTCAAGTGAACACACGGAGGCGGAATTCCGACTTCCTATCACTAGAATTCTGATTGCGGCCTATCAGTCGAATTCTGACTGCCTATCACTAAACTGACTGCCTATCACTAAAATACCGACTGCCTGCCAGCAGAATTCAGATTCCCTATCAGTAGTATTCTGACTGCTTTCTACCGCTACAATTCTGATTGCCTATCATTGCAATTCTGACTGTCACTAATTCTAACTGCTTACCAGCAGAATTCTGAAGGCATATCACTAAAATTCTGACTGCCTATTATTATAACAGCAGCTTTTCTATACACGCTCTATTACACAGTTACTTATTTAGAGTGAACTTTGCTTTAGCGAAGCGCATTTTTACTTAACATTTCTTCTACTGTCGCATCCAATTGCCGTCATCCTAGGTTATCCCTGACTTCTCCCGGTTACTTTTCCACCTTCGTGTGTGGGTAAGGTATGTTAGAAGATATTTTGAGGCAAAAAACGGCTGCGAATGGCGCTCCTCTCCCTCTGCCCCTTCCCTTCCAAAACTGAACTGAGGAGTTCCGCTGTATGAAAAGAGCGCACAGAACTTTCGCCCTATATTAATGTACTCTACGGGAAGAAAAGGCTTCAATAAAAATATATCGGGTCGTTTTTACCAAGAAAAAAGATTGACTGAGCAACAAACTATTTCAACGATATTAATACATTTTGTACTTGTAAATTCCCGTAATCCCCATCTCTCACACTTCTCCAAGAGTCGCAACTGAATACTCTGGATATGCAGACTCATAAGCGAAAAAATTAAAAGTGCCACTGAACACAAAAGAGACGGAAGAATCTCTTAATATTTAGACAATAAAGGAATATGAATAATCTGATTTGATAGAAAACTACGGAGGTCAAGTGCGCGAGAAATCAAATTACTTCTGACAGGTGTGAACAACAGCGCATTAAAGTTGTGTTTCAAAATCTTTTATGCACATATTTCGGCTTCTAAACCCAGTGCCACAGCAAAGTACTTGCTAAAAAATTAATGAGGGGAAGGTGAACGCGTAAAATCTAATGAATACTGAACCAACTGCATTGTTCTAACAATGATTCTATGAGCCAAAATGTTGGCATAAAAGAATTTTAAATAGACCTTTAACGCTTGCTGCTTACAGTGGTAAGAGTTAGCGTCAACGATTCTTTCAGTGATCCGTCCACTGTTAAATAACAATGCCATAAATCAATTTACTGTTCACCGTGTCCCCTTCCCCCAAAGTAAGCTCTCACTAGAAAGTGGTGGAAATCATAAGGTGAAGCTTGATTTAAAGCTGAAACTGTAACTACTTGTAGCAAAAGTGTGAAAAGAGAAACAGCGGGGGGAAGAAAAAACAAGACGAAAAAACGAGAAGTGGGAAAGAATGCCACAGAAAACAAGGTCGCAAATCGCGTCGACTCTCGCGTTCAAGAAAACGAACTGTCAAACTGGCAGATGAATAAAAACCACAACTGCGTGCTAAAAAAAAAAACTGAAAGGAAATGATTACTTCATTGGTAATCATGAAAAACTCATACATACCTTTCTTTTCTCGCCACTCAACAGTCCTTGTAACAGATGCTGTCGAATCACAGACGCCGCGACTACGGTTTTTCCGGATCCAGTAGGCGCACAAACAACAGTGTTATACCCATTATATGCAGGTTCGGCTAGCTCCTCTTGATACTTGCGTAACGGCATGATATCCTCTAAACAATAAATGATTTAGGCAATAAAAGACTTCCCACCAAGAGCTCAACTCTAAATTGTAACTCTTTGGAAAACGAATTAAAAAAATGAAATAAAACGATGAATTGATGTATGAGCATGCTCATAGTTAGAATCCCAGAATAGCGCGCAAATTATTGTTGAGTGAGTATGAAGTGATGCCTGCGTAGGAGTAAAACAATAATTTATCGATCCAGACACAGGACCCGATGAGAGAAATTTTCTAGCTGCGCTTTGTTCTGTGCATCTTCGCTCAAACCAACGGCCTTCATATAAAAAACAGTGCTTAATGGAGACAAAAGCACCGATAGATTTACCAAAAGTAAATGCTTGCATAAGTAGGTGATAGCGCAGATCACGTAAATACTGTCTGGCGAATTGTGTTCAAAGGTCAAGATGTCTGTGAAATCCCTGTCGGGGATATGCAAACCGTTAACACTATTCGAAAGTGATTCCAACCATCCCAGTTCTCCACCAAATGTTTTCACTATTTCCTTCTGTTTGCTTTTTCGCCAACCAAACCAAAGCAAATGGAAGGTAAGAGGAAAGATGAGAGCTGGGGTTGAGAAGGGATGAATCTGATTTCTTTAAATGGCCGTCTTCCCCAGAACTAGACCTCGTAAAAAAATAATTAGAGGCACTTTTGAGCATTTAAGACTGTGCGCTATAAAATCATGCTCGGAAATTCAGAAAGTCTGCTCAAAAACGATCCCCCCAGAATCCACCATATCTTAGGGACAACACGAATAAGAACTAAACGAAGCGGAAAACATGTGCTTGTCATTTGCCTTCAAAGCTACAGCTACAGAAGTTAATAAATTATGCCTTAAATAAAAGATATGGGCAAAAAGATAATCGGGTTATAGCATAAAAGAAACGTAGTGAGCTGTAAAGCCAGAAAACATGCGTAGATTAATGCGCTTAACTAATTCACCAAGTTTTCATCAAAATTTCATTCCTTCCCTCTCCCCACCACATGTTTCGTTCGAGGAAGTGGAAAGTAGCCAACTCTGCTCAAAAGTAAAAAACTGGTTCTTCTGCGACATCACGCGCAGCGACGTACGGAAAATTTCAAAAATGCACATGGATATATTTCCAATACCCTCCGTTCCCAACAGCTTTACTCACACAAATACAGTGAAGCTCTTCCTCTTTTCACCTTCGCTCTAAGATTACCAGTGACGATGGCGACAAAAATCAATCATGCGCAAACAAGCGAAAAATGCAGCATGCTTCCCTTCAGAAAACTCACTAACCTAAAAAGTGAAAGTAAAAAAGAAAAAAAGATGGAGACAAAATCCAACCATTGTATAAAGCCTCAATAACGTCATCAATAGCTTTCTGCGCCTCCGTTGGTGGAAAATACTCGAAATTTAAATCAATTTTAAACGAGCTAGCATCGCTGCTTCCACACGCTTCCATCACTTCAGACAGTGGCGTTTGCAGTCCCACATAGTACACCACACCTACAATCGCTGCCAAATTGCAAATCCGTTGCCCCATGTGTTGCGAGGCGATATTTAATTGCGCAACAGATCGACTGTGCCGCAATGTGACACTTGATTGCGAAATGGATCGATTGTACCCGAAGGCAACATTTGATTGCGAAAACAGTCCGACTATTTTGAGTTCGCTTTTCTCTGGCTGCCTCGCGAGCGACATTTCTCATTTTTCTCTGTTCCTCTTGCTAACTCCCATTGTGTATATACTGATGCCACTGACCTCATTGGTGTCATGTGTGTGTATGTTACGTGCTGGATAAACGCCTTTTTTGGCTATACATTCGCTACACCTTCGGATCGTCAGCTCTTCGCTTCATTTCGGCAGCCCCTATACTCGAATCTACACATCGACGAGATGTGGCGATCAGGAACGACGACCTCAGCGATGGACCTCGCAGCTTTTCAAACCATGTCGCAAACATTGCTTAAGGAGCAAGATGAGCAAGCTGCTCGACGCGAACAACAACGGCTCGACCTCATCAGCCAACTTCAGACACGGACCTCAGCAAAAGTCTCAACGCAGCAACCTGTTCCTCCCACGTCAGCGTCCATAACCCCAGAACTATCATCCCTCGAGCTCTTCCAGCCCAACGAGCAGGGACCAGGGAGGCACGAGGACTGGATTCAATGATTCGAGTACCTCTTCGAAGGAGCTGCCCCATCCGCCGACGACAAGGCCCGTATCAAAACACTGATAACTTAGCCTGGGTCAACAGCATTCAGCGAATACCGCCGCAGCTGCTTTCCAAAGAATGTTACCGATTTCATTTATACAGAAACGGTTCATCGTCTGCATGACCTCTTCAACAAAAGTGATCACTCTTCGCAGACCGCTACAAATGCATGCGATTTCGAAGCAAAACGCGGAGAATGCGCCTCTACGCAAATCGAGTCAAAGCCGCGCTCCGCAATTTCAAGTTCAACGAAATTAGGAAGAACAGTTTGCCAGTCTCATTGCCGTTGCCGGCAGTAAGGACACCAACGACCAGTCCTTGCGTTCCACATTCTCTAGAAGCCAGACGCGGATGATATAAACGTGAAATTCGACGATGTCATCAAAGACTGCGTCAATTTAATCGCAACGAAGGCAGACTCACAGCTAATCATCGGCAACGACGTCCAGTTGAATGCCGTCCGCCATTCACAACAATGGGGTCACTAACGGCCGAAGAAGCAACAGCAGGAATCCCAGACAATCCACTGTCTCCATGTTTCCGACGTGGAGAAATCCATCAGAAAAAGGACTGCCCGCACATCAAGCACCTTACCTTACCTTGAGTACTTTGAAGAGCTGTGATTTCATCGATTTCATCGTTCTCTCCATCGATGCAGCTGGTAATTCTTTCACCTGTCGCGATCCTGAGCTCGCCGCATCCGAGCAACGCCATATACAGGTCCCAGCGGATCTTACCATCTTACTTTCCATATTGCTGTGGCCGGTAGTGCATCGCCTGGTGGCCAGCCTGCTAGCGATGTAGGTTTCGGTTATTCGTAGATTCCTTCTCCTAGCCTTTCTTCTTCCACGAAGTGCCTACAAGGCAGTAGGGGCTGAGATCTCTTTCGGCGGACCGTACTCGCCGTGACGCCAAAGCGTCATTGGGTATTGTGACCATTTTTTAAGTGCTGGAGTGCCACCGCCAACCCCAATCACACCCTGATGGATTCCGCCGTTCGCTGGTTCGCGCCTGCTTATTCAACATATTCGCAGGTAACCGTCATATTTGACGGCCGATCCACAACCCGTCAGCGCAACGAGCCGAGCGAAAGTAGACACGACCGCTCAGCAACCGTTCAACTAGCCCAACCCCACATCAAGCACAAACGCAGTAAATGTCCCAGAACTGGTCATCTCGAATCCAAGGGCCGGAAGCCACAGCGGAACGACGTCCATTCCGGTCAGATTGGCACAGTCTATGAGTCGTCGCACCTTATCCGCAAGACGTTCAGTGTCAACGGAGTGCCCGTAGAATTCTGCCTCGACACCGGAGCCGACGCAAATGTTCTGAATGAAACCACCTATCGCGTCATCGGCAAGCCGCCCCTTTAACAATGCGAATTTGGGCGTGCGTATGACGGGCGCGAAACTCCATTCCTTGGCAAAGGTTCAGCAACGTTCCAGTATTGCGGCATCACTACGACAGAGGATTTCTTCGTCATCCGCCGAAGAACTATGAAACTTCTTCGGACTGATGCAATGCTTCGATATGGCTTCTTAGATCCCAAAGTTCGTATGAACCCAATATCCTCCGAATGCGCCCTAGCCGTAAAGAACCCGGTCAAAGCAGAACTTCATTCATGGCCGAACAAAACCGTGATAGCGTATCCATGTTGACTACGCAGGATCTTTCATGGGCCACAACTTCCTCGTCATTTTCCACGCATACTCTACGTATGCAGAAATTTTTCCGTACGGCGTCGACAACGTCACTGGCAACTGTCAGAACTCTCCGACGGCTGTTCGCTCGCTACGGTCCTCCAGAAACTATCTTCAGTGACAACCGCACTCAGTTTTTCTCCTGTGACTTCCATCAGTTCTGCATCTCCAACGGAATCTGTCGCGTCTTCTCTCCGCCCTACCAGCCTCAGTCGAATGGACAGGTGCATAGATTTGTCGACACGATTAAATGCGCCGCGCTGAAGCTGAGAAGAGAGAGAACCGTGCCAGACATAATGGATACTTTTCTGGGGACATATCGACCAACGCCGGATGCTTTTCTTCCTGAGCACAAGACTCCAGCAGAACTCTTCCTAGGTCGATCACCACGCAGCACGCTGGACCTGCTCAAGCCTCCACAGGTCTAGCTTCCCGAACGCTGGTCAAAGATGGAACAACAGTTTAATCGCCACCACGGTGCTCGCTCCCAACAGTTCGATATTGGCGACATCGTTTGCGCTCGGCATCGATAAGGACAAAATTGGAGACCTGGGACAATCAAGGAACGAATCGGCGGCAGACTATACTGAGTACAGATGGCGGACGGAACAATTATAAGGTTCCTCGTCAATCAGCTGCGCGAACGCGATCCATTCGAAGCATAACAAAATCACAGACAGCATCAGTGGACCATCTTGCCAGATTCTTTCAGATTATCCAATCCCACGACAGCAGCCGAGAATCACTTGACGACATCTGCCAAAATACCAGCTCAGCCACTCAGCCACGACCTTCACAACCTCCTGAAGTGTTGAACACTGCCCAGCCGCCACTTCGATGATTGACGTGCCCAAGGGCTACTCCAGTCACGCTCGAAGTGACCGTCGTCGAAAGTGGTATCAGGAACGACCCCGCCATGGAGGATCCAGCGATCCCTCTTAAAGGAGGAGGTGTTGCGAGGCGATATTTCATTGCGAAACAGGTCGAATGTGTCGCAAGGTGCGAAATAATGAAATCTGATTGTATGAAGCGATTTCGGCTCTTTCTCCAGCAACATTTCTCACTTTTATCTGTTCTTCTTGCTACCTCCCATCGTATATATACTGATGCCATTGACCTCATAGGTATCATATGTGTGTATGTTACTTGCTAAATAAACGCCTTTTTTGACTATACGTTCGCTACACCTTCAGATCGTCAGCTCCTCGCTTCATTTCGGCAGCTCCTATACCCGAATCTACACAGCGGCGCGATATAACACCATGGAAGGTGAATTTCTCTTTGAGTGGCAGAGGACAAACGAAAATGAAATCCTCAAAAGACTGATAACTATGAAGGGATGAATCTGATTTCTTTAAATGGCCGTCTTCCCCAGAACTAGACCTCGTAAAAAAATAATTAGAGGCACTTTTGAGCATTTAAGACTGTGCGCTATAAAATCATGCTCGGAAATTCAGAAAGTCTGCTCAAAAACGATCCCCCCAGAATCCACCATATCTTAGGGACAACACGAATAAGAACTAAACGAAGCGGAAAACATGTGCTTGTCATTTGCCTTCAAAGCTACAGCTACAGAAGTTAATAAATTATGCCTTAAATAAAAGATATGGGCAAAAAGATAATCGGGTTATAGCATAAAAGAAACGTAGTGAGCTGTAAAGCCAGAAAACATGCGTAGATTAATGCGCTTAACTAATTCACCAAGTTTTCATCAAAATTTCATTCCTTCCCTCTCCCCACCACATGTTTCGTTCGAGGAAGTGGAAAGTAGCCAACTCTGCTCAAAAGTAAAAAACTGGTTCTTCTGCGACATCACGCGCAGCGACGTACGGAAAATTTCAAAAATGCACATGGATATATTTCCAATACCCTCCGTTCCCAACAGCTTTACTCACACAAATACAGTGAAGCTCTTCCTCTTTTCACCTTCGCTCTAAGATTACCAGTGACGATGGCGACAAAAATCAATCATGCGCAAACAAGCGAAAAATGCAGCATGCTTCCCTTCAGAAAACTCACTAACCTAAAAAGTGAAAGTAAAAAAGAAAAAAAGATGGAGACAAAATCCAACCATTGTATAAAGCCTCAATAACGTCATCAATAGCTTTCTGCGCCTCCGTTGGTGGAAAATACTCGAAATTTAAATCAATTTTAAACGAGCTAGCATCGCTGCTTCCACACGCTTCCATCACTTCAGACAGTGGCGTTTGCAGTCCCACATAGTACACCACACCTACAATCGCTGCCAAATTGCAAATCCGTTGCCCCATGTGTTGCGAGGCGATATTTAATTGCGCAACAGATCGACTGTGCCGCAATGTGACACTTGATTGCGAAATGGATCGATTGTACCCGAAGGCAACATTTGATTGCGAAAACAGTCCGACTATTTTGAGTTCGCTTTTCTCTGGCTGCCTCGCGAGCGACATTTCTCATTTTTCTCTGTTCCTCTTGCTAACTCCCATTGTGTATATACTGATGCCACTGACCTCATTGGTGTCATGTGTGTGTATGTTACGTGCTGGATAAACGCCTTTTTTGGCTATACATTCGCTACACCTTCGGATCGTCAGCTCTTCGCTTCATTTCGGCAGCCCCTATACTCGAATCTACACATCGACGAGATGTGGCGATCAGGAACGACGACCTCAGCGATGGACCTCGCAGCTTTTCAAACCATGTCGCAAACATTGCTTAAGGAGCAAGATGAGCAAGCTGCTCGACGCGAACAACAACGGCTCGACCTCATCAGCCAACTTCAGACACGGACCTCAGCAAAAGTCTCAACGCAGCAACCTGTTCCTCCCACGTCAGCGTCCATAACCCCAGAACTATCATCCCTCGAGCTCTTCCAGCCCAACGAGCAGGGACCAGGGAGGCACGAGGACTGGATTCAATGATTCGAGTACCTCTTCGAAGGAGCTGCCCCATCCGCCGACGACAAGGCCCGTATCAAAACACTGATAACTTAGCCTGGGTCAACAGCATTCAGCGAATACCGCCGCAGCTGCTTTCCAAAGAATGTTACCGATTTCATTTATACAGAAACGGTTCATCGTCTGCATGACCTCTTCAACAAAAGTGATCACTCTTCGCAGACCGCTACAAATGCATGCGATTTCGAAGCAAAACGCGGAGAATGCGCCTCTACGCAAATCGAGTCAAAGCCGCGCTCCGCAATTTCAAGTTCAACGAAATTAGGAAGAACAGTTTGCCAGTCTCATTGCCGTTGCCGGCAGTAAGGACACCAACGACCAGTCCTTGCGTTCCACATTCTCTAGAAGCCAGACGCGGATGATATAAACGTGAAATTCGACGATGTCATCAAAGACTGCGTCAATTTAATCGCAACGAAGGCAGACTCACAGCTAATCATCGGCAACGACGTCCAGTTGAATGCCGTCCGCCATTCACAACAATGGGGTCACTAACGGCCGAAGAAGCAACAGCAGGAATCCCAGACAATCCACTGTCTCCATGTTTCCGACGTGGAGAAATCCATCAGAAAAAGGACTGCCCGCACATCAAGCACCTTACCTTACCTTGAGTACTTTGAAGAGCTGTGATTTCATCGATTTCATCGTTCTCTCCATCGATGCAGCTGGTAATTCTTTCACCTGTCGCGATCCTGAGCTCGCCGCATCCGAGCAACGCCATATACAGGTCCCAGCGGATCTTACCATCTTACTTTCCATATTGCTGTGGCCGGTAGTGCATCGCCTGGTGGCCAGCCTGCTAGCGATGTAGGTTTCGGTTATTCGTAGATTCCTTCTCCTAGCCTTTCTTCTTCCACGAAGTGCCTACAAGGCAGTAGGGGCTGAGATCTCTTTCGGCGGACCGTACTCGCCGTGACGCCAAAGCGTCATTGGGTATTGTGACCATTTTTTAAGTGCTGGAGTGCCACCGCCAACCCCAATCACACCCTGATGGATTCCGCCGTTCGCTGGTTCGCGCCTGCTTATTCAACATATTCGCAGGTAACCGTCATATTTGACGGCCGATCCACAACCCGTCAGCGCAACGAGCCGAGCGAAAGTAGACACGACCGCTCAGCAACCGTTCAACTAGCCCAACCCCACATCAAGCACAAACGCAGTAAATGTCCCAGAACTGGTCATCTCGAATCCAAGGGCCGGAAGCCACAGCGGAACGACGTCCATTCCGGTCAGATTGGCACAGTCTATGAGTCGTCGCACCTTATCCGCAAGACGTTCAGTGTCAACGGAGTGCCCGTAGAATTCTGCCTCGACACCGGAGCCGACGCAAATGTTCTGAATGAAACCACCTATCGCGTCATCGGCAAGCCGCCCCTTTAACAATGCGAATTTGGGCGTGCGTATGACGGGCGCGAAACTCCATTCCTTGGCAAAGGTTCAGCAACGTTCCAGTATTGCGGCATCACTACGACAGAGGATTTCTTCGTCATCCGCCGAAGAACTATGAAACTTCTTCGGACTGATGCAATGCTTCGATATGGCTTCTTAGATCCCAAAGTTCGTATGAACCCAATATCCTCCGAATGCGCCCTAGCCGTAAAGAACCCGGTCAAAGCAGAACTTCATTCATGGCCGAACAAAACCGTGATAGCGTATCCATGTTGACTACGCAGGATCTTTCATGGGCCACAACTTCCTCGTCATTTTCCACGCATACTCTACGTATGCAGAAATTTTTCCGTACGGCGTCGACAACGTCACTGGCAACTGTCAGAACTCTCCGACGGCTGTTCGCTCGCTACGGTCCTCCAGAAACTATCTTCAGTGACAACCGCACTCAGTTTTTCTCCTGTGACTTCCATCAGTTCTGCATCTCCAACGGAATCTGTCGCGTCTTCTCTCCGCCCTACCAGCCTCAGTCGAATGGACAGGTGCATAGATTTGTCGACACGATTAAATGCGCCGCGCTGAAGCTGAGAAGAGAGAGAACCGTGCCAGACATAATGGATACTTTTCTGGGGACATATCGACCAACGCCGGATGCTTTTCTTCCTGAGCACAAGACTCCAGCAGAACTCTTCCTAGGTCGATCACCACGCAGCACGCTGGACCTGCTCAAGCCTCCACAGGTCTAGCTTCCCGAACGCTGGTCAAAGATGGAACAACAGTTTAATCGCCACCACGGTGCTCGCTCCCAACAGTTCGATATTGGCGACATCGTTTGCGCTCGGCATCGATAAGGACAAAATTGGAGACCTGGGACAATCAAGGAACGAATCGGCGGCAGACTATACTGAGTACAGATGGCGGACGGAACAATTATAAGGTTCCTCGTCAATCAGCTGCGCGAACGCGATCCATTCGAAGCATAACAAAATCACAGACAGGTGGACTGGACCATCTTGCCAGATTCTTTCAGATTATCCAATCCCACGACAGCAGCCGAGAATCACTTGACGACATCTGCCAAAATCTCAGCCACTCCACTCAGCCACGACCTTCACAACCTCCTGAAGTGTTGAACACTGCCCAGCCGCCACTTCGATGATTGACGTGCCCAAGGGCTACTCCAGTCACGCTCGAAGTGACCGTCGTCGAAAGTGGTATCAGGAACGACCCCGCCATGGAGGATCCAGCGATCCCTCTTAAAGGAGGAGGTGTTGCGAGGCGATATTTCATTGCGAAACAGGTCGAATGTGTCGCAAGGTGCGAAATAATGAAATCTGATTGTATGAAGCGATTTCGGCTCTTTCTCCAGCAACATTTCTCACTTTTATCTGTTCTTCTTGCTACCTCCCATCGTATATATACTGATGCCATTGACCTCATAGGTATCATATGTGTGTATGTTACTTGCTAAATAAACGCCTTTTTTGACTATACGTTCGCTACACCTTCAGATCGTCAGCTCCTCGCTTCATTTCGGCAGCTCCTATACCCGAATCTACACAGCGGCGCGATATAACACCATGGAAGGTGAATTTCTCTTTGAGTGGCAGAGGACAAACGAAAATGAAATCCTCAAAAGACTGATTACTATTAGTGAAACAGGCGCCAAGTGAGCTCGCAAAAAAAAAATGCCCTGAAAACTCCTTACAGTGCACATATTCAACCGCTCAGAAAAGTTCACAGCTTCTTAAACCGCCCTAAAGTGAACTGCCAACCACAGCCATAAAGCGCCTTCTCTTCATCCTTCTTAGAACAAGATTCTTGGTTTTTCCCAAAATGATCTACAGCAGAGACACCTCCCGGAAATCCAACTCATTCGCGTGTTGCTTCCTCATGAAGCTAAACAGAGTCAAGGATGATACTGCATGGTGTGAAATGGAATAACATTACGATTATGACAAACACTTCTGTTCTGCGCAAATGTTATTACAGAGATGTAGTATATACAATGTCTGCTCACTCACTATCCCAAAATGAGCAGGCACTACACACTCGAGTGGGAAGCCTGTCACTTAGTTTTCCTCCTCCTCCTGCACTTAGTTTTTGAGATCGCATACTTCATCTACAGTACCGTCAACTCTAAAGAATGAGGGGTGACGCATGCGAATGTGATAACGGTCTGTCCGTCGCATTAACAACACCTAATTTGCACTGCAAAATACGTGTTGGTACTGGAACAGCCATGCAGCTATCGCACCTTGCCTCCCCCCTCCCTTTCCCTCACCTCGTATCTCACCAAATACCTCCCAGAGTCGCCCGCTCCCGTTAGAATATGTGGATGGAGTAACATACCTCGACGGGCACTCTTTTCTTGCCGGTTTCTGAGCAATGATTCTGCAATAAGAGATCATAAATAAATATTCCTTTATATCCCAGAGACAGCAAAAGTGAAAGCCTCTGCAGATAATCCGCCATCATGACGGAAACGATTCAACATAACGATGGCGAGAGTGCTTCCTTTAGCTAAACAACTACTGTTAATCAGAATTTAACAACCACTCCTCGCAACGACTTTCGACCTTTTCACTACACACAGTCGCCCGTGGACGGCAACAGTTTGGAGCAGAAATCGGCTGTAGGTGGGAAGATCTCCTATTCCCTGAAATGGGAAGAAAGAATTCTAATTGTGCTCGTGCATGGTATACACGCACGACTCATTTCCAATCAAGCATTCTCACACGGCAACTATCCTATCCTCCTGAAAAGAAAGCATTTGTGTTCTACTAAATTTTTCAGACACCTTTTTAAACATGACATATTTTACTTGCCTCATTACTCGAAGAACTGTGGGTTCCTGCACTCATGCAAACAGGGTGTGTGTCTACCAGCTAACAACTACACGATTCACGGTCATGACAACCTTTGATTTTCAGTAATCAGCATACCATCTCGAAATTTTTGGCGAGTTTTAGCGACTGCTTGTAATGCTCACTGCTTTGGTGCGTCAGTATGTTTGACAAAAATTGTTCACTGTAAGGAAAAGCGCTGCCCACACTCATCTGTCATTCTGCAAGAAAATTTCTCCTTACACAAAGCCTCAAGAAAAAAACCGTTTCAAAATTTTCAATTTTATTAAGCTATTTCCGATCTTTACGCGAACTTCTCGATGCGTTACTTGGGTCCCCACCCATCCCTCCTCTCCCTCAACTCCCCTATTCTCCAAATGAGTAGCATTGGAGATGCCTATCTGCAATCCAAATCATCTACGGATTTCACGTATAGTTAATAAAATTTTTTATGGAAGAAAACTGACGATAAGCTATTTGAAAATTCGGATACAGCTCGTCGACTAGACGTTCGCAGTCGTCTCCACAGTTTCTAATCTCGTTCATAAAATCGAAAACCGTATCACGATGAAGGTCTGGTAGCAAACGAAGAATATGTTTGTTGGCTTCCACTTGACCTCAAATATCATTTTTATTTTCTTTTATCCATTTTACCTTTGATGAATGACCACATTCGATGGCAGTGTGATGACAACTTTCAATCCCAACTTCATAAAAGGCCTGCTAAGAAACAGCCACATTTGCTTTTGGTAGTCTCTGATGAACGTTGTATGTCAAAAAGCCGCACAACAATTTGAATGTACACCGCAGAAAACAGCAGCCAAAACAACTGCGTTAGTGAAATGACTCAATAAATGCGTAAGCTATTCGAAGAAAAACGACTACGATTCACACCACTATTAAAGTGCTCGGAATCATCACCGCTAACGTCAGCAAGAAAAGAACGGTAAACCCTCATTTCATGGAACTTCAATTTGATTTAAATCGTCTCGTTTAATGGTCTATAGTGCTTTGCATTTTGATAATATTGGGGAAAATGTCAGGTGATGCATATTGACTTAAAGCACGAATGCCAACTTGGATACTCTGATGTGCTGATCCATACTGCCAGTTCCATTTGGGATTTGGAAATTACTGAAGACAAGTCCCTAAACTGGAAAGTTCATTATCAGTCAGTCACAGATGGAGCGTCGAGCACGGCTATTTACATTTTACGTTCAATTGATCATGGTATACCGTTTCAAAAAACTTTTCTGGGCGCATTCAGTCGGAATTGTCCAATATGTCTGTGCATTTCCGGTCTTACTTCGCATAAATATCACCGTTTCGAAATAGATCTCAATATTTTGTTTCATAATTGTTAATGGTTACTCTGAGAGCGCCATTTGAACCAACGTTCCCTTATTCTGATCGATCCGATTTATCACAATGCCATGCGCAACCTTAAGCTGTTCAAGCTTGAATTCTCAGGCTTGAATCCAGTTTACCATTCTTATAATTTTCTGATTGTAAAAACGGCAGTAAACTCCCTGTTGATGTCGTTTCAGTGCCTTGTGTTTTCGTGTTCACAAATTCGACCTCGGAAAATCTATGAGCCACTGTTTACCTTACATTTGCTTTCGATCGTCGTGATATCTAGGTTCGTTCTTTGTTTAATTTACATTCTGATCAGCTTTTATACTGTTGTGCGAAAAAGGAATTCACAGCTTTCGAAGAGACATCCTACAAAGTTTTGAAAAGCGCTTAACAGAACAATTACGGGGTTTTTTGCCCGAAAATTTCCTTCTATTATGGTAACTAATAGAGGAAAACGGAGTTTTCTCTAGAAATTTTTCCGCTTTTATTTAGTATTGTTCGGTTTTTCTTAACGCCTCCATTCCCCTCCCCCTATCCCTCTCAACCCAAGTCCGCGACATCCATAGTGCTTCTTTATAAAGTGACTGAGGAAAAAACCTTTGTCATGAAGCGTCTGTTTGATATGCTGTACTATGCGTCTGTGCTCTTCGCTCAACGAAGACACTCCTTTGCAAATCGATTCAGCGTCCATAATTTTGAGAAATTCATTTGCGTAAATCAAAATCGGTAGAATATAACTCCGACGACTACGCTCGTAGAGCACACGTAATCGCCTATGCAGCTGCGACTCACCCTCACCTCCAAAATATTCCATGTTTACAAATACTTCACAGGAAAAGCTGGAAAACGCATGAAGAGAACTGGCACGACACTAGCTTTTCGCAGGCGTGAAAACGCTGGCCTAATTGCCTTTATAAATACTCAAAAATGGAAGAACACCTAATTACGCCTAACCATTCGTGCTCGGTCAGCGACCATACCATTGCTTTCCAGGTACACTTCGAATTAGTAGCATATGGCCCACACACGAAACCATATGCGGTCTGCAGTGCTCACTTTTCCGAACTTCGCGACTGTTATCCCAAAATTCATACAATGAAGTATCTCCAGTGCATATCACAGTATCTCCCGACCTTTCATTGTCACAGAACAACTACCGGAACATACCCCAAAATCTACAAGCTTTCCTCAAACTTTGCTTACGAGCTCAGAAAAGTCTATTAAGCTCACTTTTATGGCGTTATGCGACCGCAAAGCATATACGACTCTGTATTCTACAGCGCAGCCATTGTTGTCTGGCAGTTATTACATCAGCTTTGGTCTTATGGGTTCCCTACCATTCGATTTCGTGTTGTACGGTTCAGCACTTTACACTCACTCTATAAATAATACCAGTGCGCTTTTGACCATCTATAATCTTCTTTATCCCATTAAAGCAGTTACAATTAATAACCTCAGCTCTCTGTGGGTAAACAAATTATTTTTGTTAATATCGGTTTTCTCATTCTCTCTCCTTAGCTTGTCGTACAGCAGCAAAAGTAAACTTCCAGACTCCAGCAAATTGGTATAAAAACACACGATTGATATATGCGTAAAACATGTGTGAAGCATTTACCCATTTCGCCTCAATTATTAATCAAGCTGTTTAAGAAAGCTACTTAATAGAAGGTAGAATATTGAAGAGCCTTTATCACTGGCCAATGGTGCAAAACTTACACTGATAGATGAACGCAAGTATACAGTCGTAAAGTGCGCCCCGCGTAGGTGCTTCGAGCAGCAGTCTCCATAAACATTCCGCAAACGTTGTCCAATCATATGGATACTGTTCTTTTAGCCTTTCCACCTCGCCCGCTTTTAACAACCTCGGGAGATCACCTAGATATGAATGATTCACAGCAAGCCTGAAAATACAACCATTTTGCGGAGTGAAAGCAACCTGACCGCATAAGTAGGAAAAATGTTAGTTTTATTTTCCATTCTATTTTATCATGCATGAATTTATCACCTGTTCCACTTTATATGGGCTTATCACTCTCCCCATTCATTTCCTCCCTCGTTTGGAACTTTCGAACTCAGCTGACAACCGAAAGCAGATTGATCTTTTTTTCCAACCATTGCAATCTCAGCTCGAAAGAAAATAATGGTCTGTGATTACCATGCTCCTATACAAATAGCATTCAGCACATGTTGATCACCAATGCTGCACGCCGTACTATAGCAAAGGAAGAGGCAAGACTAGTGAAGTGATCTGATGTTTAACAATGCCGCAGTGAAACGAGCCGACGAAGCCTTGTTGACACGAAGAAAAGGGAAGGCGGGGATGGGGGAGTCATGCCCTCAGCAAAACTCGAACGCTAGATACGATGGTTCTGTACAGGTATCGAAAAGATGTGAATACATCGCTTCATGGAATCCTGGTAACTACTGTGTTGTCTCTAATAAAGCCTCTTCGATGTCATAAAGTTCGGTTCGTTTAAAGGAGAGACAGGAGTAATGAAGGTGGTGTCAGAACTCAGATGAAGAGCAGTTTGCGGCTTCTGCCGATCACCGTTTTTCGCATGAAACTTCATTCTTTTTCTGGGTGAAAGAAAATTTTTCAATCCGCCAGACGCTGTGAGACAAACGGAGTGGGGTGGGAAGTAAGTGAAGGAAGGTGTTCTCATGATGCTTCCCTTCCTAATAATGAACCTGCACAAGCATGTTTATCAGAAAGAAGAAGATCAACATAAAATATTTTAGAAATTACAAAAAAAAAAATCATCAAGATACAAACCTTTTCTTAATATCACCAGCATATAAATCGAGAAGCACCATCTGATAGTTAACCTCATCTGATTCCTTCATCTAAAATACCATTTGTAACACTTACCTATGTTCGAACATCATAAAATGCCACTATTCCCAAGGCTGCGCATCGACATAATAACAACAACCCAACTACCTCATAAAAACCGGCATCGATTTTGCACAGCTTTTATCTAGCTTTGCTTCACAACTCTAAAAATACAAAAGAATACTTTCGAGTTTGAAAACCAATAACACTAATGCAAACCACTTCTTTCTTCTGGAATGTGCAGCAACTCGTACTCTTATTCAGAAGCGCATATTGTGTTTGTGCCTAACTCTGTTACCACTCTGTAAATCGTCAACGCCCGTACTGTTCAAGATTTTCAAATAGGCTTACTTAATCGTTTACGTATTGTGATATCCGTTTAATTTTTTCAAATCCAAGAATGAATTTTTGAGTGATCTACTGTCAACATGTAACGGATCGTTAAATGAATCGTTGATACACTTTCCGCTGCAAACGTTAACAGTGACGGATACCCAACCGACACTTTTACGTGTGCCACAATCTTCTGCTTGATCGCTTTCAGTGCCCAGTATGAAAGATGGTGAAGGCCTGTTCATGAATTCGGAAGAACGAGTCGTACACTCACCATAGATGAACATTCGTGAAATTGGTGGCTGAGGAAGTGCTTAGGAAAACATTTGGAGCTCTTGGAAAACCATTAGGCAGCATTTCCTTTCTGCACTATCATCAACTCCCTTACCCAATTTCTCTCACGAACCGGTGGTACACCTGAGTTTACAGGGAGAATCCGAGGCTAAATGCTTTCGTCAGCTCTCAATATTGAGCTCCATGTCGCACTTTCAGAGTTTTACATCATCTATCGCTGTTCAGATCCACTAGTTTACGCCCTTCGCATTTCGGACACATATCTTTCCTGAATCGTTTCGTAAAACTGTCATTCTGGGCGTCTCGTCACAGCTGCAAGTTCTGCTCTGTTGCTCAGTTCCTATCCTGTTGCTGCGTACCTTGAAAGCTGATCATTTCAAGAAGGTGGCCTATCAGCTGCCCAACGATGCTTTAAAAAAAAAATACTTCAAAGAAATGAACACTGGACCTATATGCTATTGGGTACATTTCGTCGCGCACATTCCCTTTCTTTTTTTCGTCTTTATATATTTGCTGCTTTAAAGAGTTTGATTTCATGGAAGTCCACCATAAAGTCGAATGCATTTGTTGCGATTGCATGGAATATAATTTAATTTTGCATAAGCGATCGTAAGATACAAACTGTGAAGATGAAAGATAAAACAACCTCTATACGACAATCACAACAACTAGCAAAACAGCACTGCAAGCGTAAACGAGCACCTCGCCTCTACTATGCACCCCTGTATGCCAGTATGAGAAACTCAGCCACGAACAAATAATTTCAAACGACTACGTTATTGTTCATTTAAGAGCGCGGCAGGACCCAGTGCTCAAATTTGAAAATGAAAAATTGCGGTAACGTTGTTCAGAATTTTGGAAAACTGTCGTACATTTGGCAGAATGGTCGGATGTATTTGCAAGTTCCAAGATGATTGGTACGATGCTCTGAAAGTTTGATTGTACTGTATTTATACTCTGTCACTTATTAATTCATAAAAGGGATAATAGCATGCTATCGAAGCAAGACAGAAAAAGATACGAGGAAGAGAATGGATGGAAGAAGTTGAAGTAAACGCGGGCTAGAAGACAAAAGCAGCGATCGAAATATATGCAAGAGAAGGCGTCGAACTGACGAAAACAAAACAAGACAAGGGAAAATGGAAGAAGAAGCGTCAAAAATATTCCCGCTTCTCCTTGTATATATGTGTATATAGTACAAAATATAGAAGAGGACAAAAGAAGAAAAGGGAGGAGGAAAGGAATGAAGCGGAAAGAACTCCAAAATTAAAAAAGTGACAACGATTAAAAATCCATGAGCTACATAAAAATAAGGACTCATAGATGATAAAAGCGATGTCGTTTTCATTCACTATATAACAACCGCTTCTGATGCTCCCAATATCGACGTTATCTACACTGGATTTATTAATTCGTTGAAATGGGTTACCGAAGCGTGCGTTTCACCTCAACAGATTGAAATCCAGTCGCTAAATTGTTACTGTCTATTTGCGACATACCATAGCAACAAAAGCTATGGCTTCGCTGTAACAAATCGGCTGGTCACGAAGCGTTTTCACATTGCGCTAGACACTTGCTCACTGTGCGCGAAGAGTTTGCAAAAGATCAACGAAAGCTTCTTAACTGCTCAGGTAACACCTAATCGGTAATATAGCAGTGTTCTGAAAGATAACAGACTGAGTGTAATGCGCGAGCACTCTCTAAAGTGTAATGTTTTCGTAGGTTTCTTCTCCTATGTCTTCAGACAGCACGATCGCCTTCTGAACGCATTTTCAGTCAGAAGCACTAACTGACTGAGCACCGTACGTTCACCTTCAGTCGGTTTTGATAGCTATTAGCGAATGAGTGGAAGATCACTTTAAGCCCAGATGGCATTTCCTCCTGATTCAATAAACTCGTCACAGCAACAACTTCCATCGCTCTAAATATCGTTTTTGAGACAAGCATTTCCTGCTCCTCAATTCAGTCGCTTTGGAAAACTTTCAGTATTGGCTTTTTGCTTCAAAAATCCTCACCTGTATATGTGGAAAAGCATGAACTCAAAAGCTTGACATCCTTCGCTCACAAAGTTGTGGAAATCACTGAGAAGGATGGCACAATGCCTCACCTGTTGGCCAATCAGCTAGTCAGTTCAACGCCACATGGCTTTGTGACCGGCTGATCGACAGTATGTGAATGCAGTGCTGTTCTAAATCAGAAATATTCCGAATTTCTGTTTAGAGTGATATACACCAACTATGCAAAAGCTTTTGATGTCGTTCGCCACAGCAAACTACTATCCAAGCTATCAATGGTTTGTACAGCAGTCTGCTGTAGCACAGCACATCAAGTCTATGGCATCTCGGGATCACGTGAAATCTTTCCTTCTCAATCGTTCGTTCTGAGTGGGGAATGGGAGAGTAGCTGTCCTGTAGCCGTGATATTAGCAGCTTATTGGAGCCACCAATGTTCTTGGTTTATGAAAATGGCGCGTCTGACGATTTGTTAAGTGTTTACGAAATTATCTGCGGATGACTTGAAAATATTTCAGCTCTTGAATGACCTTCCTGTTGATTTTCATGCCTAGCAAGCTGATCTTACTAGATTCATTGAGTGGTCGAAATCGTGGCATTAAGAAATAACGATTGAAAAATATTATGTTTCTCATATAAATTTTCATCACGATTGCTTCCGAAGGACCGATCCTACTCTTTCAGTGTCTGCTGATGAGGCGATACGTGTTACTAGTGTGAAAAGTTCTCTCATCCCTTTCTGCTAACTGAAATAATCTGACACTGCGGCGAACACTTTCAAACTTGCAAATTACATCTTGCGTGCCTTGAGGCGTAAGTGTGTTGAGCGCTATCATAAAGTATACGTAGTGTATTGTCGCCCAGTGATGGACTTCTGTACACAGGTATGGTCATCTCACCTCGAGAACGATATCCAGATATTGAATATGTCGGGGCATATCTTACTCGTATGGCATTTCGTAACGAATTCTTCGGACCCTATACTTCTGACCACCAGACTCGACAAAGAATTTTAATGTGAACCTCTAGAATATCGCAAGGTCAGGCTGGATCTGATTTTGTGTTACAAAAATTGTTGAAGGATTTTCTGGTATTTCCTTTAACACTATTTTCCCGCTCGCTGGGGAACGTGAGCATCGAGCGCATCGTTTTCAAATTTTGTGCAAAATTTGCTCTCTGAACAATGTCTCTTATAGCATCCCTTTAGAGTTGCTTACATATGGAACACCCTCCCCGCAAATATCGTTGAAAAGCCGTGTTTCACACATAAAGTGGGAAATTTAATGAGTTCTAACGTCGCAAAAAAGTAAAAATTCTAAAGGTGTATGCGACTGATCCGTCAGAACTTATTCTGAGAGCAGGAAAACCACATATCGAAGTCAATATCCATAGCTTAAAGCATGAATCATTCTTCAAACGTGCAAGTAATTCGCCTACGTGACGACCGAAACATCCTGAAACACGCACTATTTGTGCAAGGGGAGGAGGGGGAGGGGGAGGTGGAAAGTGCAGAAAGGAGTTCACACTGTGTAGCCAATGAACCAGAAGGAAAATATTAAAAGTCCCAGTAGATTAACTTGTTACTTTGACTAGCATCCATCTGCACGCCAACCTTCATGCAAGTCACATTCAGTTGCAGAATGTCTTTACGGCGACGCCAGCAGTTTAAATGGAACCGCGTAATGCTCGAACCAAAAATAGCAGCTCTATATTTTGTTTGGTAGCTGACATAGCGGCACAAAGAAAATTGAACTAGTTTTAAAGAGAAGCTGAACAAGAGTAAGGCATTTCATCGATTACTGAAGTAGCAGGGCGGGTGACGATGTTCGTATCGAAGGTGACGCCGACAGTTGATGATCTCGCGGATCATATTGAGAGACAGAAATTTGTAAAGCGAATGTTAGGTGCGCACATGAATGCGTATACACATGCAGATATAGGATGACAGTGGTGACGATAAGTGCGACGAGTTGAAACGAATTTTTGCAGCAAAAGAAAAAAAACGCCGCAAATTCGAAGAATAGTCGAAAAAAATCATTCCAGGCGCAAAATTTTCGATGCCGTTTCCGGCTTCTTCTATTTGTCGATTTTTTCTTCTCGACGAAACCTGTCCGTTTATTCTTTTTTTTTAAAGCGTCATATATCGGCTGCTCACCTACTCTTGACGGAAGAGGCATTACTTTTTGATGAAGGTATGAGAGGTTATGAAGTTCGCATGATGTGTTTGCTATTCACATGCAGTAACCGCGGTGCTTTGCACATGAGATCGAGTGCAACCGCTGAATATCCGCTCATGGAGGTCTTGGACAACATCGATATTACTGCAGTATTTGCGTGCAATTTTGAGATGCAGTCACCCGTTTGACGCAACGCGTCGCTTTCGCTCGCAATGACGCGCTCTTGCGGCTGCGACATGGCGCGGACTGCCTGTGGCCGAGCACTGCTGTGTGCGCAGCTGTCACCGATCCCATCATTTGCAATCTACGCCATTGGAGTTCGATCTTTTTCTCAAAAACGAGCAAGTTGTCGAGCAGTTATTGGCTCGTAGTAGCTATACGGGTGCTTCATCGAGTTAGCCACTCGCAAATAAGATATAGCCCCTCTGTAAAACGGATAATGTGAAGAGAATCCGGGGCAAACCTAAGCCATTAAAGCAAGTAATGTATCATTTCTTATCATTTCTTTTAGGGGACTCGTAGTATGCAGTGGAGAAAATTAAATTCGGTTGCATCTGTAACAAGTAGTAGGGCTAACGGACCTTGCAAAGGGATGTAAAGGCAGCTGTAATTTCATCGATTCCCGTATCGATGCAGCTGACAACCATGTCCACGCATGATTGTTTTGACCAGTTCCGGAACGGTCCTTACGAGTACTAAAACAATCCTCTTCATGCAGCTGACAAAATATTTTCGCGTTCTCGTAGACCTCGTGAAGGTTTTCTGCAGCCAAAAAATCACTCAACAAGGCTGGCAAGGAATTATTTGAACTGCGAAAGTTGTCATGGTCC
Source organism: Toxocara canis (assembly GCA_000803305.1). Taxonomy (NCBI): domain Eukaryota; kingdom Metazoa; phylum Nematoda; class Chromadorea; order Rhabditida; family Toxocaridae; genus Toxocara; species Toxocara canis. The sequence goes on along the minus strand of JPKZ01002967.1, from coordinate 147,725 downwards.
GAAATCAATGACTGATTTGTCCGCCCGGAGCTTTGGCCGACACCCCGAAAGAGCGGGAGATGGGGGTTAGGTTAAACACAAACGTCGCTGGGATAACTTGCCCAAAGAAGTTAGATTAAAAAGTATTTGACCCGTTCTCATGTCCAATAATGCATTTACGCCGTCCATGCATTACTCGAAGCCCTTACACGTTCCTTTATGCACTGCTGAAACATCCAATCGGTAAACGGCTGATCCCACACGACGCGTTCAGATGTTTTGTTCTTATTTGCTTAGTTGATCGATCATCTGGCAGAGCATATGGTAACTGCTTCGTTACATACTTGGCTTAGTATATATATAATGTATAATATACATATGTTTGTACATTTATGTATATTATTTGTACATTGTACATTTGTGAGCAGCATGGGATTTAAAGAAATGGCCAAGAAAATGCAAAACGGCCAACGCAGTAAAAATTTGAATGATTTGCTGGCAAAAAGAAGTCAACCGAACGAGACGCGAAATGTACACATGTGAAACATTTCGTACAAATTACGGACTAATAACTACGAGACACCCGGCGACTGCTTTCCTCAATACACTGTTGCCTTTGTCGGTAAACGGCTGATCCCACACGACGCGTTCAGATGTTTTGTTCTTATTTGCTTAGTTGATCGATCATCTGGCAGAGCATATGGTAACTGCTTCGTTACATACTTGGCTTAGGTTCTTTTCGTGTACAGTGGTGTATATGCGTACATGTCTTCCCGTTGCTCATACGATAACTACGAGACACCCGGCGACTGCTTTCCTCAATACACTGTTGCCTTTGAGCTGAATAGTGATGCGTTCTGATGTAAAGACGTCGTGTGGAGAAACAATGTAAACCTAAGAGAAAGATTCTCGATTAAATTATGTACATATTGCGAAATTAAATCTACTCTGTATTATGACTCTGTCTCTTTGTATTCGATCGTATCCCTTCGTATCGTCTTTGTACTGTCCCAAAAGGAGGGCCCAAAATGGCTCAAAATAATGGACTGAAGCGTTTACTAAGGACTTAGCCTGTTAATTTTTCCGGTATGTTCCTTTTATTATAAGCTCACGTTGCCATATTTCACTTCTTTACTGTTTTTTTCTTGCAAACTGTGGTTACAAGTTAATTTCGAAGGTCCTTTCTGTGAGTGTAAAAGAGAGCCTTTAAATTTGTTATTGCAGACTGTAGACAGTTTTGAGTAAAGATATTTAATTATATTTCTAATTATTATTTTTTAAATTTTGTCCTAATTTATTAGAAACTGTAATTCTAATTCTAGAACAGGAATTGTCTCTGATTTGCTTTTTTAAATAATTTCTTATTTCTTTCGAAGCAGCCACTTAAACACATAGACAAAATGAAGAGGAGGCCAAGTGATCGAGAGATTCGCTTGTTCATCGGCAACTTTCAAAAGCCTTGTTCCCGTTCCTTCTCTTAAAAGCTCCTAGCGCTATATACTAGAAAAACAGTTTTGGCATTCCATGGGGCATGACATGTACAGCTAAATATTTCTATGACTTGTTATGTAGATGAAATGTTTTCTCTCCGAACAGCTATATCCAAGTTAGCAGATTTCGCTCGTAAGAAATAAAGCTATGCTTCATGTAAGATATGACCGAGTGCATATCAGTTAAACAGTTTGCGAAATTCTCCTATATGATAGTTCAGTAGGTCTTTTTTTGAGCGTTTTCAGTTCGTAACAGATTTGAAAGTAGCAGTCAATATCAGTAGTTTGGGGTCGTGAAGTGCTAGCCGTTTAGCGGAAGCTTTTATAGGCACGTGACTTGGCTCGTAATGCAATGTGCGATGTGTGAAATAGTATTGATTGTAAGCGGAGCACACAAGAAGTGGTGCATCGGATGCGACCAACCCACGCAGAATGGTGAGTGGTGCACCAAGAGGCATAAATTCGTCTGTAACCTCATTTCTCCTTATTCTTTTCTTTAACTGCATTTTTCTTCTCGAAAATTTCTCCTTCATAATAAGTCTCTGAATTGTGATCGTGAGCTAAGGCCGGTAATTGTCTAGAGAACGTTCACTGAAGTACTTTTCGTTCATTTTGCCTTTTCTCCAGTTTTTTTTTCGCTTCGCTTTAAAAATTCACTCATCCTGGACCGAAACTTTCATTTCAATGAGTAAAAGTTTTGTATTTACGAGATCACAAGTGTCTATCTTGTACATAAAATGCAGATAAAAGCGTCCTTACCAACATCATTCAGTCGAGCGTTTGTCGTTTGTTGAGTTTGATGTTTGTATTCGGTGCAAATAAATATGCTCGTGAAACGATTCCACCTTCTCGAGACATTCGAACCTCTACAGCTGGACAGATAGCAGAGAGGGTGAAAAAGATTTCCGCAAGTTGCGTCTGTAAAGCATTTTTTCTGTTACTTATAAAAGCTGGTTTTGCGTTTATTTCACGTATTTCTCCTTCCGCATTTTGCTCATATCACAGACTTCTCGATCTTTTTTGAGTTGCTTTCTGACCTTCATACATCCTTTCAAACACATATAAAGTCGAAATAGTCATTTGCTGGAATTTTTTCAGTAAATGCAGTGAAGAACGTTTGATATAACTGCGGTGGAATTTGTGTCTTTATATAGTACAGCAGAGGTCTTTCTAAGTTATTTCCACGTAACGTGCGTCTCTTTAGAATTTGATTGTATCTGTATTATGACTCTGTCTCTTTGTATTCGATCGTATCCCTTCGTATCGTCTTTGTACTGTCCCAAAAGGAGGGCCCAAAATGGCTCAAAATAATGGACTGAAGCGTTTACTAAGGACTTAGCCTGTTAATTTTTCCGGTATGTTCCTTTTATTATAAGCTCACGTTGCCATATTTCACTTCTTTACTGTTTTTTTCTTGCAAACTGTGGTTACAAGTTAATTTCGAAGGTCCTTTCTGTGAGTGTAAAAGAGAGCCTTTAAATTTGTTATTGCAGACTGTAGACAGTTTTGAGTAAAGATATTTAATTATATTTCTAATTATTATTTTTTAAATTTTGTCCTAATTTATTAGAAACTGTAATTCTAATTCTAGAACAGGAATTGTCTCTGATTTGCTTTTTTAAATAATTTCTTATTTCTTTCGAAGCAGCCACTTAAACACATAGACAAAATGAAGAGGAGGCCAAGTGATCGAGAGATTCGCTTGTTCATCGGCAACTTTCAAAAGCCTTGTTCCCGTTCCTTCTCTTAAAAGCTCCTAGCGCTATATACTAGAAAAACAGTTTTGGCATTCCATGGGGCATGACATGTACAGCTAAATATTTCTATGACTTGTTATGTAGATGAAATGTTTTCTCTCCGAACAGCTATATCCAAGTTAGCAGATTTCGCTCGTAAGAAATAAAGCTATGCTTCATGTAAGATATGACCGAGTGCATATCAGTTAAACAGTTTGCGAAATTCTCCTATATGATAGTTCAGTAGGTCTTTTTTTGAGCGTTTTCAGTTCGTAACAGATTTGAAAGTAGCAGTCAATATCAGTAGTTTGGGGTCGTGAAGTGCTAGCCGTTTTGCGGAAGCTTTTATAGGCACGTGACTTGGCTCGTAATGCAATGTGCGATGTGTGAAATAGTATTGATTGTAAGCGGAGCACACAAGAAGTGGTGCATCGGATGCGACCAACCCACGCAGAATGGTGAGTGGTGCACCAAGAGGCATAAATTCGTCTGTAACCTCATTTCTCGTTATTCTTTTCTTTAACTGCATTTTTCTTCTCGAAAATTTCCTTCATAATAAGTCTCTGAATTGTGATCGTGAGCTAAGGCCAGTAATTGTCTAGAGAACGTTCACTGAAGTACTTTTCGTTCATTTTGCCTTTTCTCCAGTTTTTTTTTCGCTTCGCTTTAAAAATTCACTCATCCTGGACCGAAACTTTCATTTCAATGAGTAAAAGTTTTGTATTTACGAGATCACAAGTGTCTATCTTGTACATAAAATGCAGATAAAAGCGTCCTTACCAACATCATTCAGTCGAGCGTTTGTCGTTTGTTGAGTTTGATGTTTGTATTCGGTGCAAATAAATATGCTCGTGAAACGATTCCACCTTCTCGAGACATTCGAACCTCTACAGCTGGACAGATAGCAGAGAGGGTGAAAAAGATTTCCGCAAGTTGCGTCTGTAAAGCATTTTTTCTGTTACTTATAAAAGCTGGTTTTGCGTTTATTTCACGTATTTCTCCTTCCGCATTTTGCTCATATCACAGACTTCTCGATCTTTTTTGAGTTGCTTTCTGACCTTCATACATCCTTTCAAACACATATAAAGTCGAAATAGTCATTTGCTGGAATTTTTTCAGTAAATGCAGTGAAGAACGTTTGATATAACTGCGGTGGAATTTGTGTCTTTATATAGTACAGCAGAGGTCTTTCTAAGTTATTTCCACGTAACGTGCGTATCTTGAGTGCACCTCGCGTCTCTTTAGAATTTGATTGTACTTTTCGATCGTTTTATTATATTGGTTGTGAAGCTGTTCATATAAAAACCATTGGTACGATTCGCTTTGTTCATTTCTTTTGCATTTCAAACTTTTGCATATAGTTGCAATCAGGGATCGGTATGAGGGGAGATAGTGCTAATAGACGCTAACACTTTCGATAATGCTGTAATGAATGATTAAAGCCGACCACCCAGGCGAACTATTGAAGGAATTTTTGAAAAAAAAAACCATAAGACTTTCACCTCTATCACCACATTTTATTAATTGTCTAAATTTTTCTCTTTAACGCACCACGCTTAATTTTTTTCTGCATCCACCATTAATTTTCTGGATTGTATATTCACAGTGCTCCAGCAAACCACAAATCATCATTGATGACCAATAGATTGAAATCTCTTTTTTAATGGTTAATTGGAGGACGGCGCTTCATGCGCACAATTAATCTTTTTCCATAATGTGAAGAGGCGGCGTTCGTTAATGTTTGCTATGCGATCATTTCGTCGTTTTGCCACTCAAATGAACCGATCGATATTGGGCAGTTATCGAACCCGAATGAACTCTTAAGAGGGATTATTCACTTCAGTCACTTGTCAGTTTTTTTTTTCACTTTTACCCTTTTTCTGTTGAAGAGATTTATCGTTCACATTTCAGCATCTTCAACGGTAACGCTTAAATAGGAAGTAGCGTTGTTGTTGGTGAAAACCAGATGTTTATCAACGATCGCCGTTTATCCACCGTTTTGGCGTCATAGCGCATCATTGAAAATATGCAGAAAACGCGTGAGCATGAAAAATGCATCCATCTTTTAGTGCTCTGTGATTTCGCAACTTAGTGCCTCATTAACAGTACTGACTAATTAGTAACTCTTGAACTGTCTTTTTTTTTAACTTACTGGCTAATTAGCAAATTTCGAACTATTAATATTTCTTTAACTATTTCTTGAACTGTCACCATGCCTAGTATACGACAAACATGTGTGTGTGTCAATTATCAGAACTGAAATGATCATCACTTTATCCTGATCTCCAGTGTTTAATTAGTGCCAAAGACATGAACGGAAGGGGGGGATAGGGGAAGGGGATGGTACGAGAAGTAAAGAGGGGCAAAAAACTGTTTACTGGATTGCTTCCAATGCTTATATGATCTTCTTGCACTGAGAAAATGCATAATCTGAGAAAAAGAATTAGCTATTGGAGCGAGTCATGCACTGAGAATGCACTGAGAAAATGCACTGAGAAATGCACTGAGAAAAGAATTAGCTAAAGCATATATGCACTGAGAAAAAAAAAGAAAAGAATCATTAGCTAATAAGTGAATTGGAGCGAGTCACAACAAGTCCCAAAACAAACTAATTTGCCATCTCATCAAATAGCTCTGTGATTTTTGCCAAAGTTGCATCTCATCATCCTATTTTTGCCCTCATGAAACGCATTTGAGTGCCATCGGCAAATATTTTTCAGGGGGTGTATCGGAACAATTTTTCCTACTCACATAATTCATTCAAAAGGATCTTGATAAGGTTTTGCTGGCATTTTAAAAAACATCCCGCAGCATTCCCCGCTTAATAGAGTGCTCGTGTCACGGTAAGGACGTGTGGCAATATTGTCTGAAGTCTAACACGATAGACGCTTTCACAATTCATCCATCGAACCAACTGATTTCATTGAACGGCTCACAAACGACAGCAGCTTAAATTTTACCGGACTGGACTGCTCACGCAAACCTTCTACAAAAATTTACTCACTGCGAATCGCCCGTTAGTTTTTTAATCCAACCAGCCCAAAAAGGCACGCAGTTTTGCCTATTTTTAAGGGGGCATGATTTTCACTTGCTTGTTGATTTGGTTTGAAACTGAGTATAGGACGTGATGTTAATGTGTAAATGAAATAATATCTGCAAAATCTACAATTCTGGAGCTAAAGGGATTCCGGAGTTAAACCTGCCTGGCAGACAGACAGAGACATGAACGAGCATAGCCACACCCATACACGCAAGCTAACATACGAACAGGCATGACGACACCGTAACATATTTTACATGTTGCAAATTTGTCAAAGCGCATAACAAATTTGACTCTCGAGACGCACTTTGGTGAAGTTAGCATTGGATGAAAGCGTTTGAGAAAGTGACTGGAAGAAAAGAAGAATCGAAACGTTTGCAATTTTGTGAAAACGTTTGTCGGAATCTTCTGAGTGGTATCAATCAATTTTCTCCAACTGATGATGAATACGCTCGAGTTCAGTTTGGCGACATCACATTCCATTTAACTTTTACTTTTCAATCTCTATTTACTTCGCTTGTGAAGACAGGTACTGAAGCGTCAAGAATGTATGGCGTTTGAACTCAGTATTCAACGCTCACCATCCCCTCGAACGTAACTGAGAATGTGAACGATAGTTGAACACAATTGTCGCCACCTTATCACAGGGAAGCGAACAAAAGCCTGTGATTGGAGCTTCTGCTGTAAACTTATTCGCATGATATCTGAATCGTTCTCAAGCGCGCAATAGATAGATGTACGAGAGGTTAGTGTATGACGTCAGACGAACGCGAATCCCGTTGTTGATCGTTCGATGAAAGTTGCAGATGATCAATGATCGGAAAGAAACGAACAATGAAAGGTAGCCATCCACAAGTCTATGCAAACTCATTCGCCCAGGCGAAATAAAAGATGATGAGGCATTTCAGCTGACGTTTGTATAATATACTCTGTTGCGCTGAATAGAGTGGTAACTTCTTTTAAAAAAATTCCTTCCCCCTCCTCCCGTGTGACCGACCACCTGAGCGTGTGGAAGTTATAGCCTCCGCGCCGACTTACCCTTCGCACCCCTTCCCCTCCCCTCCGCCCTGTAAAAGATTACACTAGAATGCTAAAGGCCTATTAAGTAACTGTGCCTCCTAGTGTAGTTTGAAAAACACAGCCTTCCAATCGGCAAAGTCAACTCATCGAATGAATGCCTTCCCCCTTCTTCCAGAAGTTTATAGTCTTCATGGCCTTTACACAGGATTATAGTGCTGTATGTGTGGATACGTTGGCGTGTTGTTGCCAACCTGCTGATATTCGTATAAGGTGGATTGCAGTTGAGACCGCATATAGTGTATCGAGGAGAGATGATGTAATAAATTTATGCTGACGTTTCGGCTCCTAGAGCCATAATTATTTCGCAAAAAGCTGAAAAGCAATAATCATAGTTTTCGCCAAACAGATTGTGAACGACAGCAGCGGTTCTATGCGTGGACAAAAAAATCTAGCTTATACGAGTACCTACCGAATATGCGTCTGCGAAACAACAGCGTTCTTAAACCTGCTCATATTTTTTTCTTGGCAAACTGGGACCGGATGATGTTTGTTGGTGTGAATGAATCGCTCAAACATCACTTGACTGCACATGTTAATGTGGCGTTTACTCATTCAAAAGAGAAAAATGATGATTGAATGTTGGGCAGAAGGTGATAAATAAATCGCTGACGTTTGGTTCGGTAGGCCATTTATTTCATAAAACGTGAGCTATTTACCACTATGTCCAGGCTGTTGGCCGATCCAAGTGGAACTTTCTCTACTATTCGATCATTTATTTCATTCGCGTCTAAATCTTTCCTATTTGTCTTAATATATCAAATCTTATCAAATTTTGTTTGTGCTGCCAACAATCGTCATGGAAATTTGGGAACAAGAAATATATTAGTTGTTCCAATGATGATCAACCAATAGGGAGCTCAATTATAAAATGTTTTTACTGGTGCTGAATAGTGGAACTTTTCACATATTTTGCGTGGCTTAAGGTTCGTTGATGCTTTTGTAACGTTTTGGTTACAAAATATTTACACTTATATTTGTGCTTATTACTTTTTATGCCTTTGAAGCGTACTTGGTCAAAGCATACTTGTAAATCGTGGAACCTATTTTTGTCGGTTATATTTATTCCTTGACTTCTAATTATGAAATCATATGTGATCATTTGAGAAGAACTGATTTTATTTGAACCTACAGAACGCGATTCACTTATTTTTTGGAAGTGTTCTTTTTATCTTCTGTGGTCGTTCTCATTGATCAACGTAGTGTGTACTCTTTATTTCTTTGTTTGCAAAACCGTTCGTCATTGCGAAGTGTTCGATTACTGGAGCTGCTTGTTTGTAACTCTGAATTTGGGTTATGCCAATCTTCTTAAATATTTACAAAATCTTACGTATTTACTGCTAACAAGATATTTGCATACAGGTGTGCATTGCTTGGTGATTTTGCTTTGCACCTGTTCACCTGTTGTGGATATAATTAGGGTCAAATCAATTTTGATCGATAAAAGATTCTCTGTTTTCTATAGTCAATGTTCACCAACCGCAACAGTTTAATTTATTGTTAGCATATGTTGTTTAGCGACTGTTCCAGTGAATTCGTTATTGCTGAATATTTCGCGTTAGTTCGTCTCGCTATGTTCTCTGCCCTCATATTCCGGTTGCGAACTTTCCAATGTGTTTTAACTTAATGCCACACAATGATATCAAATTTAAATTTCTGCTTTCGTTATACCGAATTTGCCACATCCTTACTGGCAACTTTTTAGCTTCGTGCTAAGTGATTTCGGTTACGACGAATGTTAAAAGTGTTTTCTACTGCACAAAAAGAAATCAGCGGTTAAGAAATATGACGCGTTCAACGGTTAGAGCCGATTAGAACGAAACGTCTTATTTACCTTGGAACTATTTCGTTACGCTTTTTATCACGTGCGTTTGTGCGCAAAAAGAACTTCGAATTGCGCGATGCCATATGTCACGTGGGCGACGACTGAGTGTTTTCGCGGTTGTTCTTGCCGATCCCCTCTTCGAGGCACCGTTGAGCACCACAATCTGTCAGTATCGTTGCGCTGTCATTGACTTCCGTGTATTAAACACATAAGGAACGCGTATAACTTTGTTGGTGTCTGTTCTTTTTGCGACGTGCACTCTGAAAAGAGGAGCTTGATCGAATGGCGAATCACCTGACCGCCTTGCAAAACATCCCCGGTTAAGCGTCTTTTCTAAGGCTCATATAACGACGCTACGTGAATTGCTTTTAGCAGCACGGAAAATCGCCAGCAGCTGCCGCGCCCAAATGCCTGAAGCCCTTATCGGCGGACCGCCGGAAGCCGAATTTTTATGGTGGTTGTCTGCGCTGAATTCATCTTTGAGCGGCGGTCCACCATTGCCATTATTAGCATAAATCCCGTTATTCAAACCCTTCACTTTGCGCCAACCGTCCACTTTCGTAGTTGATACAGACTGTTCTTTGATATTTCCACCGCCTGCCCTCAACCCCTTCCCCTTCCCTCCAAGGGTCGCGTAGCACGATCAGTTGAATGAATATTCCTCTTTTAAACAACCTTAAGTTATTTAGTTCACTGAAATCGATACGTCTGGAATCGTTTGTGCAAAATGAGTTATTACGACAGCTGAAGACAATTCTTCACTCGTAACCTCCAAAAATGGGACATTTATTTAACAAACCAGCTGCAAATGTGCCTCAGATTCCGCAAATTTGCGCGAAGTGCGCGCTTTCATTATTTTCAGGTCTCGCAATGCCCGAGCGTCTAATCATCCGGCTGCACATTCTAGCAAATAAGTTTTGCTTGCAAGCAGACATTCACGTTATGGTCTATCTCATATGGCGCCTTTGAGGCATATGAGGAAAAGCATTGGTAACCTATTTTTTTTGCAGATATAGGACCATTTTTGCTACGTGCTATTTGCAATGCAGCATTTCTTTATGGTTTCATCTCTTAGACGTTTAATAAAGATGGGGAGAGGGGTTGCTATGCACCTTATAGTAAGCTATCCATAGGTAAAAAGAGCATCGCTAGTGATATGACTTGCAGCTGTTCAGCGCTATTTGCTACACGCTAAATGCTGTTACGAAACGCGTGAACACTGACTATTGGGTAGCGTGTGTCTTGGATATTACGCTTATTCAACAAGTAATTTTGTGTTTTACGTCTTCAGTTGGGGGTGTGAATCGTATTTCAGGGATTACTAGGGGAGCTCAGCTTATAATGGAAAAGCGCTCTTCATCAACGGGTCTGTGGACATTGCACAATATTCGTATTCGTATAGCAATTCTCTTGGCTGCTGCACTTTGTATCGAAGGACTTATGAGGAGTAATCTCAATATGGCAATGGTGTGTATGGTCAACAGGACGGCGGTCTTCGAACTAGAATCCAAAACTGGTAGCACATTTCTGTCACGCACTTCTTCTTATTCGCTATCGCTCATTTTCTTCGTTAATTTTTTTTGTCGTTTGCAGTCATCTTCATTATGCCAGTGACGAACGCGGTGGTAAGGCACAGCTTAGGAGCGCCATCATCATTGTTTTCTTAAAACTTATTATTAAATTCTGAAATGCCGAAATCATGGGCAAAAGTTCGAAATATGATTCAAATCGGCAAAGATTTGGAGCCTTCGGTGCCTTTTCGTATTCGCCAAAATTTTGCTCCGACATACGCTCATTCAAAAGTTCTTTGTTTTCTTATTTTCCACTATTCCTGTATGCAAAACTGTATGGACTTTAGCGCAGGAGTAACGTAATTCTATGGAAAGTCATCAAAGAACTGCAAATTTTGCTATTTGGAAGGTGGTCGTATCCGCTTGCACGTACGAGATTATCCACGATTCGTAGCAAATAATTTTTTTTTTCTGTTACGGCAAGAGAAGTTCATTTCGTGCGCGAAAGACTTTCTGCTCACAGTTTTGCGAAACAGAGAGGACACGTTTTGATCAGAGTGATGAACAGTCACCCCATCGTAAGAAGTGAGAATTCGTGCCCCAAGTTGCCACGATGGTCATTTCTGTGACTCCGCTCACCTGTTCAGCCGTTTCTTTTAAATTTGCCGAAAAATATTTAAAATTATTCATATTATATCTGACCTAACCTCTTGTGCAAATGTTCTATTAAATTTCCTTTTTTTCTTGGCGCAACGAGAACGCACTGTTCGTTTCTATCTATCTGTCTTTGCAGTTGTTTCAGTTCACAAATTGGAATTGTTTTCGCCATGAAACTTGGCACGAACAATCCCATCGAATTCTGTACAACTTATGACGCATGCAAAATACTGGACTTAAAAATGCTGAGATAATTATTTTGATATTCTCAGTACATTTATTAAGAAAAATGTTCGCAAACTTTTGTAGAAAACAAAAAAGCAGAATTTTTAAAAGCCTTTCTTTCGTTTTATTTGGTGCAAGACTCATTACAATTAATCTACTGCTCAGTGCATGTATTGTTTTGGTGCGATACTTGATATATTTTACAAAAACTATACAATTAGTTTTGACGATGACGTTATTAAGTCGTCGTACAAATTAGAATTCGTGTTAACAACAAGCATATGACTGCCCCAAATTGTTGGAAATGGCAGAACGTTACAGCATCTAAGTACTCGATCGTCATAGATTTTCTGGTTTTAGGTAACATTTCCGAAAGAGCTTTCAAATATTTGCTAGACACTTGTTTCTGTTTGCTGGAGAACCGAAAACGTGGACCAGTATGTATGGAACTCATAATGAAATATCGAATAGTTGAGATTTTCGAACCGTTTTTTTTGTTGTCTTTAATTTTGTTCATTAACTGTTTTTATAAAATGTTCTCGTTCGCCATACAGATGTTCTTTATTGTATGATCGCTTCGTCTGTGCAATAAAAGGCCATCCATTTCAGGTGTAAATAATATTATCGTTACACAAATCACTAATCTGACAATCGAAGAAACAAACAATGAATCGAGTCAAAGTGTGCCATCAACTTGTAAAAAGTTACCGAATCGTGGCAGAAAAAGCTATGTTAGTGTATTGTCTTCTTATCTCTTATTCCGAATCATTATTTGCATATAATATAAATTGAGTAATCTCGTTTTGGACCTACTGTATATAGATATGCATTGTTGGCGAATGAACACATTCGAATATTTTCACGTTTCACGTATAACTACGAACCGAGCTGAATATGACAAGAAGATCAAACTATAGGGACCACTGGACGTTATCAGTAATGGTAAAGAATCGTGGATGAAATCTTGCGAACTTCACACTATCGACAGCAGAGCACGTTTCAACTCAAAATACATTGCTTAGCGAGAAAAATTGAAAGCATTTGTGGAAAGAGAACCAGTACTGCATAAGCCCTACTTTATACGTATGTGATGAAAGGGAATGAGGTACGAATTGATCTAGTTATTTCCCGCTTTCCATAAATCATTTTATTTTGGTTTATTAAGTTTTGCATTTGCATGTATCTGTTACGCAAATTCAACTCTAATTGAAAAAAGAGATGCTGTTTGTAGAACGGCGACCTGATTTGGACAGCCAAAGAGCAAGCGTGGATTTTTGCTGCGTTTTACGCTGGAGGCCTTTTCGTTGTCATACCAGGAAGTTTGTCTTAATGTATATATGTATTTATTTATTTAAGTTATTTATTTATTTCGTTTTATTCGTTCACTTACTTATTTATTAACTTATTAATTTATCTGACTTATTCATTTTACTTACTTACTTATCTCACTTATTTGATTCATTAATTAATTAATTTATTTGTTAACCAATTCACTAATATATTTGTCGTAATCTATTAACTAATTAGCAGTTTGTTCATTCATTTATTTACTTATTTATTTATTAATTAATTTATTTGATTTACCCTTTATTTGTTCATTTGTTATTGATTTATTATTAATTTATTCATTTGTCCACTCCTTACTTATTTGTTTTATTTATTTATTTTCAAAAGGAAAACCTATATGCGACCAGCGAAACGTACGAACACATGTGAGAGCGACAGAAATTGCTTCAAGATCATTGAAAATAACACGAGAGGGAAAAATTTATAGTACTGCAATCTGGATAACGCCCGTTGTTTTTACAAATAAAATTAACAGTCATATTTGCGTTCTAAGAAATTGATCCAAGCGGAGGCTTTAACCAATAAAGGATTGCCCTTTATTAGTCCATCAGAACTTTCGCCTTTTTTTGCAGGTTGCAGCACAGAATTTCCCAGAAGAAACCATCGAGTTAAACAAAATGAAAACTTTTTCGGAACATTAAAAAACCACCGAAATTATGAACAAAACACGTTTTATGTGTTGCTAGTCGTTGAAGCGAGAAGCTTTTTTAAATGTGCCACTAAACTGAATGCCAGAGTCTTTGTTAAACTCTCCACTCTTCTCAATGCACCATGAGGGAATTTGGCAACATTGTAGATGCTGTTGCTTGGTTGAGTTACTCCTCAACCGAACTTTCTTTCATCGCGTGTGCAATCGGTACAGGCAACCGTGGCACCGTGCTTATGCTTATTCCCTGTTTGTTCCCGGCAGCTGCAAGGAGAAGAAGCAGAGTTGTGTCCGTCTACTGGAAATTAATCGCACGTACCATGAAATTATTATGAAATTAAAACAAAACTATAATCGAAAAGATCAACGGCATAATTTTGAAATTATCAATGAGGCGGTGAAAGTCTTCTTTTACTCGGATACTTTCATCGCTCAATGTTTCACACATTTGAGGTTATCTGTGTGATCGGTTCGGTGCAACTCATGTCGTTCAAGGTGGTGCAATTATAAACGTAATAGGTTCGCTGCTAACGCCACTCATTTCACGCGCCGTTGGGGCGTACGCCTTGATGTTCGTGAGATTCCTAATGGGTTGTGGACAAGGTGTTTTAGTGCCTTGTATGAGTGTCTTGATTGCTCAATGGTTCCCTGCACACGAGAAGAGCACTGCCGTCGCAGTCGCTACTGCAGGCAATCAGGTAATCCATGTTTCATGCTAGTTGCAGTCCGTGTCTTTAGTAGAAAAAAAAAAACAAAATAAAACTTTTTAATTGCCATCAATTTCTTGTTCCTTCTCTTGCCATCTACGCAAATGACCACTCGTACAAAGTCGTTACTTGTAGAGCCGTTTTGTGGCGGGTAATGTGGAACGACGACGAGCAGATGGCTCTCTATTATGTACGCTGCCAGTTCTCTTTTATGTGCTACTGTTTTACTCACCTGATGCGATTATTCGCCTTAATCTTCATCCGCATAGAACTATGGAAAAAAACGCCTGATTCATGGCTCATTAATGAACACGTCATGTCAGCTTTATCAGATTCCTCAAAACAAACCACTTCTAATTTAGAAAATTACTTTATTATACAAATAAGATCTTTGGTTTTCCCTGATGTTAACTGTTAATCGTCGATTCAATCCTTTGCAGCTTTCTATAATTTTCGCAATGTTTTTCACTGCCGAACTCTGTCAAGTGCCAGTACTAGACGGTTGGCCGACAGCGTTTTATCTTCATGGTATGTTTAAAATTCGTTGATTTCAATTGAATATTCTTGCAACGCTTTTTTCGCAACAGTTGTACTACAAACTTTTTGAAAACATTGGTAAGGTTAAGTTAAAAGGGATAGACGAGTTGCGTAATTCGAAATGAAAATACCTTTCATATTTACAATACATCAAATCGTTATAGTGCTTGGAATATGCATCGATAAGTAGAGAATGAAGTTATAAACAATCAAATATGCTTCCCAAATGAAATTCCTTCCTTTTTCTGTATCGAGTAATGATTTATTCGTTAAGTAGTTCGTATAGTTCATGTTTGAAGAGTGCAAATTTGAGGGTTGTTCGGTGTTGGTCTATGCCTTGGATGGTGTATTTTTGTGAAAGATTTGCCCACGTCAGCCAAAAAGATCACTGATGCTGAGCTGGCATACATCACGGGTACTGTTGAAGGGAGAGGGCAGAAAAGGGTTACACCGGTTAGTTTATATCATCTTGTTATTGTTTTGACTCCATTAGGACGAGTTTTTCTTTGCTTTTACTGTCAAATTTTGCTATCTATTTTTACTATCAGAAGTTTACTAATTTTACTTTCAAAATAGTGCGGTTAGTAATGAAAAAAAGGCATCCAAAAGAACGAAGAAGTTATATTCGGACTTGTGAAACATAAATCGCTTTTATACGGCGCCGAAAGAAAGCTTACTTCTGTTGATAAGATCAGATCTGGTAAGTTTGTTATGGTTCGCTTCAGGCAACAGACGCACTATTGCTAAGCTAAATTGCTCAGCTGCACCTAATCTATGCCTTCTTTTCCGAACCACAGTCTTATGAACTTTGATAGAACATTCTTTTATAATGATTGCCTATTGTTAGCTTTGTTTTTTATTCTTTTTTTGCTTGCAATATTATGCTTCTCAGCTAGCTTTCCTCACTCGATAAAGCCTTTCAATATGCGGTTTTTAGTGATAGAGATTGTTACGAAAAGAAGGTTTCATACATATAAAGCTTATATAAAGCTTATAAGATACTATAGCAAATGAAATTTTGCGTTTAAAATTAAGAGAACCGCTCCTCTAAACGAAGAGACGTTCCGACAAGCACCTTGCACCAGTTAGCCGAATCCATATCGTTGACGTGATCAATATCTATTAAATGATTCCGTTTTTAAGAGAACGTATTAAGAATAAAAATGTATAACTGTTACTATTCAGGAAATTATTAATTGATAATAATTATTACTTGTTTTCACTCCCAATTGACTGCGTGTGATATCGTACAGTCATTCACTGCGATCCTTACTATAATCGAAATCGCAATCTTTTTTCTTTGTAAAACAAAGTAATCATCAAATGTTAAGGTTGTACCATGGTCGAAAATGTTGTCTTCAATGACCGTTTGGTCGACAGCGATGAGTTCAATGAGTCAGTCATTTGTGACCGTTGGAACGGTCACTTATCTGCCGCTGTACTATCGAACTGTACTTAACATGGATCTCACTTCGGTTCGTTGCTATTCCCACTCAATTCACAATCTGTCTTTGCGAACAGCATAATTCTTGATGAACTCTGGAACGAAAAATCACCTTACTCATTTCGTGTAGCATTTAGCTACGACAGATTCTTTCGCCTTTTACCTAATGCCATTTTCAACGCTTTTTCACCGCTGTTCTACATACATTCCGGCAAAAGAATATTACGTAGCAGTTATTTTGTGAAATTTGTGCGGTCCTTTGCTGATGTCATATTCCCTTTAGTGTTTCGTTCTGAATAACTTGTCGATTCGGTCAAATTTAGAAAAGGCATCAATTCCTTTCTTCCATACTTAGCTGTCAGATTCTTAAAACGCTTGTTTTGTAACATACTTGTGTTATAATCGTGCATTTCATTTCGACTGTGTTCATCAAAGTTGCCTTTGAACTCAGAAGCGGGTATGGGTATTTATAAAGCGATATTTCTTACAAAAGTGGATTATTTCCGTCATACTGTGCTTTCAATCGAGCTTTCAGAATGGTGTGCTCTCTGCAATGCCGTTTATATGTCAACTTATTACTAAAGTAATTTTTGCTGCGTTGGCGGATAAAGCGAAGCGTTGTGGATATGGAGCCAATTGTGTCACCAAAGTTTGCAATTTAATCGGTGAGCGATGATATTGTCAATAATGTTGTCAATAAGCAACTTGTCTATTTAAAATGAATCTGCTTATATAGTTATAAATTCAGGTGTTTTTTTTAATTAAATTTTTTTTTCATTGAAATAGTTCCAACTGAGCAGAACCGGCGAACTGAATTCGCTTGATTCATATGGTTATTGTATCAGCTTTTGTTAAGGCTCTCACTCCTGTTTCAGGCTCGTTGGCAAGCGATTCTTGCAATTTCCTGCGTGCTAGACTGGTTTTTGGATTCCTTCCGTTCAGCATTACAACTAAAGAGGACGAACCTAAATTTGAAATTATCTTGAAAAGAGGAATAAAAAGTTTTTAGGAAGTAAACGTTGTTCATCTATTGTATTTGACTTGCAAATGACTATTTATTTAATGATGTTCGAAAAAATATTGCGTATTTTCAGTCGGATAATCTTTAGTAGCTGTTCATCACGTTTAAAGTTGAATCGGTATAGTTGATTTGCCTATGTTTAAAACAAGGTTTAATAGAAATTTCGCTATTCCATCACACGAAATGTTATTCCAAAATTTGAGATTCTCCATTTCCTGTCCTCTTTTACTCGTTTACGAAAACGGAGAATTCATCGACGAAGTAACGCTATCGCGCGACAATCTCCGCTTCAGCTCTCACAATTCACCAGTTAAAATCGCGCGACTTCAGCTCTGGTCCGAATCATCTCTCTTATTTCAACAATTTAATTAAAGCAGCTGAATAACTCATGAGGATCATACAATCAGTGCGTGCTCCAACTTGCCGATTCAACCCAGTCAAAAGTTATACTAATCATTAAGTCGGCGACCCTACCTTGTATAATAAAGCCTTATGCGAAGTTCTGCTCTCACGAATTTTGTGGATCTTCTATGTTCGCCTTTTATCGATCGATGCACGAAATTTTCAGTATAACTGAGGGCCGTTTTTAATGTTTGCCTGACGTTTCCACTTTTTTTCATAACATTTCGCCCTGCTTCTTCGTCATTTTGTTTTGAAACATAGAAATAGGCGCTCTATGATGAAAACCATTGGTTTATAAATTCATTTTTTTTTGTGCATGTCATCAGGTTTTGCAACTATTTTGCATTGTTTTAGCTTCGTTAGGTGGCGCAATATGTTTTGGAGCGCTTATGTTCTTCGATTGTGCCCATCAGTGGGAAGGTGTCGTATTTGTGTGCTTAGCGATGGGTATTTTATCTGGTTACATACCCGGCTATAACACCAGGTAACTTTTCATGTACCTACTTGTTGTTTTAAAAGAAGAACGAATCAGCGCACTTAATGACAACTGTTCGTCTAACTTATAAAAGCAGTGCAGTTGCTCTTCTGGGATCGTAACAAAAGCCTTTCAATATTAAATACCTTAGTCGGGCAGCGTATTTCTTCGTTGACGGCAGAGCGGCCGTGAAAAGCAAAATTAATCGAAAATGGCATTGACTTAACTGAACATTTAAGCTATGCAAAAAATTAAATAATAAAAATTCCAAAAAGAGGAATGCCTTCTGTTAGCGTGCATTGGAACGACGGGTGGAACGATACGCGCTTTAGCCACATCATTAATCAAATCGGCCAGTTGCGTAGAATGCGCGCAAGTAATGAAGATTTATATTTTTATTTGAAACGGCTGCCCTTAGAATTCTTCCAGTAAACGTTCATCTCTTCTTCTGTAATGCGATCAGTGAATTACTGAACTCGTGAATTGCAAAATATACGAAAAAAATTCTGGCAACTTTTCGATGATTCGTATTCGAAGGGGGTAGAGTGATTGGTAGGCTCGATTGTAAATGAAGCCCGTTAAGTTTCGTAATTTTGGCTTTCGAGGTGCTTGAGGTGAAAGCACTCGGCAAATAGACAAGCTGGTACGTACGCATGCACGTAGACTTGAGACGTTGCGATAACGCGATTTACAGATGCAAGTTTGTTGTAGTGCACAAAAAAGCCACAGAAACTGTCGTAAGTTTTCAACGAGACTATACTCGAATTTCTAACAACTGCGCCCAATTCATCGCTTTTTTTTACGATGAATAAATGTGCTCCATCCTCAACGAACTCTTTCTCGGCCGCCTTACACCATACGCAACATTCTTCGCTAGTTAGTAAAGTTCTTCGGCAAGCATGTTCCACCAGTACAGCACATTCTCTCATGTTTTGATAATGGATGTGAGCATCGAATGTGGGAATAAGCGAGAGCACGGACCAGCTAGTTCATCCGGATTTTTACAGAAGGAATACTGGATAGGATTGGATTTCACGATTTTCTGCAGTAACGAAAATTTTTGCTGCTTCTAACGCTAAATTTTCAGGAAAGACAATGTAACTGAATCATTTTGCCAAAATAAAGTGAAAACTTGCCAGATCATGTTCCAGGGACTTCTGTTTCGGCATCATTTAAGTAAATATTGAGTTGTTACCAAAGTCTTGAGAGCGCCAAATATTTAGAAAATAAAATAACATGCTGCTTTTATTATTTCAACTCAAGGCCACCTTCCTCTTAACGAGCAGTCTTTCCGAGCATCTAACTCCTCATATATTACCCCTGATCATTGTTTTTTTGATAGTATCGTGTGTATCGCTCCAAAGTATACATCATCAGTTGCCGCATTTTGTCGTTTGTGGGCAACGATCGCCTCTGTTGCGTCACCATATTTAATCGGAATGATCACGAAAAAGGTATTTGCTTGTTTAATGTTACGCTCCAATCAATCGATAACTTTCAGCTAATTTCAGCATAGACTACTGCTTTACTATCATACGTATCTTACTGATCGTCTGAAATGCTGGATTACAATGCTGCAAAAAATCATTCTGTCAGCATTATTAAGAGAGAGGAAGTTGTCGAAGGGATAGGGCGAGGTATCTGTTCTCTCTGTTTAATTGTTGCGGTAGTGGACTTTGGTACATTTATGGGTCTTGTGAAATTAAGTATCACCTGAAAACTGAGCTGTTATTTTTTAGATGGATTCTGTGAATCTCATTCTCAAATAAAACATGATGAGGAGGTCAGCATTTAATTTCAAATTTCAAAACTGCTGCTGAAGTAATGTGCAATTTGCAGAGTGTTCTTTCGGAATGGCAAATTGTATTCACTGTAATGATAGCAGTACTCATCACAACGGGAATCTTCTTTCAGCTTTGTGGATCAGGTTTGTGCTCTCTTATGAAGAAAGTGCCCTATTTCTTGAATAGAATCCTCAGTATTTCTCTTTTCATAACGATTTATGCGCAAAGGGGTTTGAAGAGAAAGGTTTTTCGTTTAGGAGTCGCGTTTATTTTTGAAAAGTTCGTTTCTTTTACGATGACATTGGACATGATTAAAGAATTCGGAAGTATGTACGAATGACGTACCTAAATTGATAATAATCGAAAGCAAGCGGAAATCAATCAAAAAATTCACAGAATCAGAAAAATTAGAAAAACGGCACTCGGGAATTTCAAGCAGTCGAAGTAATGAAAGATAAATCAAAGTTGGGTCGAAATGGTTATTCGAATTTCAGTTATCATCTCAGCTTCATTTGCTTTCTGAGCCTCATCGAAAACGCACCTCTAATTCGGTTGAATTCTAGGGTTTTTTTTCGGTTACTTTCGATTATCTTCACTAACTTAAAATTTTGGACTATTGCGTCAAATTGCTAGCTCCTTATTCCTGAATATTGTTTTATGCTGTTCCTGTTTGAAGGTGATTATACAGCATGGTTGTGCAGTAGGTAGACGCTAAAGCCGCTCTATATCCTCTAGTTTTCACTGCTGGAGGCATTTGGAAATAGCATCTTTGAATACAATACATGAACACTGGAACAGTTACAAATTTTTTGCAAACAAAGGTCATATACCTCTGCTATGCATCGTGACTGATAAAGCAGACACTCAACACAAACGCATTTTAGGGATTTGAACGTCAACGCATAAATTATCCTCCAACCGCTATCCTGAGTAAAGCTCGTGTCGTTGGAAATATTGAGCTGAAAAGAATGTAGAAGAAAAGGAAGCAAGAAATGCTTCCAGTCGTACCCCTGATGAGAATTTCTAGGTCTTCTGCACTTTTCGTTGAAAGTTAGCTGTCAGGGAATAAAGTTCTGCACGAACGTGAAACCGTTCCCTTCGTCATGTGTTATAGGGTCGAAAGATCTGCATCTTAACCAACATGCCATGTTCGTACGGTCACGGACACGCTATATATCTATTTGGGAGATTTGGGAGAGTACGACCCTGTCTTCTGTCAGTCAGTAAACCTGTCTATCTGTTTGTCTGCCTGTTGGTCTGTCTACCTGTCCGCCCATCTCTAAGTTTCTGTTAATATTATTCATCTATCCATTTTTTTAAACAATCATAATGTTTAAGAGTATTGCATTTCTTAAGTCAAATACTAAGCTTGTCCACCGTCAGATTTTTTAAAAAATTTTTGCAATTTCCCATTTCAGTAACCAAGTGAAATTTTCTTGTTTTTTTCAGCAAGCGTACAGGATTGGGCACACGATTCGGGTATGGCTCTTGCCACATCTCCTTCAACAATGCCTCTTTCTCGGAGTGTTGACGACGAACCATCTAATCATAAATCAATAACCAGTCAAAATTCAGTTTAAAACTTTACTGCGCTGTAATGTAATTGTGTATATATTGGGCAATAATAACTGTGCTGGCGTGTTGGGAATTTCTCTCGTTTTTCTAAATACTCAGCAATACAGCTAAGGGTTGCAAGCGTAGACGAAAGTGATAGGCGAAAAGCTAAATTTCAACAAATTGAACATGTCGCGCCAATCTACAACGATTGTCTCGTTGCCTTTAGAATATCGTTGATTAATACGCTTTCCTTCAGCAGTGTTCTTTTCTTCCACCACTGACGTTCGCCCACTCAGGCTGTCATCTTAGACATTGATAATTCATCCTGTTTTCTTTTGTTTGCACTGTGCTCATTATTTTTTCGTGTTCGCATATCTCCAGCATCAACGTAATACCATATGACACTTTCTCCAGAAGCAAAACCGCTAATAATGATAAACAATGAGCATATATATATGAACCGCTCAAACAGTATCATCAGAATGGATTTTGCGAGTATATCACTTATTTGACCTAGCTGGCAAATGCTTATAACAGTGCAGCTTACGAGGAGTGGAATTCACGAAATGGACTTGCGCAATCAAGCCATTTTCTGGAGGAAGCGGGGTACTTTAGATTATGCAAATGTGTAAAAATGTATAATATTCGGCAGAACATTTAAAGCCATAATTAGTTCCATGAAGTTTAAGCTTATTAAGGTTAAGTGAAGCGAACGAAGTAATTTGGCAGAGATAGATAACATACAGTTTCCTTTCCTCTATATAACACCTTCATAAATCATTTTTGAATCCTTAATTTCGCAAAATCTCATCTTCAGTGTGGGTAACCCATTTCAGATTTTGTATATGTTCTCGAAATCGAGCGATAAAATTGCACGCGTAAGGTAATATCGTTGACGAAAAGAAACGAACAGTAATCGGCTAGAGTGAGTGAATAAGAATTAACTCACATATTGGACCTATTCTCTTTTAATCAAAGCCGCCCGCTGGGAGAATAAATCAGAGATTTCCTTGTATCTTTCAAAGAGGCCCATAATGTATTACATTAATGGGCCTAATAGAGAAATGTCTGCTCAGATCGCGCTGCCTCGGCACTAACCAATAGCACAATGTGACGGATCAGATATGATGCAGTGCGTATAGCATTCTTGATTAATACGACAAATCAAACCAGCCTGTCGACACGAGACTCGAATTCCGAAGAAAGCGAAACGCCAGAGGGGCGTGTAGCGGAGGTTGCGTACGTTAGAACGAAACATATATCATAATGCAGTTCACCTTTTCCTCGTTTACAACACTTTTCGCAGTATCGATCTTGGGTGAGTGTACTGAGGCGAGAAAGGGCTTTCCACGGCAATCTACACGACCATCAGCCTCTAGTCTGTACTACGCTACAGTGTGCAGTCGTTTGCAAAACTCGTGCTACTACCACACCTACGATACTATTAGCGCGCCACTACGTCAACCTACATATTTTCTACTACAACAACAACGCTCCTCTCAGCAATTGGTCCCAGTTGGTTCCACCTAACACTGAAGCAGCCCCACTGTTTCGGCTAGTGATGTTCCTCCACGTCGATACCTCCTTCTCTTTCTAGGCTTTATCTAACCTCATATCTTCTGGCATTCAGAACAAGCGTCCTCATTTTCCACCCTCTCCCATTGTTATGCATTTTTGTTTCCACAGTTTTTTTCACCGTTTTTTGGTTTCCTCTCTAATTAACTGCGCACTGAATGGACATCTCACACTATGTGGAAGCTAAATTTCTGCAAATAATTTTCAAGCTTCTCAAACCGAGCATTTACCGGTATTTGCCGACTGGCGTTTTAATTAATAATAAAAAAAACCAGTGGAATTCTCTCAATTCCTACTGATGGCGTAAATAAGCTTCTCACCACTCAGCAATTGCGACAATAACCTAGGTGAAGTTTTCTTTTCAAGTTTAATTTTTGACGAATCAGCGACTGTTACTATCTTCCGGTTTTTTTAAAGTGCTACGTGCAAATTACGATTCTTGCAATTTTTGCGTTTGCGTAATTTCTGTATTTATAAGCGTTTTTTTTCAAACTGTTAATGGCAAGAAGAGTGGGAAGCGCAGTCTTCACTGACGATTCATAAGTTGAATGAGTCGTAAGGAATTCACGAATTTGCCTTCCAGTGCAATAAGTTACAATTAAAATTCCTCAAATTGCTATTACGTTGTGCTAATTTCCATTCAGCTTTCGAAGAGGGTTATCAAGATGTTTTTCGTATAAGTGGATGAACTGCAAAAAAAAAATATAATGTCGTCTTACATGTGTATGAGCGTCATAAGTTTTTCATTTGTTAGGGCTATTGTGTTTCTGAGGTTCGTGGTGCTGAAGAGCGATGTGCCTTTCGCATAACTCCTAACTTAGGATGTATTTCTTTTGCAATTCTTTCATCCTTGGCGCATTCTCGCATTGAGTATGAACTCAATTCACAAAATCGGTGCAAAAATGTCTCCTGACAAATGCATCTTATTTCAAAAGATGTTCCATTAAGAGTACAAGTTTTAGTTTGGCAATTATTAATTTCATCGCTTATTAGCTGCACAACACGCTAAACAATGTGTTTTGCATTTTTGAGGCTATATCCACTTAAAGCTATGTGAATAATTGCTATCGTTCGTGGCTGCTGTGAGGTCATAGTACCCTTCATTTACCTCGGTGACTATCAGTTGTTGAGACTCAATCTGCTACTGCGACAAGCATCATGTTCCTTTTGTAATTGTTGCTTTTATAATATTGTTTTTTTTACCGCTTTTTGCAAAAACTGGTGGTATGTTTGACTGTCTGAAATCGGAGTGATGCAGCAATTTATGTTTGTAAAGACGGTGAAATTTTTGAGCTTATTTGAGTGTGCTATGCGGCTTTAAATCAACGAATATACCGGCGGTTTCTCTTCTCATTAATTGCAGCTAACAGTTGCTCTTGGATGCTTAAACTGCAAGGATTAGTAAAAAATTTTTCTTCCCGTTCAGCTTCCCTATTTAAATGCCCAAAATCGCGCCTTGTTTAATTTATAATTCAACACTGAACTTTGATGTTTCCACTACACCATATTGTTTGTTAAAAAAATGTTCGTTGTCATCAAAACCGTTTTTTCAATGGGATTCATGAAAAGCACTCGACGGCTCTACTCCATAGTTTGAAGAACTAAATGGTTCCTATCGCAGGGCGGCTAGGAAAAAGTGAAACAAACGTCCTGAAACTGTAATGTGTTAGGTTTGTTGGCCAGAATATATTTGCGAATACGGTAAAGTATTTATGACAGTAGACTACTTCAACTACAAAGTGTCCAACTTGGAAGCTAGAGAAGACCTTACAAGTATATGGGGTTAACATGGGAAACCAAAATTAAAAATGTCGCCTTATTATGCGCTCATAAGCACTCCTCCATTTAATCACCAAAAGCTGCGTTCGTATCTTGTTTTATAGGGAAAATTCCCCTGAAAACCGTCAGGGTTCATCTTGTTTGGGTAGCCGATAACAACTTTAATTTCGCGTGAAAAGAGATCATTTCCTTAACTTAATTATTACGCATACGGAAAAACACTCCCTATTTTCTCACCCATTACCACGTAATTCTCTGAGTTTCTATACGCATTTATTTATGTAAATATTTCTCATTATATTCCAAATAGTGCTTTCCTTAGAAAGACGGGAAGCCATGTGGTGCGCCATGTGTTTGTGAAGGTGAGGGTGAGATGGGAAGGTGGATGAATTTGGCGAGAAAACAGGGTAGTGGAGTGCAGGCTTTGCACTCTGCAGTACTCTTCAGCTTCGGAGCTGTCGCATCACTTTTACAACTACTCAGCTGAAATGGATGGCGAAGAGTAGGGAGAAACCAGAAAAAGTTCAAAAAGTTTCATGAACCAGTATTCTACTCAGAATCGAATATCCGACCGGATCACAGCCGAAGGTTTCGACGACGATTAATTCACGACTTTTAATCTAAGTGTCGCAAGTCAACATGTTTCCGGATGGTGCCCACTCCGCTGATTGCTTCTGTACTTCTTGACCGAGGTCACATACCTCCCTTCCCTTCTTCAATCCTCCTCTCCACCCTCCTCACGAAATCGCTCTTCCAATCTCGCCCAACTAAATTCGCATTAACCCCTTTTCCTGGCTGTTAAACCACTTTTTATTCTCTACAAACAACTCTGAGTCAGCTGCTTGGTCTTATCGCTGTTCAGCAGTGTTTCCAGCCGATGATTCGTTTTCGACTTTTTGCTCAATGCACTGATATCATGAGCCGAAAGTGCTCGCAGGCATGGTCTATCTCCCCACTCGGAATCTCATCATGCATTTTTACTAAGCGTGCTTCGTCCTTCTCCTCGTCCTTAGCTTGCGATTGAGGGCATCTTCCATTGTACTACTTTGCTTCAATTCAACTGCATAACACGCACAGTTATACATTATCTGGCTGTCTTCATAGGTAAAAAAGAACGAAAGAAACGGCTGCAACTGATTACGCGAAGGTGGGAGCATCAAATGCGTTCTTTTGCGCACTTGATGTTCACTCTAGCACTTCCATATGCTTTCTGCCTTAAATCGTAGAACAAACACTGTTTCGTTGTTGTGTTATACCCTTTAAATACATTTTCCTGTAGTTATCGTCGAATGTGCAAAATAATTTTTGTAATGTTCTAATTAGAACTTTCACACAGAATTAACTCTCAGACGTTCATGTTTGTGCATACTCGCCTACTTATTGATCCATAGGTTTCGACTCAGAGTGATCTGTACTGTGCGTCAGGTTTTTTTAAATGTGTATTCAAGAATTTGCTTGATCACGGTCATTTGCATGGAGGCATGAGCGAAGAAGAAACAAACCATGAAAATGAGCACTTTTATATGGACCTTCATGGATATGCCTATTTCTAACTACTTATTACATGCTCGTCGCCAAAAGAATGATGCGAGGAAAAAAGTATCAAACGATAATTGCTAGCAACGTCACGCATCTTTCCGCACCGTTTCGCCAATACTCCGTTTTGACTGTGTCCCATTTCTTAGGGCGTCTGATGTCGCACCTCCTCTTCATACCCCCGCAAACGTGCAACCCCATCCATAATTTGTTTTAGATTTGAAACAACGAAGACGATATATCATAGCGTTCATTAACTGTAGCGCGCAATGGTTGCAAGTTTTTTCTTTAAAAATTTACAAAACAATACCAACACCGCAAAAATAGGTTTTAAAATGCATTGTGTTGCACTGGCGCACAGCACCGACGCGGTTTGGACCGCCCAAGCAATTGATGTTCTTTTGGACGATGCTATTTGATGCAATGGATGTGCGCATCCGTTCAGACTGCCATCTTAAGAGTTAACACTCCTGAGACTACAGACACTCGCATCCGGACGCCGTTCTTCTCTTCACTCATTTTCATCGTAATTCCTTCTCGTTTCCTGTACAACTTGTATATTCTGATTACTGTGTTGATGATTAGTTTTTGATAGTGCAGTGCCGATTTGGGTTGGCTTAAACTCATCTGGTGTGCAATCGTGCACTGTGGCGATACGTGTGCGTACAAATGTGTGTGTGTGTGTGTGTGTCGGCATGCCACAAAATTGCAAGTTGGGAACTGCTGAGGCTAAAATTAAGATATTAGACACGCAAGATATGTGTGAATACACACTCAATGTGAAATCACTGACCACCGTATTCAAGAATTTGCTTGATCACGGTCATTTGCATGGAGGCATGAGCGAAGAAGAAACAAACCATGAAAATGAGCACTTTTATATGGACCTTCATGGATATGCCTATTTCTAACTACTTATTACATGCTCGTCGCCAAAAGAATGATGCGAGGAAAAAAGTATCAAACGATAATTGCTAGCAACGTCACGCATCTTTCCGCACCGTTTCGCCAATACTCCGTTTTGACTGTGTCCCATTTCTTAGGGCGTCTGATGTCGCACCTCCTCTTCATACCCCCGCAAACGTGCAACCCCATCCATAATTTGTTTTAGATTTGAAACAACGAAGACGATATATCATAGCGTTCATTAACTGTAGCGCGCAATGGTTGCAAGTTTTTTCTTTAAAAATTTACAAAACAATACCAACACCGCAAAAATAGGTTTTAAAATGCATTGTGTTGCACTGGCGCACAGCACCGACGCGGTTTGGACCGCCCAAGCAATTGATGTTCTTTTGGACGATGCTATTTGATGCAATGGATGTGCGCATCCGTTCAGACTGCCATCTTAAGAGTTAACACTCCTGAGACTACAGACACTCGCATCCGGACGCCGTTCTTCTCTTCACTCATTTTCATCGTAATTCCTTCTCGTTTCCTGTACAACTTGTATATTCTGATTACTGTGTTGATGATTAGTTTTTGATAGTGCAGTGCCGATTTGGGTTGGCTTAAACTCATCTGGTGTGCAATCGTGCACTGTGGCGATATGTGTGCGTACAAATGTGTGTGTGTGTGTGTGTCGGCATGCCACAAAATTGCAAGTTGGGAACTGCTGAGGCTAAAATTATGAAATTTGATACGCACGATAGATGTGAATCCATACTCAATGTGAAATCGACTGACCACCCTGAGAATTATTGGTACTTAAAGTTCGTAAGAAATTCGCATGCATTTGCAAACATTCTAGCTAGTGGGCAGTACTTTTTCTCGCAATCACATAACGTTATCATTGAATTTGAGCAAGATTGAAATGCGCTTATTATGACAAAGTAATCATGAATGGATTATTTTGTACAAGCCAGTACTTGTAAGCAGTTCACGAAATCGACTGGTTTGATAGGTTAAACTGACAAAGCACACTTTGAATTCTTTACATGTGTCTTTGCTTGTTGGGATGATCGACAAAAAAAAATTGACTTGTAACCCGATCATGTGCACCTGTATTGTGAGAGCAATGATTTAAGGAAAAACAAGCGACCACTTATTGAAAATCCTGGATTTCCTTGTTGGGGCATTTTAGTAGACACTTTGAGAGAGCAAGCTGCTGCAGTGGAAAGTAGGCATGAATTAACTCTAATTTAACAAGACTGTCAAGACTTATTTGTCATCTGGAGCGTGCTTGTGACCAAATGACCGTAAAGCGCACCAAAAATGCGCTGAAATGTTCCAGTATTCGACATGAATTCAACGTGATTATCGCTCTGATTGCACACTGAAATTAATATGTGTCTGAGTGAGTTTTTTTTCGACTTTGAAATGCGTTCTGCTATTTGAGCTTCAAGAAATTTCACCGTCTTTGTGCGCATTCCAACGTCTCGTCAGCTTGGATCGCTTTGAATCAGTTTGTTGTTGCTCGTGAAGCAGTGGGCAATTATATTCATCAAGTTCAAATCACTGTCCACATCGGAGAACGACGTCCGCGCAAAGTGAGCGAAATTCAACGAGCTCACCTGTGTCGCTCAGCACATAAAAGTTACAAAATTTTTGATTAAAGATTATTCGTTATCGATGAAGTGTCAAATCATTTTTTACGCATTCGAACGCTGACAACTCAAACACGGAGCAGATCTTATACTCTGCAATTTGTCTGATGCTGCTAATTTATTGTAGCATTTAAATTTCGCGCGCTAAACTTCCCTATTACTCCGTATTTATATTTCTTCGTATATTTCTTATATTTATGTTGAACACGTAATCGTATTGTTACAAGTGTGATTTTAATGGAACCCTATGCAACCGGTGCTGCTCGATCGTAATTTCAAATGACGATCGACGAGTGGCGATGGGCAGTCGAATAAATAGGCTTTACGCTATGTGCTTCTCACTGCATTTGAGGATGTTTTTATATTCGAAGTTGTTTCCGAGAACTGAGCTCTTTCAGGAGCGAAATTCATTTGCTGGGATTAGGATATTCGCGAGTGCTGACATGCATTTTGGGTAAACCAAATATACGAAGTGATTCCGAATCAGAGCACATCCATTTGAAGATGACGAAAAGTATTTGGAATCTCAAAAAACATCTTAACTTAGCGCGTGCATTTTAACGCCATATCGGCCCTGCTTACTGCGATCTGCTTCCAACTTAAAATTACTCGCTCGAAATCCTACGCACCACTGTACGTTTCGCGAGTGCTGACATGCATTTTGGGTAAACCAAATATACGAAGTGATTCCGAATCAGAGCACATCCATTTGAAGATGACGAAAAGTATTTGGAATCTCAAAAAACATCTTAACTTAGCGCGTGCATTTTAACGCCATATCGGCCCTGCTTACTGCGATCTGCTTCCAACTTAAAATTACTCGCTCGAAATCCTTGACGCACCACTGTACGTTCAAGTGACGAGAATTATAATTTCTAAAAGAAAACATTTCGCCTATTGATCGCCGAATGAGTCAAAACGTTGTAACGCAGAGTTTTGTTCGACCATATGTGACACAGTAGAGAATGCGGTCAGCAATCACACCTCAATGCACATATGCCAAATCGTTCGTTCAGAACGCCATATCAGGCGATTTTAAAGGGTGAAAAATAACGCCGTTCACGACATCTTTAATGTCGTAGTACTACAACAAACAGAGTCCTCGAAGGCCTGTTTTTTCGCGGCACTTTCGAAATGGAACTGTGTTTAAGAGGAAAAGGGCTCCAGGAAGCTCTCTTTTTCACGGAGCTTCTGGGTGGAGCAGGAGAGTTCGTTTCGACCGCAAAAACAGATCCATCGAAGGGATTTCTATTGCACTTGCACTTGCAGTCGCAATTACTTTATTTAATGTGAAGGGGTTGAGAG
>JPKZ01002967.1:23108-87148 GCA_000803305.1 Toxocara canis | reverse complement strand
TTTGGGAGGGGGGGGGGGGGGGGGGTGGAAGCACATGCGTGTTGTCTTCTCCTGGGTACGAATACATTCATGGAACGACCGGAGGAGATTTTATTTGGAGTGGTGTGCTTAAAGGAGGTTGAACTGCAACAGAGGGGAAGAAGGAGGGAATGCGGACTCATGGTCAGCTTCAGTTTCTGCTGTTCAACAGCGCATTAAGCTCTTGTGACGAGGCTTTACTAAAAAGCAGATGTTGAAGGTGAAATTTCTGGATAAATTACAATCAAAGCTTCTTGTTAGTTAGGCTTGCCACCGTTGAGGAACGTGTTCTGATGTTTATTTGTTTCTCTGCCATTTAAACAATGTTGTAACAAATCTGTTTTTTGAATTTTGAGTTTTTGTCCTCAGAAAGCGATCTGTTGACCACTTAGGTATAACAGTTCACTCTAGAATGAATGACAACCATATACGATTAACTAGTTGATTACAGGCTCATTTGTGAGAGACATAGGCGAAGGGCTATAGTTTTATGTACGTTATATTTATGGGGTGCCTAATATTTTCTATTTTGTTGCGAGGCAGTATTTAATTGCAAAACAGATCAATTGTGCCCCAAGGTGATATTTGATTGCGAAAACAGTTCGACTGTTTTGAGTTTGCTTTTCTCCGATTGCGTCGCCAGCGACATTTCTCGTTTTTCTCCGTTCCTCTTGCTACCTCGCATTGTGTGTATTTGCCCGATACTATTGACCTCGTAGTTGTCATGTGTGTGTATGTTCGCTTTTTTTGGTTGCATGTTCTAACACTTTGGATCATCAGCTCTTCGCTTCATTCCAGCAGCCGTTGTACTCAGATTTAGACAAAGGCAATTTTATAACACATTTGCTATAGCCTCTGCCAAACTTATTTGTGGCTACTATATTGCAGGCTTTGGCACAGTTTCAATCGCAGCAAAAATCGGTGGTGAAATCAGAAATCGACCATGAAGAGAGTCTACTGGAAGAAACAATGAATAGAGAGCAGGAATATGTGGCACGCATCAGCGCACTTGAACTCGAACTGAAAAACACACAGCAGGTTATTTTGCCTCACCTCCATTATATGATTTTCTACCACTTTTTCTTCTATTCCCTGCGTTCTCTCCCCTTTACTGTACCAGATATTTCCGTTAAATTCCACGAACCCAACCCTCCCCTACCTCCCCTCTTCTTGCGCAGGAATAAATAGACCTGCTTGCTCAGCTTACCGTATCTCTCTCCATTCCAGAACTATGAAGGACATGAACAACTATCAATCATATGACGTGCACATGACGAAATTTTCTGGTTTATGGCTCGGGAAAGACCGAAGATCAGAAGGTTGAGAGCACTATTATGCTGAAGCGCATACACTTGTTGAAATGGAACTCGCGAATTGCATAGAAGAAGATTTTAACAAATTGGGAGTGACGAGGAAGAAGAATGAGACGCTGAGCTCGAAAACCTGATAACCGTATTAAATACGGTCACTTCATCCTGAAGAGAGCTCCAAGAGCGCAGTGTTTTACGAAGTGTCAAGAGGGGGAATGTTTTCTGGGATGAGATAACGGTGGGTGATTGGCAAGGGAAAAGCGCAGAAATCTGAAGAAGAGGTAAAGAAGTTATATCCTTATTGGTTAGAAGAGAAGGCGCTGTGTATTTCTTTTCGAATTTAACAAATCCAGAGGAAGGCTGTTCCATCACGAAATGTCGGCTGATCCAGTGGGAGCAGCTTCGTTAAAGTTCGGAAAAAGAGGATTCTAGTCAGCAAAATACAGTAAGCGAGCGCAACACAGCGCGATGCACGCATACAAAGGACAGTTATACATTAAACATAGAGGGAACTCAACTGTTAATACAGTCAATGAGGCAAGGCTCAAAATCATCAAACACGAGTGACGCCCCTGCGGAGCAGTGCTTCCTTCACATAACCCCAAATGGTGAAATGACTGCGTTAAAACGGCACGGGTGTGCATGACATTTTAAGTTAGCATATTTCTTAACCGTTGAGCCGAATCTTTTGCTTAGATGATAAGCAAGAATTGCCTTTACGGTAGTACAACGCGAAAAATTCAAATCACGACATGCGCATCTTTTTATGGGGGATATTCATTGTAACGTTAAACATCTTTGAATTTGGATTCATTAGCTATAGAGCAGTCAGTTCTGCACTATTAAATTATGATGGGAAGTTGCAAATGACGGGACGAAAGCGTATGAAGCCGACTGCCATAGCATGCCGTTTCGTTCCGTTTTCGAATTGCTTCTTACTTTGCTTTGCGCTCCTAGAACGAGAAGCAACAGGAAAATGTGGAAAGCTTTGGTGCGAATAGAATCGCTGTTTCACTTTCTACCTTGTTTCCTCCTCCTTTCTTTTTTTTTTCCATCTCGTTAACAAATGTCTGCTGGAAATATTTGATGAGAGTTGTTTTTTAAACTTCTTTGAGCGTTTATCCTTGCACTGCTAAGTCTTGCGTTGAAAAGGGCTCAATGTTTTTTTTGTTGCTAAAACTTGCTAATTATGCTTAAGTATTCAATTTCTAGTGAACCAAGAACAGGAAGATGGCATTTCAAAGCAGTGCTAATTATGCTTTATTATTCAACGGCTTGTGAGCCAAGGAGGGGAAGATGGTATTTCAAAGCAGTTGTTTTGCATCTTATCAGAACTACTTTTCGGCATGTCTAATTGCAATACTTTATCGGAATCACCCTTATTGTTCTTGAAACAGAAGCAGTTAGCGCGTTGACAGCTTGGACGATGTAGGAGAATATCAGAACTTTAGTGCGAACGGAATATCAAAATTAACCGTTTTCGTTGACTAACCCCTTAATTCTGTAGTAATATCATTTCAGAAAGATCTGCAAATCCGTTGAGGTGCTGAAATCACCAATGAGTTGGTGCCATAAGTAATGACACGGCGATGAGCACTTCAGTTTGATCGCCTAAAAATCATACGTTTCTACTACCATATCATCAAAATATGCGATGAATAGAACTGGATAATGTCTAGCTTCGAAATAAGCATTTCTGCTTGAATCAGCAAAATATCTTTAAAGTGACGTTTGTTGCACATCAAAATCGTTTCGGTGGTCTTCAAAAAAATTGAGATTCATACGGTCCTTTTTTGAGATTCATACGGTCCTTTTCTGAGATTCACACGGTCCTTTTCTGAGATTCACACGGTCCTTTTCTGAGATTCTTGCGGTTTTTTCGCTTTTCTTAGTCTGTATTGTTGCACTCACAATATTTATCAAGATTTGGTGAATGTCTTGCAATTCAGTGTAATAGTTGCCCAAGCCGAACGATTTATACATAATTAACGCGAAAAGGCTCGGTCAAGTTCAGGTTGTTATTTGGTGGGAACTACTGGTATGCGCATTTTATCGGAATCAAAGTAAGTAACATAGTGACGAAACAAACGTTTTTATGAGTAGCGCATCTGAAGTAATTGGAAAATGGAAAGCCTGTGGTATTTCTTATTTAAATTTGTGACTTGCAGGAATTGGACCGATATCGGTCGGATTTGGAACGCCTTCAAACGTTGCACACGAATGCTTCGGAAACAGCACTCGATCTTGATTCTCAAAAGAAGCATCTGAAGGAGGAACTCAGAGAACTTAAACTTCGTGAACAAAGGTTACTTAATGACTACTCTGAGCTCGAAGAAGAGAACATCGGCCTTCAGAAACAGGTGAAAATTTATTCTATATTTAATTTTTGTTTAATTCCTCATGTTTTGGGTAATTTGACATTTTCTTCACCGATTTTAAGGGAAATTTATTTGCAGTAAACGGTGACACAATTTATTGCTGTGACGGTGGTGGCGTGCTGCTCCCAGCTTTCATAATTTGTTGACTTCTAATTGGCGAAAACAGACGAGGCTCTTGTCTTCGACAATTACCGTAAATCTGTCGGCAGAACGTTGGTATGAGTGAAAAACCTGAAGTGCACAGAATAATTATATCAGATGACAGCAGAAGAACTTTTTTTCAAGAAAAACTCGACATCTGCATTAAAACTGATTGGACTCAATGGTTCCGTTAATCTCTTGAACCGAACCGATGTCGGTAGCAGTTAGCGTGCGACGTTCTGAGGAAGGGGCCAATGAATGATAGGTTACATACGCGAAAATAGGCGAATTAATTATGCGTCCATCGGTGAAAAAGTGGCCTATTGGCAATGCTTGTGCCATATAAGCACTCAGTATAGATCGTGTTCCTTTTTTTGCGGCATTCAGCTGCGCCTCTTTTTTCTAGTCATGCAGCTTGCTTACGTTCAGTCTTCATTGGGCCTTGCGCAATTGCCTTCTTAGCTCAGCACTTACTAGCTTGAGTACCGTTTTCGTTCACATTTCATTTCTTTAGATATTCCTAAACAATCAATCAAATAATTTTTCAGTTATGTATATTGTCATCTCACTGTTGTTTGATTTTGATGCTTAGTGGCAGCAATCTATGAAATAATATGATCTGGTCATATTGGTACTCATCTCCTATTATGTTAGTAAAAAATCATTGTGCAATCTTAGTAAATAAGTACGCTTCATGTTTCGCTCTATACTGCATTACTTTACTGTATACTATCTTGTATTTTGCTTCACTAGTATCATTTTTTGCATGCAGATCCCTTTGATGAAAACGAGCAGTCAGCATAGGCTGACTTGTTGTAACGTTGCAGTTAGCATCTTTCTGAATAGTCCATAAACCAATGTGTGACTTTTAACTCTTAAAATCATTTTCTGCATGATTCTTGCTTCGCACAACAGTGAGATTCGATAGACTCAGTACGACCATAAAAACCTATACGATAAGAGGTTCACGTACAGTGTCCTTTTGTTGCGTTCAGTGAACGGAAATACGCTATTTAAGGTGTCAAATCTTCGAAGCGCTCAAGTGGAATTCGAAGCGATGAAGATGGAAGTGAAACGATTACTTGACGAGACCGATCAGCTGCAGGCCGATAAGGAAGAAGCTAATAAGCTAACGATTGTCGCACAGAAACATGTCAGTATTTCAGTAATGATCAACTGCATTGTTGAATCTTAGCGCGGTCATAGTCATAAATATGCAGAGGAATTATGCAGCAGAATTCTGTCAATGTGTTCCTGATTTCAGATACTGCGATTTTTTTTCTGATTTTGATCGCTGCGAGCTTGCTTAGTTCTTCTTCTAAAGTCGTTCACCATTGAGTTCCAGTCACTTTCGTGAGTTCCACTTGATTTGGTTTGAAGTGGGATGTTGAACGCAATGAAATGCGATGAGTTATAAATACTTGAGAAACTGATTTTGAAGGAAACTGTACTTTGTCACTTCGAATAGAGTCTGCTCCTCGAATACCTACCTCCTTTCTCTCAATCCTTAAAAGATGTGATCTTTTTGACTTCCGGAGCTTCCATCAGCCTTATACTCACATTGCTTCTGTTCGAAACAAGTTAAGCGACGTGAAAAGGCGGTAATCTTTGGCTCTTTTTATTCATCTTATGGAGAATCGGTTGCCGTTTTTACTGTTATGTTCGTGATGAATGAATGCCATACAATTTTTCAGCTGGAAGATGCGTTGTTGAGCGTCCAGCAGGAACGTGACCAGAAGTTGGCCTATAAGAAGGAACTAGAGCAGATGAGAAATGCCGAGCATTTGCAGCAACTCAACAGTATGCTCTTCGGATTGCAGGCCAACAGCGACGATGACACTCAGGCTCTCAAACAGGTCATTTCGTCATTTTAATGTATTTAATTTATCTTGACCTCATTCAAGTGTGAGGCGGGCGGCATCTCAGTGGTAGAGCTCCCGCTTCGTATGCAGGAAGACCTGGGTTAGATTCCCGGCTGCTTACCCAACGGATCGCCAGCAGGCTGACCAACAAACATGCGTGGGCATGGTTGTCAGCTGCATCGATACGGGAATCGATGAGATTTCAGCTGGCTTTGCATCCTTCAAGTGTATGGAATTCGCTTCAGTTGAGAATCTTCGTTAAGATCTTGCGGAATTTACTTCATGACCACCTCGAAATATTCTATGCATATTGCCATTTGTAAAGGTTTCGAAAATTATTTTATGTGGTCCTTGCTAGCTGAATTCAGTTAAAGTCGATATTTGTTGTGTGCATTTATAAAATATATCTCATCAGCACAGTTTTGCTTTCGTGAAATTTACAGTAAGGCACGCATCGTGCTAAAAGTCGAGCTGAAATATTGTGCTGCTTTGCGACACAGAAACACAAAAATAGTGGTTCGTTTTTGACGGCCCTGTTTTCAGTTGGAGTCCTCATTTATTGCCGAAAACAATGATTTTGGTAAAATGCCACCGAAAGGAGCCGATTTGTTTTCGGAAATTCACGGCGACATGCATGGAAGAATTGCGGAATTAGAGGCGAAGAACGATCAGTTGGCTTTGAGTTTAAAGGATGCTGAAAGAGACATCAGCTTTGTTGTACCTGTGCTCAAAAAGCTGGAGGTGATGAGCACTCCCGGTTGGTGAACTTTTTTGCACATTTTGATGATGAGTCATTTTATAATTGTGCTGTCTTTCCTTCTTCTCCCCATCGCTCTCTTGATTACCGCGTTTCGTTACGGCCTGTACTTTCAGCTACATTGATGCCATACTCTTCTTTCCTCTTCGGTTTCACTTTTTCCCGTTCTGTTTCTGTTTCAGTACACTGCCTTCTGGAGAGTTTTCCATAGCAATGGCGACCTCGACGTGAAAGCGTACTGCACTTTGACAACCTCTCTCCCTCAGGGAGTAAGCTGATTATGCATCATTTGCATAACCCAAAACGAGCCTAGGTGAGTGCAGTTATGCCTAGTATATTCTTGAGCAACCCACCAAACTTCCTTCCGTTTTTTGATTCATCCCATTCTTTTGGGTTACGTTAACAATTCGAGAGACAATGATCGAGTTTTAAAAATTTTGAGAATCAAATGAAAAGAAGGTAGTCGAGTCTTTAAAAAATTTGGGAAGGTCATCGAGGCAAATCTGCAATTTATGTACGTACGGCAGTCTGTCCAGCAGTTTTAACTTCCGAGCCAATGTAGTAGAGCTACAAAATTTGGTGTCTATAATCCATCTAGATCACCTCCGGTGGTCAGTTTCGAAAGATTTCAGGACAGCAAAAGGAGCACCCTCACTAAGGGTAAAATAGTTGTTTTGCGAGCATCTAGGCAGCACATTCAACCCCCCCCCCCCCACCTCTCGCTATTCCAGAGAAGTCCTTTCTCTCCGGGTGGGCAGCATCTCAGTGGTAGAGCTCCCGCTTCGTATGCAGGAAGACCTGGGTTAGATTCCCGGCTGCTTACCCAACGGATCGCCAGCAGGCTGACCAACAAACATGCGTGGGCATGGTTGTCAGCTGCATCGATACGGGAATCGATGAGATTTCAGCTGGCTTTGCATCCTTCAAGTGTATGGAATTCGCTTCAGTTGAGAATCTTCGTTAAGATCTTGCGGAATTTACTTCATGACCACCTCGAAATATTCTATGCATATTGCCATTTGTAAAGGTTTCGAAAATTATTTTATGTGGTCCTTGCTAGCTGAATTCAGTTAAAGTCGATATTTGTTGTGTGCATTTATAAAATATATCTCATCAGCACAGTTTTGCTTTCGTGAAATTTACAGTAAGGCACGCATCGTGCTAAAAGTCGAGCTGAAATATTGTGCTGCTTTGCGACACAGAAACACAAAAATAGTGGTTCGTTTTTGACGGCCCTGTTTTCAGTTGGAGTCCTCATTTATTGCCGAAAACAATGATTTTGGTAAAATGCCACCGAAAGGAGCCGATTTGTTTTCGGAAATTCACGGCGACATGCATGGAAGAATTGCGGAATTAGAGGCGAAGAACGATCAGTTGGCTTTGAGTTTAAAGGATGCTGAAAGAGACATCAGCTTTGTTGTACCTGTGCTCAAAAAGCTGGAGGTGATGAGCACTCCCGGTTGGTGAACTTTTTTGCACATTTTGATGATGAGTCATTTTATAATTGTGCTGTCTTTCCTTCTTCTCCCCATCGCTCTCTTGATTACCGCGTTTCGTTACGGCCTGTACTTTCAGCTACATTGATGCCATACTCTTCTTTCCTCTTCGGTTTCACTTTTTCCCGTTCTGTTTCTGTTTCAGTACACTGCCTTCTGGAGAGTTTTCCATAGCAATGGCGACCTCGACGTGAAAGCGTACTGCACTTTGACAACCTCTCTCCCTCAGGGAGTAAGCTGATTATGCATCATTTGCATAACCCAAAACGAGCCTAGGTGAGTGCAGTTATGCCTAGTATATTCTTGAGCAACCCACCAAACTTCCTTCCGTTTTTTGATTCATCCCATTCTTTTGGGTTACGTTAACAATTCGAGAGACAATGATCGAGTTTTAAAAATTTTGAGAATCAAATGAAAAGAAGGTAGTCGAGTCTTTAAAAAATTTGGGAAGGTCATCGAGGCAAATCTGCAATTTATGTACGTACGGCAGTCTGTCCAGCAGTTTTAACTTCCGAGCCAATGTAGTAGAGCTACAAAATTTGGTGTCTATAATCCATCTAGATCACCTCCGGTGGTCAGTTTCGAAAGATTTCAGGACAGCAAAAGGAGCACCCTCACTAAGGGTAAAATAGTTGTTTTGCGAGCATCTAGGCAGCACATTCAACCGATTAAGTTGCTGGTAAACGGTTGGTTAATAGAACATTTAGACAAGCGGTTAGGTCCGATAAATCTGAATTTTTTTTATTTTCGAGCAATTTATGGAACCGCCTGGTTTGATAGGTGGGCCGCGAAAGCGAATATCATGGCAGTCATCTGGCGGGCGTCTCCACTTGTTTTTGTTTTATCCACTGTTGCCTTGTCTAACGATGCACATGTCAAATAATCTTGTCTTGTGCTATGCTCCGTCGGCATGGAATATCGTATAACTTCCTTAAACTAAGCTACTAAGAGGTTGCACGTCTAAATCGTTTCGACATTTATTTCAATATTTATTCTTAATTTGCTTTCCTCATTAACGTATATTAAGCTTAAAATCACATCTGCAATGGGGTGTGTTTGCAAGTAATTTGTTAACAAACTTCGGAGTTTTTCGCTGTTTGGTTTTATTTTTGCCATTTCCTTCGTTTCCCAGCTCCATATTCATCTTTCTCTTCACTTATGTTATTCACTGTCACTGTTCCAGTCGCTTGTATAAATAGTCTGCTAGATTTTTTTTTGCACTGCCCGCCTATTAAAATTTCAAATTGAGCGAGTGGAATATGCAAATTTTTCACCACATTCAAGTGCCTATAGCTTTCCTTAGGATCGATAAACCGACTTGAAGTTGGGCAGCGGGTGGTGATTCCAGGTTGCCAGTTATACCCGACAAGTTTCACAGCCCTAGCTTCAGTGGTTCTGGCTTTAATTCTCCCAGGCAGGCAGACAAACACCATACTTACCGCTGAGACATGGCGTTGCCATGATGCGCTTTGCAAGTGCAAATTTCGCAAAGCTTGTAACAAACGATCATGCAGCATCTACGAAAATGGGATCAAGATAATTTTTCCGTCTAAATTGAGACCAGGTATGGCTACTGTTGCACTGCAGCCACTAAACGCGTTGCTTAAAATGCCGATTTCGTAAGGTGGTGATACCGCATTTTATGTTCGTTTCATGGGTGTACCTTTTATTTGTTAGCCTCTCAGTATTCACATATTAATGCTTTGTCGAATGAGCCGTATGTGACTATCGTTTTAAAAACAAATTTTTATTGCTGTTATGTTACCGTTCTCCAGAACTGGATCACAGTCAGCTGAAGCAGTTGTGTGATGATGCGTTAACGAAAATCGAACAACTCACTGAGAGTACTTCGAAGGTGGGACTCGGTGGGAAGCAACTTGACATACTTAAAGCCGATTTGCGCACTGCCGTATTGGCAGCCGGTGCTAATAATGCCAAAGTTGCTGCTGCACAGGTTTGTAGTCATAAATGTTGTTCTTTTGATTAGTTAATGCGAAAGTAATTCTGTCTTGATTTCGAATATTTTGGGAATCTTTCCAATGGTTTTACGGTAGAA
Source organism: Toxocara canis (assembly GCA_000803305.1). Classification (NCBI taxonomy): domain Eukaryota; kingdom Metazoa; phylum Nematoda; class Chromadorea; order Rhabditida; family Toxocaridae; genus Toxocara; species Toxocara canis. The sequence goes on along the minus strand of JPKZ01002967.1, from coordinate 77,130 downwards.
CGAACCTGCTAGTGAATTCTTGTTTTCAACTGATTAATGGTTTTTCTATCTGTTGTTGTTAGTTGATAAATTGCGAAAAAGGCAGTATATTTCATTTTAAAAAATAAACGTTCACAGGTATATTGCTGAAAGAAAACTTATGCTCGAAATGTTTCATGCACTTGCAAAAACGGTGGCGCTTTCTAGGTTGCTCATGGATGGCATAACTAGTCACATATAGATCATAAAATACTTCCCCTGTTGTATGCGAACGAAATGAACAAATGAAATGAATCACAGCAGCTATTTTTTTAAAGGATCTGATGATCGCAGTTGCCGATTTCCTCTATCGTCTTTACCACCAGCTTGTTTCAACGCATGGTCTTGAGGCAGACAAGAATGCCGCTGAAGTGATGAAGAAGCTGCGACAGTTTGCTAAAGACAATGCAGAGAGCGAGGAAATTGCTCAATGTAACTTCATGCCATTTCGATTCATCTACACTAGCTGTGTTTCGTTTTGGTTCACCTGTATTGCCTCTACACTCAGCAAGCAATTTAACACCAGAACCAGCGATCAGTTACTATTATTGTCTGATATTAATTTCATGTTTTCCTGTGTGATTTTATCGCGATAGCATTGTGTGCTCCTTCAAAAGAAAGGACATAATATAGTGGTACTCATAACGAGGAGAATCGAGATTAAGTGCAAACGTACAATATGCATGCGAATGCATTTACCCATGTATGTATGCACATTTTCATAGTATTCTGAGGCACTAAAAGTGTTGCCAGCTGATTGTGTTTCGTATGTTGTTGGCGATTCAGGGACGGTTGTTGGTGGGCAGTAAAAACAAGGGCGATATGATTCTGCTCGCTGTTCGGCTCGATACACTCGATGTTGTCGATTATAGAATAATATTACACTTTTTGAAGTCATATGAGCTTCTGTTGGATTTCCACTACCAAAAAGTATAAATCAGTTGACTCACTTTTAAAATAAAAAAGTTAAAACTATAAAAGAACACTGCTTATCAGTACATTGCCTTATAACCTTGTTAGTATTCTGACTCAGCAGGAGGCTGAATTAAGTGAAAAGAAAACTGATAACTAGAACGCATCGTTGATAATTCGTGAATCGTTTGGACGACTTCCCGAATAGGCAATTTGTAAAATTAAGTGCTTATATGCTTCATATGTCGCATTCTAATGAGGCAGTTTTTGGTTTACACCTTTGCTAGACAGTCGTCAGATATTCGTACGGTGATTTTTATGTGTTTGAGTGGACGAAGGCGTTGAGAGCGGTACCGAAACAGAGAGTGGCAGATCGCCACGTATAATGCTGAATCTGCAGCGACATGTCATATCGTCGAATTTCGCAAAGGCTATGAACGAACAACTTGGCGGCGATCGTGTGGAGGATATCGTCACCGAGAGTGACCTCAGGGAGAGGATCGTACCCGGTATGAAAGTTCCTATGTCAGATACGTTACTTCCTCCTTGCTGGATTCTGGTCCTATACATTCGCTTTTCTCCGGTCTGAGGCATCATGCGTTGACTGTACACTGAGTTTTTTCGGCGTTTCCGCTTCTTGCTTCATTTTCAGAAACGTTCAGACGATTATCATGAGAAATGCGACCCAGAATCGGTGCAGTCATTTAGTCAGATTAATTCTTTAAACGCCTTTTCAGTTTAGGCTTTCTTAACTTTGTTTGATCCGGTTTTTATAGTCTCGCATCATTGCCGAAACAGATGGGACGTAATACGATTAGTTGGTGCTGTCACGGTCTGATGTAACTTTTGTTCATCGCTAAAATTTTGTAATTTCTGAGTGTGAGCGGCAGCTCGATGTACACACAGAGCTAATTACAAAACGAAATTTTTGACATGAGTTCTGCTGGTCGTGAATTTTTGGATCAAAGAATTTTCGGCTTCACAATTGAGCGACAACGGAGGTTTCTGGTGGCTGCAGTTGCTAAATTCCGCGTTTTTATGCGATTTTTCGTCTAGTCGCCTTCCCAAATGTTTGAATTTGTAAATATTGCCCAGTTAAGCAGGTGGAGACGGGAGAGATGGAATGAGCTGGAGGTTGTCCATGCGTGTTTTGAGTCTTGAATACGTACTTTAATCTAATTTATGTATTTTCTATATGCGTTTAATTCATACCTCTGCACTCCTACCATTTTGCAACGATCCACAAGAGGATCTCGAACAACATATGTTCCGTTGATGCTTCAGCGAATTGATGCGTTTGTTTGCAGCTGACAGCGACATCTTTAAAGTATCGGACTGTCTAACTGAATTGTCAAAAATCGTTCGTCGGACGGTTGAGAATGCGATGAACGCGCGAGTCGAAAACGAAGATCAGCAGGAGCTGACATTGAACAATATGAAGTTGCGCTCGCTGCTTGCCACAAAGAGGTATACTTCCGCTCTTTTAAATTCGTAAAGACTGCAATCGTCCAGTATTGCAAAAAAAGGGAAATTGGGAACGCGAGAAAAATGTTAACTGAGAGTTGAAGTCGCAACTTAATCCGGAAATTACGAAAACAGAGTATTTCCAAAAGTTTTCTGTGTTATCCACAACAAAGAAACACATTAGCAAACAACGCTTACTGATATACCAGGAAACGTTGGATACCTGTGTTAATTTATGAAGGACGCGGTCAACGTACTGCTTGAGTGCAGTTTAGCGGTAGTTTTAGGTTTTCGGGTGCAGAGGTAGTTTTTAAACCCTGTGTAACCCGTTGCTGTCTTTTTTTGTTTCTCCTTTACTTTCTAAATTGAACTATATTTGGTGTAAGTGAAGACCACATTTGGAACTCGATGGTTTGTCCTTGTAAATTTCTTGTCGAATTTGGTGTTTCCATCGAAATGCTCCATAGATCAGTTAACCTAACCGACCGATCGTCATTGATGTATTTTTTATTGCGGTGTCAATCGAGCTGGAAGCTTTCCATAAAAGATATTAACAACTGTGGGAAATATAGTTGACTAGATATGCCGATGGCAGTTTAACAGCGCAGCATATCCCCTTTGAGCAGGCGTACTAATATAACAGAACTTATTATAACTGCTGAAGGTTCGGCTCATTTCGATCCCTATATTGTTTTCCTATGTGACGCAAAACAATAAAGAGGCGACGAGAGGGTGAGAAAACAACACTTTATTTATATATTCGTTCTTTTACGCTGTCGTCGTTCTGCCGCAATATTGCATTTCTTTCTATCTTAGCACAGTTGGTGGACTCTTAAGGAATTAACTATTCGAATCAGGCCAGTAACCAACATGGTCGACTGATTATTAGGAACGATTAATTGAAACAATTAATAGCAACACGGTCGATTGGGTTGTGGTAAAAATAACGCAAATTTCAATTAAACAGGCTCAGAAATTGCCATATTTTCGACGTCGGAAGGACAATTCCGCTCGTGCCCTCACCACGGCTGCAGCCTCATTAGAATAATAAATGAGTGGGAATGCCAAGTTGGCGTGTCGTCCAAATTGGCGCCTTGCGAATCGTTGGGAAATATTTGATCATTGCAAGGAAACTTTGCATCAGAAGAGTGTCCGGATTCCTAAAATTTTTGCTTTTTTTTTCACGCCTAATGATTTTGTAAGTTGTTTATTGAGATGCCACCCCAATACTACAGAGTCATCTTTGAACACATTGTTAGTTTTTCCATCTGTTTAAAAAAAGAGGTTATTTCATCACTGTCTCCCTGTAATTAGATTTTCTTAACTAATCTCTATCTCCTGTTTCTTAATTTTTTTCACTTATATAAATCTGCTGTTTGTTTGTTGATGATTGACGTCGGATTCAAATGTCGTAATTGATCTCGTTCCCTCTCTCAACTGTTTGAGAGCAGCGAACATTCATCTTAAAATCCAGGGCATTATAATCTTGGTCTTTTGCTTTTATTCCATGCGAAGTCATGGTTTTCCTCTTCAATAGGTTGTCAAATTTCAGTTTTTTTTCGGACATGACGAATTCGTCATAAACCGTTCCCAGCGGACTTAGGTCCACGCTAAACGGACATTCATGGCCATATAAAGCGGCCTTTTCGGCGTTTTTATCAGGTGGGGTAGTTCCGACTCACAAAGCGCATATTACAACCAGTGTTGAAAACTTTTTTATTGCTTTGAGCTGTTGAGTTCAGAAAATTCCGTTCTTTTGATTGCGAACAATTAATATCATTATGTAAAATCTAACTGAACGATGAAAAATTGCTGCAGGAAATCATTAGTGCGTTAGCTTCAACCTTAATGCTTGCTTGACCGTGATTATCGATCAGGAGCAATATTATCCCATCTGATTTTCTACGCTGTTATCCTCTAGAAATCTGAAGTTTCGTATTTAAAAATTTCATTTAGCAACTTTTCAAACTAATTTCGTTCTAGCAAATATTCAAGTTGTATTCGGCAAAATACTCGAAGAGATTTCTTATTTAATAAAATATTCGTAACGTTATAATACGAGCCTTGTTTTGATGAAATAGAATGAATCGACAAACGCTTGTGTATATCGTTTGGAGAAGAGTTTCTTGAGCAGCACAACAGTGCCCTGTGGAGTTACGTCTAAAGTGAGCTGATCAAACTCCGCTTCGAAGCACCAGCCGAGTTTTTTCCACTTTAGAGTATTCATATTTAGCATACTCACACTGCAAACGCTCTTAAAATCATTCTCAATTGAGAGCACTGCGGGTTTTGCCGTTTCCGAAATCACCCATAGACAGCCATCACGCTCCACATGTTTTACCTGAAATCATATCGCTCTCATCTTGAACTCGATAAACGCTGTGATTGTTTTATGTGAACACCATCTCGCGGGGACTAATCTCTCCATACAAATTGGTGCTTTGACTCTCCATATTCGTTATGAACTTTGAAATTTGAAATGAAACCTAGAAGGGGTTGTCTATGTTGAACTTCTTGATAGCGTATTGAGTTGAGTTATATTTCAGTACAGTTTTAGTGCAGAAACATAATTCCTGAAGGTCTCCGTCGTCGAGTTAATGTTGTGCTGATGTAACGATTTGTTTCTGAACGTTTATTGACTCGTTTTGCAATTAGAAAGTTTCGAAATTTGCTGGCATAAGCACGCATTTAATGTGAGATCTGGGAAGAGGCGCGGAGCGCACGAATGTTTGGTCCTAAATTGGGCATGAACTCATCCATTTCTGAGTGTAATTTGTGCAAACGATCTTTTGAACTTCTCTTTCCTCTTTTAATTTTGCTTCTTTTACGTTTCCCCTTCATTGTCTGGTTCTGATTTTAGACTACCTTTTTTGTTATGGAGCGAAGTTTGTCCATTTTTATCGACTTAAAAGTTCCATACCCTATGAGGCATACAGCCATAACTATCCTCTGGAAAATGTCCTGTTTTATCGAATTTCGTGTCGATTAGCTCAAATCGGCCATATTTTATATCAGTTCGAACCAGTCTTCCCGTTAAACATTTTCCGTCATCGTTTCCGTTTGTTGAGGTCTCGAATAAATAAATATGATGACCATATACCCATGGTTGACCTGAATTTAATTATAAGGTTATTGGTGGTGATTTTGCCGAATGCGTTTCACTAAAGAAATACTTCTTTTTGTTAAAATAATTTTTGTATTATCATGGAATTCCTAAAGAGATCGACGTCCTCATGCCTGAGCCACTAATAAACAAAATTTTCCATCCCTTTTCTGTACTCAGTTAATTTATTCATTTCTCCTCCTTCGTATGAAAGAGTGGTTTGACTCGAAAAGGAAACTAAAAAGTAATGTTGCATCTTTCTTTGAAAATACATCGCCTGCATAATGAGTTATTCCTGTAACCTTTTTTTACCACCAGTAACTTTTTAACTCGCTTTCCTTTTAGTCGTGAATGAAGTTCCCCTTACAAATGCTGAGACACCTCTTGTGCTATATAATGTTTACCGGTTGCATTTTTTGAAACGTTGGCTGAGCACACTACTGCGCACAGTTTTGAGTGATGTAAGTTTCAAGCAGATTTATGAAGATGCTTTTCTCATCATGGGTTCTCTGATTATTCAACAGATATAAAGTACTATTTAGTAAATTGTCTTTTATGGAAGATATACCAGAGAATCGCAAGGTATCAGCACTGCTCGTAAGTAGGACACGACGAACGGGCTGATCGAAATGAATATATGCCACATAAAGGGAATGGTTATTAATACGCTCAGCCATAAAAATAATCCCGTTGCCTGCTCGAGCTGAACTCCAGAATTGATTTCCGCTTGCTGGATAGCTTAGGAGTAACTGCAAGCAAATCTGTGAACTGTGGAATGCTTTCGTTTCATTATTTTGCTTACTTTCAGCACATCCATATACTTGTGCCCTTACTACTCTTAACTGTTCCTTAACTGATCATACAGAAATTTTTTGAAGCATCCAAATCGAGTGAGCGTAATTTGTTGCACGGGGAAGCGTCAACTCACTTCTCTCCATGTAATAATGTTGCTGACGTGAACACCAGATGCATCATAATGGATTCACCACTCGGCGTTCCATCAGCTAATGCCACCATCAGAACATGCTAAACAGATAGACTAAGAATAGAATATTGCGCAGTTGGTGTTCATCAAAAGTAGCATTATTACGCATTTCTTCAGCGTGCGGCCTATGCAAGGGATTCTTTTTATGTGTCACTCCGATTACTAAAGTTCTTGAAATACTAAGGATGTTTTGTCTAAGTGGCGCTTAGCTTGAGCGTATTTGTTTTGTTTTGTCTGGGAAACGGTATTTATGAGCTAGCAAACCTGCCCATTCTTCTGCTTATTTTTAACATAATTGCTAGAGAATCTGATATGCACTCAGTGAATGGTGATAACTGTCCCCGCTTCCTCCTCCTCCCTTCCCCTCCCCCCTTTCCCGCCATCCTCCCACCATTTGACCGACGACTACTGCCTTCAGAAAAATCTTTTGCGAAGATTATTTTAATTAACGGAATGAATTACCTGATCTACTGAAATTGTCGCAAATTCATGGCTTATGCGGATACCATAGATAAGAAACGATGTGTCGGTTTTGCACACGAGCATTCCGCGTGTTTTTTCTATTTCGTACAAATGCTTAATGAGCGCATGCGGCTGTAGATAAAATATTGTGTAATTCCTAAAAACTTTTTCCAAAGCATTTTTTTTCGATGACTAATTGCTGGTTATATACTCTACAAGGTAATCTTAAGTCAGTTACTTCAAAAGTTTATATGTTAGTAATTTAACTAATTGTTGAATTTCATAATATGACATAGTAGATGCACAAGCTCCACCGTGGTCCGTAGCATAACAGTTACCCAAATATTTGAGAGTACTTCGGGTGCGCTTTAGTCGATCTATTTGTGTTTATCTGTTTAAGCACATTTCAGTTGCAGATGGAGATTACCTGGCAGATCCGCGATGTAGGTCCCAGACATACAGTTGTGAGTGGTTATTTTCGGTGAGTGATCCGATAACGTAGACGTGTCGCGCATTAGCGCCTACCGAGTAATGATAAGTAATAGGCGGATATGCGAGTTCCTGAGCCCGTTCCCCGCCCAGCGGGTAAATCTGCAGTTCATTGTTTCCAACCATATTCAAACAGAGACGTCCATGAAGTTAAATGTTAATTCCATGTTCAAATATATAGAAACCATCCATAAAGTTAAGTGTAAATTCCATATTCAAACAGAAACCATCCCTGAAGTTAAACGGTTGGGAGCTTAGTGTCGAATGTATCTTGTGCGGGTGTAACTTTTGCGTAGTTCTAGTAAAATAGTGGTCCCATCGTTTTAGATGACATCTTTTAATCGCTAGTAGGAGATGAGAATTTTTTCGATAATCGTTGTTCTTTCGGTCTTATTAACTGAACTCCTTTTGTCGCCATGAGGTTGTTTAGGAATAAACAGCTATGTTTAAGTGTTTTCTGGTCGAGCCCTGTTAACCAGTCTAGCATCCATCACCAACAGTCCGATCTATTTCTCTCGTTATCATCCATACGCTACGTTAATCTAACTCCAAATGTTCTGTTTTTACCCAATCAAACTTCGTTTTGGTGTAGCGACAGTTCCGTTGTGCGTTTTTTGTGAAGAAATCATGGCGAAAAAGAAAATATGGTGAAAATTTTTTGATATGCGTTGGAATTATAAATTTTAATACACGTTAAAACTATATAGGTTCCATGCTTAGTCCTCTACGTAATTCGGCGCCCGCATCGAGGCAGCCATTATAGCGGAGAACCAGCCGCTGTAATTTCCTTCTTAGTGAAGGTCAACCGCTGGATGCTATGGCAGCATACGTGTGCACACTACGATGCAGATGTATGAGCTGATTCAGAAGTTTTCATGGAATGGTTTAATCGTCCACACCGTAGCCCAGATTTGGCATCAAGTGATTTTTACTTGTTTGCTTAGATAGTAACGAAGTCGAAAGAGCAGCGGTTCAAGACTAATAGGCTGAAGATCAACACAGAGGGTGGGCAGGATATCGAGACGACAGTGGTCTTTGAGGACGCGATTAGGTATCCAAATGCATAAGTGCGGCTGGCAACTAGATATGGAAGTCATACAGTGATGTGGGTAACATAAACGTATGTAAAAGTTTGGTTTAGTCATATTCCGTAAATCTTCAACATCAAATGTTTTAAAATAACCGTATCACTAGTACTTATGGTATTATACTAGAAAAGGATTTTTCCCTCTTTCCAAACGGGAATGCGGGGATTTTTTTTTCGACTCCTGCGATACAAGGTTTCTTTAAGGCATCTGCCTATGGAATAAGACGCATATTGCTGATATTGTTTGCGTAGCCTAAAACCCCAGCCATGTAAAAAGAATATCTTATCTGACATGTTTGCTTAAGTGAACCAAATAGCCGATGGGACGAAATATGGAGAATATGAAGAGGCGGTCGCTAGCACCATGCCCCTCGTAATTTTTAGAAAACCTTTAGCGGAGTGCACAGCGAGACGTCTTCGTCTTGGGCGAAGCTGCCGCTTGGCACGTCTTCCATCGAGATGAATGGGCCACCACCTGATTTGTCCAGTTCTATAAGCGTCCAAAAAAATTTTGCATTTTTGCTTCCATGTTAATTTTGCGCATCTTGGTAGTAGTTAATTTCGTAACCCACCGTTGGATAGCGTTCGTCGACAAGCGGTTTCCTTTGCTTCTTTCCGGATATTGCTTCTGTTGTGAGTATTGTTACGATGACTGCCACTGCCTCTCGATGGCATTTGTCGCCGCCCTCCCTCGTGGGCAAAAATTTTGGTTCCAAAAAAGTGACTCAGATTTCGTAATTTTTGAGTTTTTAATAAGCGCTGTATGTTAGGGAAATTTTTAATACGAAAATTGTGAATACTGTTATTGGCGCCGTCTTTGAACAATATTGTGCTGTATGCACACATATAACAGCGGTATTGCCGACCGCTGCTTTATAAATAAATCAAGATATTACGCAAATAATTCATGTGTAATTTATTTATTCGATTCATAGCTTTGTTTTTATTATGCATTCAATTGTAGAGATCAAATAGCAACACTGCGTACGGTGCTTAAATCAAACAAGCTGACTGCTGAATCGGCATTGGCGTCGTTGAAAGACAAGTACGAAAGCGAGAAAGCGATCACGCATGACCTTTTGGAGAGGTTGCGCCGAGAGTTGAAGGCTTTCAAAGAAGACGCCGCAACATTCGCCTCTCATCGCGCTATGTTCACAGCCAGATGTGAGGAATTACAAGCGCAGGTGTGCACTATGCTTTTGAACGCTTATTTGTTCAGAAGTAAGCGATACCAACTTCTTAAAGCAATTCACAGTTATTCAGTGAGGCCATAATGGGTACATACGAAGAAATCAGGCAGAAATAAGTGTTGATTACAGACTTGTTAAGCTATTTGTTACTGGGCTGTATATGCTTACATGCTCAAAACTGTGAATAACAAAAATGTCATTGTTTTAAATCTTCCGTTACCGCTTACCAAATGTTAGGCACCCCGTGCTTTTTGACAGATGACAAGTGGTCTCGTGAAAGTTATTGAGGGTTTGGATTTCAGGTCGACGAGATGGCTGCGAATCAGCGAGCTGCAGAGGACGAGAAGCGAACGTTGAACTCCTTATTGCGAATGGCAATTCAACAAAAATTAGCACTCACACAGAGGTAAATACGATGTTTGCTACGTTGGATTCCTAGACATGCCAGGTTTCGTCTGCTCGTAACGAAGACTGTAGTGAATCCAAAGAAATACTGGGTGGGCCGTAAGCTCCAACAAAACGTCTATTGATGTTTGCTGTGGAAATAGTGTAGTTTAATTTATTTATCATCCGTAACAAAGTTATTGGACTATGCAGTTGCACATAGCATGTGTTCATCTTAGTGAATCACCACTGTAGCCAGTTACCACTGAGTTGTAGTTCATATTTAGGTATTGAGGCGTTGTAACTAGGCGATATTTTGCCTACGAAATGTGGCCTTGAGAATATTTTTCTACGATCCTATTCGAGCGATCGATAAGACCTGCGCAGTTGACAGATGCACTAACAATCGTTCACAAAGGCTTCAACAGGTTTCAGTGAATCCTAACATATTTTACAATCTTTAATGTATTTTTGAACGAAATCGCTTTTAGAAAGTTCTCAAATCAAGAGTTGTTAGCTGAGCTGAGAAATGTAATGTTTAGCTGTTAGGAACTTAAGTTCACCAGAACTTTTCTCCATTTTGAAGATTACCAAAAGTAAAAGTGATTGTATATTTGTTAAATTAGAATGTCACATTTATGATGAACGACTAGCGGGCGTTAAGGTTGGAAGATCTGGAGGTCGATCGTGAGAGGCAAACATTCAAGCGTGGCAACAAGGCATCGGGTAGGCCAGGTAGTGGTAGCGACGGTTCTGGTCAATTACATCGTGTTCGATATCCGGGGCAGAATACTCAGCAACAACAAAGGAATCTCAAACGGGACTATTGATCGTTTTTTCCTCTCTTTCTTAAAGTATTATTGCGAAATGATCTGTTCAACTGTTATCGGCTTCGCTCCTTTATCATGCGAATATCGCACAGCTCGACACGACATCTTTGGTTTGCCGAAATGTGAACTGCTCGAAAGGTTTGGAAATGGAGCGTTCGGTAAAGCTTATCCAGTATGGCTGCTTGTTTCAGTGAGCACACAATTTTGGGGTAGGGTGAGCTTTGCAGTTAGCAAGGAAGCATTTTACAGAACTGACTGGACTGAGTAGGATATGAAAAGAGAATAGTTTTGCCGATTTTAGGATTTTTTTCTCATGAAAAGTTTCGCAACACCTCAAGCATATCGCACTTCCATTGACTTTGTCGAATTGTTTTGTCCAACAAATTTATCACTTTTTGCTTCGCCAAAATATTCTAAAGAACAAAGTTATTGACATTCATAAATCTCTTTCTCAACGTCTGCGTAAAGTCTTTTCGTTTTTTTTTGCTCCGAAATATCTTTTTAAAATACATATTGATCTTTTGTTGCCGATTTCACCTGCACGCCAGAGTTGTAGTGCTATTCAGACACACTGCTGGAAAGCTATGGGAGTTTGATTCAGTTAGAAGTCATGACGTTTGTGGTTTTACTTTTAGTTGTTTATCAGTTCGCTTCTTATTTGTGCACGAAGGGAGTTTTCTTTAACTTATTCATTGTTCTTTTTTCACTCAGTTGGTTTGTTTAGTGCTCACATTGCGCAGTATACATTGAGCGATAATTACTGCTTCGGCATACCGGAATTCAAATAGTGCGCACTCGCAAGTTACATCGCTATAACATTGGTTCTTTCTCACAAATCCATTTTACCGTTAGATAAATTCTCGCGATGAATTCGATGCAATTTGGTGGAACTTGGAAACAACGGAAGGACTGGCATGGCGAATACATCAGCGGTAAAAGTTTTACTATGTCGTCGAAGTCTCCTGATTCATTTCCGAGGAATACGACGTCGGGAGATACTTCGACAGTAACCATTTAACGGACCATTTGATACGCTTTCTCTCACTCCACCCCCTTTCCGTCTCCACCCCTCCCACCTCCTCACCTCACTGATCTTTCATCGGAAATATTTGCCCTCTGAGATCACAAGGTTTCTTTCAACATTGCTTTCAGGGATGTTTTTGATTGTCGTATATGGGCAGCACTCGGCTAATATAAGAGGTCACTTTTAGGAACAGTTTATAATAAGAAGAATGCTCGTCGTTAATTTTATTTCTCAGTTCTATTTCAGAGTGCGTTCGTTGTGATCATTTTTATCTCATGCTGTTCTCGTCCTTCCTGCAGAATTCGTATTGTGCCTTTTCTGCTTTCAATTCTGTGCTGAACGATACGTTAATATTATATGCTCGCTAATCTTCCGGTTATTGTTTTTCTTCTGCAAACGCTATCTTAAAATTGTTTTGGCTTGCTTCCACTTCATTATTCGCTCTTTTTTTCTCTCATCATAGAAAGCGTTCACAAAAGTTATATGGCAAATATATCATGGGATCTTTTACAAGGTATGGAACAGGTCGGATTTATGAAGAGAGATGAATGGTTAGTTTTTCTAAGTTTTAACAAGCGGCCTTTTCGCATATTACTCAGAGGGAAACTTATGAGTCAGTTCTTCACGTATACTGCTGAGTCTTCCTCACGATTTAGAAAGCGTGTTTTTTTTGGTCTTCCTTGCTAGTTTTCAGTAATTTTCCTGTCTACATAAATAGCATACACTGACATGTCGATGAAGCGTTCATTGTCTTGAACGAAGTATATACACTCACCCAATCAGTTCCATACTTTGTAAGGGTTTTTAATGGTACGATTTGTTTTATCGCGCGCTCCTCTGTGAACGCTTATTTCCATTTTATTTTTTATCGCATACATAGTTATTTGAACAAATTTTCTTGCGATGAATTCTATCGGTTAAAAGTGTATAGGTTCAGTGATACGACAGTCTAGTGATGTGCGCAATTTTGATGTTTCGCTAACAGTTTTCCATGAAATTGCTCTCACTTCAATGGCTAACTTTTGAAGCCTATCGGTTCTTTCCTGCATCTTTGTTTACATCATCTCTGTTTGTCTGTATGCGTGAAACAGAACTGAGTTCGCATGCGACTGGTTTCTTTTTTGGGCATCTAATAAAATTCATCATTTGTTTTCTGCTGTTGATGATTATATACTATCATCAGGCCGGAATATCGCTGGGAAGCTGCTCTACGCGTACACGCGTAGCCGAAATATTTACTCGATTTGATGCAGATCATTTTCATATTAGAAATTTTTATCGTCCACATAATCGTACTATGGCCTGACCACATGATTCGCTTGGTTGTATATTCAAAACGAAAAATGAATAAATCAAAACTGAGGCTTTCTTGTTTATAATTGGCTTGGCTGCTGTAAGCTATATTTGTTTTTAGAGTCGCTTGGTTCTTTTGCGTTGTTGTCTCTTTGCAGATAATGTTGGCTGATTATATGATCGTTCGTTTTATAGTTTATTATGGTGTTTTGTGCGTTTTTGTTTTACCGTTCGTTCTCGTTAATTCTGTACAATTTTTAATTTGACGCTTTTTGATTGATGCGGCTGAAGCTATAATTGTAAATTTTGTGAAATTTCTTTATTCGTTCCCAGCAAGCGCATCGATTGTTTTGTATTTGTGAACGTGTCAACGTTTTGTTGGGATGCGAGTGACTCACAACAATATGCAAATTTTCTACGGTCCATTTCAATTTTGTTATGCTCACCCATGTTTTTCAGAACACTAATTATATTTACCCACATCACCACAACAAAGCATTATGAAATTTTTGGATTATGTAACAATTATTTTAGCAACAACACTACGTAGCACCACACCATAGCACTACATATAAATAACCACGAATTACGTAACAGTATTTCGACGAAAATTTTCTAGCGTCGGAAGAATTTCGAGAAAGTTTCGCCGCCTACCATGAAGAAAACGACATCGAAAATTTATATTCCTCCTTTCAGTGCTTTTCTACGACCAAATGAAGCAGTAGTTTATCATGATTCTATAGTGAAAGAGAAATTTGATTAACTTTTCGCCCTTTTTGACATTTGATCCCATTAAGTAATTTCCATCTATTCTCATCCATCACCTCTCACCAGTGAAATTATGACGCCTTAATGGAAGGCGCATTTCCTGTGTGAGATTGCGGTAATTCTATCCCACTGGTACGAAACAATGAGTTTTAATAGCAGTTCGTAGTGTTCTGACTTAATCTCGCCCAACAGTCTCGTTCAAAACGAATTTTTACCATGTGGTACCGTAAACGATCTTAAGTCAAAAAGTGAGCACAGGGAAATTGCGAAATAGGATGCTAAAACCTCATAGAATGTGGTCATTACAAAGGGCGCAAATCGAAACTACAGAAGTATCTCCAGCTACGCTTATTAGCTACAGATGTTTCGTTGCACTATTTCGCTGTTTAAAAGTTGCTTTCGCCATTTTCGGCTAAGAAATGTTGATCGGGCATACAGTTCATATTGTTTGCGCCTAACTCAACGTTACGGATGGATGATTGTTTTGGCGCAATACAGCGACAAATGCGGTGAATAGCAGTGTTGTAACTCGAATTACTTGTTCTGGAGCAGTCGCGTAATTGGTCTTAATATAGAATAAGGATGCATGCTCACCCCATTCGGTCGTTCAGCTTTACAGAAGAAGCTTAACTGCTGTACGACAGTTATCATGATTCTATAGTGAAAGAGAAATTTGATTAACTTTTCGCCCTTTTTGACATTTGATCCCATTAAGTAATTTCCATCTATTCTCATCCATCACCTCTCACCAGTGAAATTATGACGCCTTAATGGAAGGCGCATTTCCTGTGTGAGATTGCGGTAATTCTATCCCACTGGTACGAAACAATGAGTTTTAATAGCAGTTCGTAGTGTTCTGACTTAATCTCGCCCAACAGTCTCGTTCAAAACGAATTTTTACCATGTGGTACCGTAAACGATCTTAAGTCAAAAAGTGAGCACAGGGAAATTGCGAAATAGGATGCTAAAACCTCATAGAATGTGGTCATTACAAAGGGCGCAAATCGAAACTACAGAAGTATCTCCAGCTACGCTTATTAGCTACAGATGTTTCGTTGCACTATTTCGCTGTTTAAAAGTTGCTTTCGCCATTTTCGGCTAAGAAATGTTGATCGGGCATACAGTTCATATTGTTTGCGCCTAACTCAACGTTACGGATGGATGATTGTTTTGGCGCAATACAGCGACAAATGCGGTGAATAGCAGTGTTGTAACTCGAATTACTTGTTCTGGAGCAGTCGCGTAATTGATCTTAATATAGAATAAGGAAGCGGCGCATGCTTACCCCATTCGGTCGTTCAGCTTTACAGAAGAAGCTTAACTGCTGTACGACAGTTGTTCATACGATGATAGCTCGCAATGAGAAGAGAAGGCGACAACTAATCGCTTATCTGGGTGGAGAGTTGTAGGGTAGATGAGGCTGAATGGGCTAAGGCGTTGGTGGGCTGTCAACAGCAGTGAAGGGCTATCGCGAGTAAATTAGCACGAGGCTGCGTTGCGTTTTCTTTTTTCTCAAACGCATTAATAATAAGTTTGCTGCGCATAGTCGTCTATATGCAGGCGCGTTTATCATTCGCCTAATTGAATTGATCCCTCACCCACTATGCTTCAACGCTTCATCTGATATACACAGCGAGTACGAGAGGTTGTGTTTAAAAATGAATTTTCTTCTGTTTAACAAATAAGAGTTGTGAACACAGCGCTGAAAAACGCGTGTGAGCAACCGCTTGCCAGTTTTGTCAGTTGCGTCCAGGTTGTGCAAAATCCCTAAAAGGAATTGCGGGCTACGTTCAGAACCTGTGCCATATGGGGGTTACCGGCTACCTATACCTTATCTGCTGTACTCAATTTCAAGCTATTTCACATGCGTTGGAGGAAGTCATAATCCCTTAAGTAGGAAGAGTGGCGGGGAGAGAGTGGAAGGATGATGGAAAATTTGCATGCATCGTGCTATCAGCTATTCTACTTTTTCTACAGGTCAGGTCGCAGAAAAACGGGCCTTTAGTGCAACATTTGAACGAGCTGTCGAGTCGTCTGCAATTCGGTTTTTCAATAATTTTGGACGGCTTATAGAATCGTCTAGTCCATTGCGTGAATTCAACAAGAACACGATTTGCAATAGCCACTCTCAGATGCATCTTCGCTCGTTTGTTCCGCATCGGCGTTTCGTTGTTTAATTACGATATCATCGCTACCGGATATCCAGAATTAAGAATAAAGGTCATTAGCATGAAATGGGCTTTATTTGAGCTTGCTTGATTTTTGTTTGCTTAGAATTGCCTCAGGTTGGAATGTTTCCTTTCGGAGGGGTTGACTGTTACTTCAGAAATATTGAAATTTACTAAATAAAAGAATGAAGTCATCTGATCTTTGTCATATTGCTTCCCCTCCAAGTGCATCACATCGGCAAACAGTCACATGGAAATAAACGCTTTCGCAGTTATGTATTCATGTATAGTTTCGTTCTTCATGAGTTAATTGCTATGTCATATTCTCGTATTTGGTGCGTTGAAAACACAGCGGAGCTATCCCATCGCCTCCATCTCTCTTTTCGTACCTCTCTATCTTTTCAAAAGCCTTCCTTCGTTAATAGCGGCCTTGTTGGACTTCTCTTGTTTGGTGACAAAAAGTCAGCAGGGTTCCCGAAACGACTTCCGTCAAATAGGCCATAGTAACTATTTTAAAGGCATGCTTTCCTAAAGTCAACAAGTTGTGAGCACCGAAATAGTGCCTTATCAAGGAAGCAAAGACCAATTATAGCACGTTTGGTCTCTTTACATATTGTACTGATGAAGTGTGAGCACGAATTGTTGTCAATCACTGCAGTGGGTGTTTTCGAAAACTGAAATATTCGAATAAGCCCAACCAACCATTGCTATGCAAATCTACGCTAAGTGCCAAATAGACAAGAAAATTGACCCTTTTTTTTCCTTTTCTAGCTCCGGATTGTTTGCGAAAATGGCCAACATTGCCTTTTTTGTTATTCCTTGCTCATTAGTAAATCATAACTGTTTATCGGCCTCATAGATATGTCCCAGCGATTAGCTGGCTTTTTGTAAGATGATTTCAAGAGAAAAAACTATGTTATACGTTGTTATTACGCAAATTCGAACAGACAGTGCGCTAATTTACTGCAGAGAAGTAAATTTATTCTTATTTTCTGACGTCTTCGTAAACCAGTCCTTACCCATTTGCCTGCCATAAAAACTGAATTACTATTAACGGACAGAGCTCGCTTGCATTGAAATACGCTTAACATAAAATGCTATCTATATCTCTAGCGGCTAAATTTTTGAGCTATGAAATATTCTACGATCATTCGGCATACACCGATTGTCGATCAGCCGCGAACGTGGCTCGGCACTCGAGCAATAGCGTTTAATCAACGGACGTTTAAGTGATATTATCGTTTAATTATCTTAAGGATTTGAGGACGTCTTGAGTGGGCAACAAATAGCGATATTTCCATGAAGCCATTACGAGAGGGGTGCGCTCCATGGGAATATCGGCATTTGGATTACTGAACACTACAACAGCGAAAACGTCGTAATTCTTCAGATCACTGCAGTCTCGTTGCTCTCTGTGCTCTATAATCCGTCTTTATACTCTATATTCTATGCTCTAGGCTTCAGTTCTATGCCTTAGCCTATAGGTTGGAATATATTTTGCTTTTAAAGCTGATCCTTACTTTAGCTTGAGAAATGTTGCGGCCTGGGTAGTTGTGTTGTAGTGATATAGTATCGTGAAACGTATATTTAATTGAACGACTTTCTTACTTGAGGGATTTGCTTCTCGTGAGGTGAGTTTTCTCATTTGTATTGTGCTTGCTTATCAATTAAATAAAGGATTCAATTTGATCTTTACTCGGAATCTTGCCAACACATCAACCAGTTATGTTACAGGTCCGTAAGAGTAAAGTAATGTCTCCAAAAAGTTTTGAAATTTCTAAAAAATTTATTTCCCATTTAACGCCTGTAGCTGGTTGTCTTTCTTGAAAATTGAGCTGTAAGTGTATCTTCTCCTTTTTCTTCGTAATGAAATAACCGCAAAAAATTGAATTAATTATTTAGAACTTCAAAACTTTTAGCTTACTCACTCATTTTCGTGTCAACTTCGTTCAGTTTTTTTCTTGAAATCTTTCTTTTTCTTATACTTCATTCATGTTTAGCAGTTTTGCGCCTAATGTCCGCCTTTCGTAGCCCTCCTTAAATAGCGTTTTGTTGACAACTTTTGCTTCCATTCGTTGCCCAAGCGGTTTCGTTATGTGAGATTGTGCGAAGGGAAAGGATGTGTGCCATTTTTGAATAGCGCAATGAAGTTTTCGGCTTCTATCTTTTGCAAAATCCGTTGTTTCATCATTGCACAGTCGTTGCTTTTGCCTTTAGTATTTGGACAAGTTCATTGCGACACCACAAAAGATATCATTATATGTGCTGTTTATTCGTTTGTGCGGTTTATTTTATGTCCCTAAAAGTACCGTACGCTTACCGTATCAATTTACCATTCGCTTTTGAAAGATCTCCTTGAACTGGCGGTCTTGACGACAGGAGGGATCATGACTAATTACGCAGTTAGTATGGCATTTATACTACCAAGTAATATGCTACACTTTGTGAGTACATTTAGACGCGTTTTTATGTTGCGTGCACTGATGATCAGGCAGACGATGTCGAAATGGAGTTGAGAAAGGTGCTGACGCTAACTTTCGCATCTGAATGGTTGCTAATAAGTCGCAATATTTTTCAATTTTCACTGAGTCATGTCCCATTCGGCAACTTTTTTCACCTGCTGAAGTCCTAAGAGCTATAATTTTGTTTGGTGATTTGCAGCGGTTTGCGCAAACATTTTAATATCTATTTTTCTATTATCGGCAAAAATTCATGTTTTTGGTGCCCCGACAGATGCTCTAAGGTTACCATATGCTTGCGGTGTGGCACCTTAAAGCTATGGTATGCTTACCATGCCACTGCAAGAAAGCCAAAAATAATTGCTTACTTCTTAATAACTATTCCACACAATGTTTATTCATTTGGCTGTCCGATGTATTGACAGTCTAAAGAAAATTGATTTCGATCAGTTAGCTAGTTGAATGCTGCTACTCGCCTGAACGTATTATCTATCCACTTCGACGCTCAAATTTTTGATCGCTCTAAGAACGATTTTGACAGAAGCTGTCAACAATGAACTAGTCCGAATTCCTTTCACTGGCTCTAGTTATCGTCATGAAATCATGAATGAATTGCGAATGTCCTTTTGAAAAATTGCTTGATGGCTCCATCATAATGAGAATAGTGTTTTGTAGACCGTCAAAAGCAGAAAACTTGAGCTTTTTTTTCGAACGATTTTATGATGACAAATGTTCGTTTGTAATCGCTACTGAAATACTTTTGCCGATACTTCATTCTGATGAACGTGGGAATGTTATTGAATAAAGCGTCTTTTATATCTTCCAAATATAAATTCGCCCATCAAGTATTGCTCATTTAATAAATATAATTGTGCGAAGAAAATGTGGATGCACATGAAGCGAGTACCAGAAGACAGAAAGAATCGTTTAAAACTCAATTGAATCATCTTTGCATTTACCGATGATCTTTATACGTCAAATCATACTCGCGATTCACGCGTATTGCTGCATGAGACAAATTGCACAGAATATTTCGAATCAGAATTGGATCCTCGGAATACCTAAGGAGCTGACGATGGGTAAATAGTCTGTGTCGTCAAAGTTTTACACTTTGCGCTCTGCTTTTCGTCGTCACCATTAATGTAATCGATTTTGCCTCTCACGCGTTGAAATATTAGTAGTCACGCATGTGTTTCAATGTGAATGGGAATTTCATTTGCAACTGTCATGTACTCGTGAGAAAGTTTATTCGACTTCAGTGAGCCTATATCGTTAGAGTCCTCACAGACTGCCTAGCGACAGAAACTGGTGCGGCGAATTGCAATCGTCGCCGCATCTAGCCGTTGAATCAGATTCTATATGACATACTGTCTACTGGGTTGTGGCCATTAGGGATCGCCACTATATACGGACACGATTTTGGGACGGGTCGTTGTATAGTGCAACCTCATGGCGATCTCTGAAGTGCAGCAATTGCTTCCGTCTTTTGCTAACACCTTTTGGCTTCTCTAGCATGTCAGTGGCTTGTAATTTGCAGCTTTTACTAAAGGAGTTCTAGAACATCGTCAGCCACTTTGCTTCTGTCCTTTAAATATTTTTTTGAAAAGTTAGTAATACTGACAGGGCTGCTGGTATGAACGAAAACTTTGATTAGATACCTCTCCCTAATATTTCCCCCACCCACACCGCTCTTCCCCGCACTACGTAATAGAACTTGTTTCGAAGTTGACTCTGTACCAGTCATAATGATGAGATGGTATGGGCAAAAGTGAGCGTAAATTATTCATTTATTTATCTTTTCTTCGTGCATGGACCTTGATGTTATTACCACATAAGTGTACATAATTTTTGGCACCATATACTGATGAACTTCTTAAAATGTTTTCTTGAAGAAAATACTCATCAACTGAACGCTCATTATCGGTTCGTTGTTGGACAAGTGCAAAGGAGAGTGAATATTACCACAAATAAAAGAAATGAAGACGAGATGCTTTGAAAGCGATAGAATGACCGATAGAACCAGTTTGTATGTTGCAAATTAGCACTTGCTAGAGAAGTGTCCGTCGTTGCAAGCTAATTGCCACTGTTGCAAAATGTGACTTGTTGCAACACACCTTGTAGCGCTCAGTATTCCGCTGCAGGATGATTATCCATTTACGTTAACAAAGATTTTATATAATTAACGAATGGAGGAAAAAGAAAATTCGATATTATTCTCATGGTGGATGAAGACTCTCTTCTGATGCGACTAGGCGTCACGTATATGGCAGAAGGCTCTCGACCGAATGGTTCTTTGCTGAAATGTAGCAGTGAGCGGTTGTGCGAAACGCTGCATTCTGGAGGAATGAGTCAGTTTTGTATAGGCATGCTACTCGAGTTGATGAACACGAATGCACATCAATAGCCCTCGACTAGGTGTTTCTCACTGAGTTCGCAGTAGATCACTTAGATTAACTAGTGTGCTTTTTCATTACTGCACTAGTTTGATCTCTCTATTGCACTCACCACGTCATTTGCTCTGATTCGCTCAAACGAGAATTTCATGAAAGTGAAGCATCCAGAAAGAAGTTTGATAGAGTTTTTTAAACAGAGTTGATTAGGGTTGGACGGAAGAGGAGAAGGAATGGATAAGGAGTGCATGCGTGGAGAGAGAGGAAGGGGTCAAATGAGGCGGAAATGAGGGGAAGGGAGAACGGAACGCGTTCTTGCATTGTTAAGGAGACACTTAACCACTTCTCTTCTGTTTCTCTCCTTTTGATGAGTGGATGTGGAGTTTGAAACTGAATTCATGAAGTCAGGTTCTTTTCTGGCCCAGTATCATCAAGACCCTTCCACCGTGCGCAGCTGCGCCTCAGCTGGATGCGGTAGAAAGTTGTGAATATTGATGCGACTGAGCCATAATCTGCTGTTACATTTTGTACCGTCCTGTGCTCGTTATACCAAAATAACCTTCGCAAGTATAGTATAGCATTTATATCTTTTTCACGACATTTTATATGATGTGCCTTTTCGGGAAAAGATATCACATGTAATTCCTAATAGTATGTGGCAAACTGTGTTGCGTGATTGGCATGATGTGGGCTTTTCTGCTGACGCCCTTAAGACGATGCAGTTAATGCCACAAAAAGCAAGTGAAGTGCGCACGAGCATTTCTGCTCAGTTTACGCGATCAGACAATTGCTGTTGACGCGTATTGTGAATTAGTTGTGGTAACACAATTTTTTCACAACAGCTGAAGCGAAATTTCCTGAGATTTTTGCAGTAGCTTTTCCACCATTATAAAATTTTCATCTAAAAATTCATATTTCGAACCGTCTTTAATGGACGATGCACTTTGCAATGTTTTGCGTTGTATGAGCCCATATTCCGTTCTCATGAATCAAATCTGAGGACGATTATTCCCCTAACCTAGCTTTCGCACCTTACTGTTTTTTCACTGTGTGCTACAAGTCGTCGAGAAACCCAGCAATGATTCCCAATTCTTGTACGCAAGCTCAAGCTCCTAATGCCAGAGATTATGGCTGCTAAATTTTATCGCGTGAGCTTCTCTGCTTCGTGAGTTAAAACTGCCAGTAAGGTATGAATGCACAGACAACTGCGTACATACAGACATACGCCGCCATGGGCCCATAATGTGTTTCCGCTATGGCGAAGATCATATAAGAAAGTAATTTAGCGATACCCTTTGGATCACTGTGTGAATAAGTAATTATGCTCTCAATACTGCACTGTACTGTAGCCTAGAGCACTATTCCAGCCAAAATCGAATTAGAGATACAATGTTCTGCTCTTGGTACTTCTTGGATAATGCATGCTGCAGCTTCATACCGAAAAAAATGAGGTGCTGATATCGTTTTTGTTAGGTAAGGCATAGTGCACGGTAAATTCATAATTTGCAGCTATGAACGACCGTCGGGGTTCGGGAGGAAAGTGGAAAGAAACAACTGGGAGTTGCGGAGGATAGGAATGACTTTTGCGCAAGGAGGATCGAGAATTCTCATGAGAGGAAAGCGGAAATCGTCAGTCCCTTCTGTCCTCATTGCCACTTCCCCTTTCCAACAATCCCTTCCTTCCAGAAGCGAGGAGAGTATGGTGAGGAGGGCGTTCGTAACAAATCAAAAAAACCATCCTAATTTTCTCCATATCAAGCCATTCTCTGGAATCTTATCTTCTTTGTGCCATGTTGATGGATTGATTATTTAATAGTTGAAAACTCATGAAAGTAAAGCGATAAATGATTCAAACGAAACGTGAACCAACTGAGGTTGTTTGAGATGACAAATAAGCGTCACTCAAAAAATTTTGCTTTGAGGAAATTGTTTCGCGACTCACAAGCGATTTGGAAAATTATGAAGGAACGTTATTCAACTGATTATAGTATCTGTACTTACTGGGGGGAAACGGGCAATCTTTCACTCATTGCGTCGATCGTTAATGGCCTATTTCATTGCATATTCGAATATTTTTTTGCCTTTATTATGCATTGTTTTTTTTTTCAGTCCAGTTCAACGACAAACTGCATGTTCATTGCTAGTTATGAGTGTAATAAATGAGCGCTATAGAGTTCGAAGAAAAAAAACAACTCAAATAAGGATTTGCTTTAAGCCAATCTGCGCAACCGAGATACCCATTTCGCTTCGCCCATATGTCATTTGTCCGTTGGTGTGCGACGGTTTTCTAGCCGTGGGTAGCACACTATGCGAGTTACTCCATTTCTCATAAGCAGCAAAAAGTTGCTATCAACTAGTCAATGTGGAATTGTTTTAGCCAAGTTGAGCTCGGAACAGTTGCACAAATCCAACATGCTTATGAACATCTAGCGAATGCCTCGTACAAGAAAAAAGAATTTTCAAATAGACCCCTCCCCAAAAAAAATTAGCGACATTATTTGGCGCTGATATTTTGGTTTCCTTCAAAGTTGCCATTTTTTCTAAAACATTTGTTACTTCAGACTAGACAATGCTCAACTTCATTTCAATTTTTCTTTTCCTTCTTCACGTTTCGTCAAAGAATTTCAATTCCATTTTTTCGCTTCGCGACTTCGAAATAACAGATGGCAAGCGTTCTAACAAGAATTTTCGTTAAGCTTGTACTGCCTACCTGCAAGCCTTCTTCCTAACGGCTTATGTCATTCCTCAAGTGTTTCGTGATTTAGAAAATCTTTTGTGGTGATTGTAAGTTTTGGTTTCCAGGAAACCTTATCGAAGAATGGGATAATCCATTCGCTTTTCACTCTTGAGGAATAGGACACGATAAAACTGGATTTTACTTGAATGTCATAGAATTATTTAAGCTAAATGGCAAACAATGAGCGAATAGAAAATGCGATTGTAGTGGTGACGGGGCTGGAGATTGATGGATAAATGCATTATATTATAGACACTTTCTCACTACCATATGCACCTCCGTCATCAATCACCCTATGCAACGTATGAATACACTATCAATTAGTGCTGTGCACACTCTACAAAGTGAAAAAAAAACCAATTCTCGATAAAGGGCACGCATTACTTTTCAATAGCCGTAATTGTAATTTGTGGTAACGAAAAACTCATTTGTATCGCTAACGAAAGTTTTCAGTGATTTTTTAGCGAGTTCTTTAAGCGAGCACGCTCCTAATGAAGACGCCGCAATAACCATATTGTTCATGTGAATGTGCTCAACAAGCTTATGCTGTCTAGGCGCCTTATATGAAAGCAGTGTATTCGTCTGGTGCACAAGGTGGTAAAGTGGTTTTTGACGAAACTCAGAACAGCGTTTGGATGAGCACCCGGCAGATGGACGGAATTCATTACCGGCTTCGGCTAGCAACAATAAGGGAAGAGCATGCAGATTATGGGACAAACAGTTTCATTGGGAGTGGCTTGTGCGCTGTAACAAAGTAAACAAACAATCAACGGGCAACGGTAGCAAACGATAACATGGTAATGAACCGTTATAAATTTTTTCTCTGCCATTTCTTTAAGTCGGATAAGCTCGCTGAAATGTTTTCGTCTCGTCGTACAGAAGAATTCTCGTGCAATTGCAGTTTTTCATTTTAGTTTACCTTTCTTTGAAGATTT
Source organism: Toxocara canis (assembly GCA_000803305.1). Taxonomy (NCBI): domain Eukaryota; kingdom Metazoa; phylum Nematoda; class Chromadorea; order Rhabditida; family Toxocaridae; genus Toxocara; species Toxocara canis. The sequence continues at coordinate 52,432 of JPKZ01002967.1, read as the reverse complement.
TTAGTAAAAAATGCCTAATGACAGTCACAATGGAATTATTTGCCTCCATTGTCAAAGTAAGGCCACCTTCATTCTCATCGTTTGAGCTCTCATATGCATGCCCTTGTGAATTCTCTACAATTTAGCTATTGAAATAAATCCTCAATATGCCAATGGATATTCCTATATCATTTGCAATATGCCTACTTTTGTGAGCGCATAAGGGGTATGGGAAATAATTATTGACAAATCGAGAATCGATGGCAGCTTCGTGTTGCACTTGGCGATTTACTATGCGGATTTTGGTTGCACAAAAAAACTTTTCTCATGCCCCCAAATTCGCTGAGTAAATAGCCGAATATGTCATGGGGGCCGTCATTGCTTATCGATTTAGCCACAACTTCGTTTTGGGACCTCTTGGATCTTCTACGGCACCTGAAAATGGGATGCGGACAGCGTCATACCATGCACATTTTGACTCAGCGTATGGAATCGTTTGCTCAAGAGATTCCATTTCATCCTTATTTGAGCACTCTAGTATGTACGATGTGGTTAGAGGAAGGTGAATTTCTGCAAGATCCACCACGAACTTATAAATGAAATAGCCAACAAGTCTCACCTCATTACATGCTGCAAATCCCTTGTGACTTGTTCGCCATTCACCGTGTATAACATTGCCATAGGAAGAGTTTCCCCTGCTTTCGCCTGGGCGTTCTTTCGTCCTCATCTACATGCACGTTAATGGTTTCGGAATAGATATGACATCAATTTGGTACTTGGTAACTTTCATACCGGAACCTAAGTTGATGAAAATAACGCGTCCTTTGCAGAAACGCTCTATTTGAGAGAAAAATTTTCAAAAAATTGCTGAGCACATGGTTAATATAATCTGTTGGTTAAGCCTGTTCTGAATGCTTTATTTCGTTGCACCGTTAGCTGGTTCTAGGTAGAACAAGCTCACTGCCGATTCGAGGCACATCTGCGCTCAAACAGTGCTTACAAACTACTTCGGCAAGCGTTGATTTGCAAAAAGTGCACTGAGAATGCCTCAGTCCCTTGCGTCTTGACGCCACCCGTCCTCTGCACTCATGCGATCGAGCCCATCAGAGTCGTATTGCCTTATTTCGGTTCTACTCAGTTGGAATGATTTTACACAAGTATAAAGCGCCAGCATTTGGTGTATATCAAAGCACAAATGCGCCCACATATTGATGGCGCAAATATGTGCATACGGCTCAATGAAGTCGGAAATCTCTCTTTCAGAATCGCCGCGTTTGCGACCTCAAAAAAAATGTTTGTGCGCGTTAACATCTTGCGCTGCTCAATTTCACTCGATTGCAGTCAGTTATGCTCAGCATTAGTGCCTGTTTATTGCTCTTTACAGGCGATCCATGAATCTTTATGCCACTCATTTTTCGTTCACCTAATAAAAACGTTCATGATATGCTGACTTTTCTCTCCAATTCACACCATCTTCAGAATGCGCTTGAATTAGTTTTGAATTTCAATTGAACAAGTTGCACATATCATAGATGAAACGTAAAAGCAGAATGATTATGCTAGAGTAGATTGAGGCACAAATGCTAAAAAAAAGCAAAAACAAAAATAACAAAGGATGGGATGCCTTTTAAAATGGGTTCAAAAGCGTGCTAAGGGTCTTATAAAAAGACCATATAAATGCCAGAAAACGATAAATGGAAAATGTTCGGTTATCTAAGAAAGTGGAACGGAACCTCTGCTGTCCGAGGGATCTATGAGATGGTAATCGTTTGAGAAATGTTGGCGTCAATTGTTGGCGCGCATTGCGTTCCTTTTAGTGGAATTTCTAATTTCGTATTCAGAAATTTTTTTTACAAATGCCCTTAAGGCAGTTCTCGGTCATAAGAACGCAAATTTCGAAGTAAGAGAATGAATCTGAAGGTAATTATTTCCGCGCTCACCTTTTTCTTTGCACCATAGCCTTTTCGAAGTCATTCACAAATACTGTTTGCGAGTCCCGTAACGCCCTTGCTTTCGATTTTGCACACCATTCTTTATCACGTTAGTTCCTGTGGTCTGTGGGTTGAAACTAAGTGACAATCATACATACATACATACACATAGCTATGGTGAGCCGATAAGATGACGAACGAGCACATATAGTTCTCGAAAATCAATCACTTCTCGAAATCAACTAGCATTGCACACGCATTAAATCCGATCGTTCTGCTTAGCATTATGCACTATGGCTATCTCAGTGACTCAATGCGTTCGTAAGGTCAGTAACTACTTTCATTGTAACTACTTTCACTGAAAAATTTTGTTGCTTTCGTCCAATTTCTACGTAAACAATTTTAGCATTCCATCGATAAGGAGTACGCTATGTAAAATCCGATCAGGGCGCCGCTTCCATGACGAATGGTTTCATGAAAGCGTTCAATGACTGCTTCATTATCTATCGAATTCGCATTAGCTGAATTGAAAAATCAACTAAGCGCCCGAATATCAATTAATTACTCACCAGTTAGGCAGTAAATATTTTTCAGATTGATCAATGCTGATCAATTAGCAGCTATTATATTTGATATACATGAAGAGGATACTTGGGAGGGTTGTTTTCACGATTACGGCGAATGAACAGATGCACAGAGGCAGCGTGGAACAATACAAACCATAGATGGGCAAACAACTTCAATACGCATTCAAGAGATTCTGTGGTCTTGTTCATTATTTTGAGTGACACTCAAAAACGGTTGTGTGAATGCGATTGGCATCGCACAACGCATGTTTCGCGCCTCAATGCGCCGTTTTCCAGAACGCGCTTTCGAAAAAGATATCAATTAAGGGAGGTGAAAAGAGTACCGCGATAATACGCTGTAATGGAGTGGTAATTTTGTGACGGACATTCACCATCAAAAGAGCATGCTAGTCGTCGAGGCGATGGGTGATGCAGAAACGTGCGATCGAGGGCAATGCTTATGGGTTGGGGCGGAGCTGAACATTTTCACCCTCAGCACTCAACACTCTGAGGCCAAACTGAACAACATCCAAACAGTCGACGTACGACAACGCTTCCATGCTGTTGTCATCTTTTGATTTCGAGAAAGTGCTCATGCTTTTCCTAATTATCTTGGTGATACTAAGGGATTATTTGAAATGGCTTATGCGGCAGTCAAGCAAAACTATTTGTTGAGTACTGAAAATAAACTCCTCAAATTCAAGTTGTTCTTCAGCAAACATTAGCTTTCTTTTTCGCGTAAGCAAAATTTAAGTTTTGTTATAATCATATTTGAGCGCCATTGTGATTCCATAATGTATTAAGTGCGGAAAATGTTTCTTCGGTATGCATGCGGAACGTAAATTAAAGCAAGAAAAAAAAAACAACGCACAGAGAAGTCGTGCGAAAGCGTTAGCAGAAATATTTGTTAAAGGCTGTAACAAACTTGCTCGCTACAAAATGAAATTATAACAAAGTCATGTATATAGCGCATTACAGTTGGTGTAGCTTCCTATGCACTTTCGTAAATTGTGCAACGGACTTGCAAAGTGCAACACAGAGGGCAAAACTCACCTTTTGTACCGTAAATGAAAAATTTGGCTTACATTTGAACTCGTTGGATTCGATATTCAAACAACGGACTGCAAAAACGCTAATGGTTGTTTGTGGATTTGTTAAAGCGCTTGGATTGGGATGTGTGTTTTTTTTTAGTTGCGTGCAGCTTATGAAACCTTGTTTCAGTGGGCGAGCTGTCAGAGCGCACGTTCCGCCGGCCGTCTCGTACGCGCTTCCACTAACCTTGTTGTTGTTTTCCTGTTTTTTCTTTCTCGTTCTTTGCATTCCACTCAAGTCATTTTCCTTGCCGAATCATCCAGCATTCTTTGCGGTTCTCTCATGGTCACTCTGCACTTCTTTTCCGAGTTGTTCTTCGTTAGCTGCGTGGTCGATAAAAGAAATGTGGTTCCCAATTAGCGACATATTTCTTCGCAGACGCGAACACTAGCTGTACGCCGGTGCACTTCCCTTGTACCTTTCTGCTCTTGTACACGTGTACCCTTGCACCCTTGTACAATTGTGCCCTTGCATTCGTGTACACTTTTATCATTGCAACCTTTTACACTTGTATCCTTGCACCTTTGTACAATTGTACCTTCGCACTCTTGTGCACTTGCTCCATTGCTTCCTTGTACAATTACACCTTTGCACTCTTTTACAATTGCACCCTGGCACCTTTGCACAATTGTACCCTTGCACCTTTCTACAATTGTGCCCTTCTACCTCGTATGCTCGTACCTTTTTACTCTTGTACACTTTATTATATGAAAAAATGCTTGCAGCAACCCTTCATTTTCGGTTTCCCCTCCCCATTTCTGAAAATTGGTATGCCCAGCCATTTTTAAAACTCATTTTCGATCAGTAAATTTAAAGGCGATACCAAATCCCTTTTGCAACAGAAAAGAGACGCAAATAACGGTTTTTAATTGCCCTTAAGTATGCGATGTAAAGAAAGGCTAAAAAATTTATGTTTTTACGCAAACAGCACTCTTCGAAATATTCTCGGCTCTTTTCCATAGCTTTTTACGAAATTTTTAATATTCGCATTGCCTACCGTTTTGCAGGCATGGCTTCACTTAGCGGGTCGTGGAGACCGTTGCGTGGCTAGAACTCTCACGGTTATAAGCCTTCTTAGACTGAACTGTGTCTTTGATGAATATAGCTACGAAGACAACCATCGAAAGAAACGTTTGAGGGCAAAGCTCACCTTTTTTCGCCAAACATCGTTACGTTTGGTTCGTCCGTTGCGAACAGTCTAAATTAACTCCATTAAGGCGCCTACATTGACCAGTGAAGTAGGGCTGTTCAGAGAGTCTGAGGTCTTGATCGACTTATATAAGGTTTCGTTAATTAACAGCGCTCTGTTCTGTGTCGAAAAATTAAGGATTATCTAATGGTTAATTGAAATTTTTCGATAAAAAGTTTTCTTCGATGATTTTTTCAGTTTCTTTCATCTTATTTCAATTAAGAATTGCTCAAAAGTTGCAGCCAAGCGTCAGAGATGGCGTAAACGTTGAAATATATTCGACAGGTTCCCGAGGTTAATCACAACAACTCTCGGTTAGCGAAAACATCCATTAGGACCATTAAAAATCCCGTCACTTGCTGAGGTCGAATATGCTACTGGAAATGAATATCAAGCGAATAGAGAATAGTAGATTTTTGTGAGCCCGCTGATGAGTCTTGTCATAGATTTGAAGAATAGAAAATTTGTGGTTGCAGCCAAGCGTCAGAGATGGCGTAAACGTTGAAATATATTCGACAGGTTCCCGAGGTTAATCACAACAACTCTCGGTTAGCGAAAACATCCATTAGGACCATTAAAAATCCCGTCACTTGCTGAGGTCGAATATGCTACTGGAAATGAATATCAAGCGAATAGAGAATAGTAGATCTTTGTGAGCCCGCTGATGAGTCTTGTCATAGATTTGAAAAGTAGAAAATTTGTGTTTTTTTTTTAAATGTGAGAGTTATGTACTGTTGTTGAGATGCGTTATAATCAAAGCAATCCATTCTGCTAGGTTCATTCAGTGGCATCGAATTGTTTTCAACTTTTTTGCGCTTTCCTGAAGATATAAAATTTCGACTGATTCAATAGTACAACATTCAGAAGTTATAATGTGGAGACTCAGTCTATTTGTTATTATACAGCGCTAAGCGCTGCGTCAGTTCGATCACCGCTGGTCTCGAGAGCGACTTCCACTATAGAAAACTTGTCATACGGTGGGGGTGTTGGGGATATGTCAGCTAAGAACTCTTCGAAACAGCATCGAATCAGTAGAGGATTAACTGCGTGGTCGCTCCATGCTGTACGACGTATGTCATTCAAGCCATTGATTCTTCCAATGACTTCTTTACTAGTAGGGCACTTTGCTTTGTTTATGACAGAATTTATGCGAAGTATTTATTCATATTTATCGGATATTGCGACGCTTTGTCCGCGTCAGAGGCTGAAAATGCGACTCGTTGAGGTGCTGCCCAAAAGCTTTCTACTTGGGCGTTTGGCTGAAAACTCTGGAACGGACTGAATACCTGAATACCTAAAGAATGTAAATACGAAAAACAAGCATATGCAAACATAAAATGGCCTTAAAGAACAAAGCGTACTGATCGCAGCCACTAAATTGTCGGTAGTGTGCTTCTAAGCTGCACTGTTGATCTCATTTTCGGCGTCTTTGACAGAGGAGACGCAGTTATGCTCAATAAGATACGTACGAGCCAAAGGTTAGTCAACTGGTTAATGCGGAACGAGGAGTGGGTTAAAATTTCAAAAGAAAATATTGTCCAGCTGCTGCGCTGCAAAATCTCATTACCCTCCGGCTGTGTGGTGGAATGGTTTAAACCAGCCAATGTGTGTGCTGGAAGTGCGCAGTATTTACGCAAGCAGTGAATCAGAAACTCTCTAGCAGATTCTTGCCAACGATTAGCAAGATTCGGTTCAATTTAACCCTTTTGCGATGTATCCACGAGCGCAAAACAATCATCTTTACTATGATGTTTTTTTCCTCATTATACTCTGTATTTGCTGATGCATCTGGTGGAAAGCTGTTGTTAGTCAGGCAGGATCGCAGCAAATCGAAACAACAATTCACGCATTTGAAGGTCAAGCATGCCTGACTTCATGCATACATTGCTTTGCGTTCGAGCGTGCATTTGGCGTACCCCTATGTTTCCTATCTGCTACATTCCATAATATGCTCTAGAATTGATAACCAGTTCTTCCATTCTCGGATGCTTTGTTGGTGTTAGTGTTAATGCATTGACCAATTTGCTAAGTCAGTAAGATGAAAAGGAAATGAAACCAGCAGTTATTCTGAAATGCAACAGTCACTTGAGGAGTTTCATAGCAATAATGCTGCTTTTCGGCTGCAGATGTGCTCATACGTTTTGCTTTAAAATGTGCTGCTTTGTCGCTGCTCATATTTCTTTGCTGTAACTCTTAAAGAGCTTTTCGAGAGTTTACGATAAGTGCCAATCGGCAACACACGCCCTTCGTACCAGCTAACATAATACCACGCCGTCCACTCTGGACCACATCCTAAATCTAATTATTCCATTTTTGCACGTATGCTCACTTGTAATTTTCACAGAAAATAAATTTTCACAAACCGCTGATAAACTTGATAGTATAAATTGCATTCGTTAACGTCACAAAGCTTCAGACATCGGCAGCAAGTGCGAATATGCGCAGAAGGCACGCTTGAAGCGCAATTTGGCATTTCCATCCACCGGATCAATCGGTTTCGTTGATTGCTTATAAATATAATGCATCCCATCCAGCACCCATATTTCAGTAGATCCAATAATCTTCAGCGCACGAAGATTGACCATAAGTAAATATTCAAATTAATGAGTGCAAACTGCACTCATTAATTTGAATATTTACTCATGGTTGTACAAGGTTGCAATTTGTACTATCGGTACATTCGCTGGCATCAGAAGTTTTAAATCGGCTCAGAAATTCTCTATTCATTTTAAAGGTGTTGCATATTGCTCAACATATCAGCAAACGGAGGCCAGTTTGGGTGATTTTGCATTTGTCGACGTAAATCATATTTGACGCCTTTCGCTTTCTCATTCGAAACTGTGATTAAGTTGGACTGAGTTTTAATTTGATAAATGAATGAACTGTATTAAGTGATGAAAAGATTTGATCGTACTGGGTACGGGTGTATACGACGCGTATGAGTTTCATGTGAACGACGACGCACCTCTAGCTGGAATTATTCGTCGATACTCTTCGTTTGTTCGCCGCATTTCACTATGCATATCGCATCATTCGTCACCCTTCTTTACTATGCACACAAAAGTTGGTTGTTTCATTCTTTTATTTCAACTGTTGGCAATATTACCAAAAATATTGGCATTCCGCCAGAATGAAACAAATCAATAAGAGTCATTAACACAGTGTTCCGCGCAGTTATAATTCATCTAAAAATTCAAATGCCTCCTTTGTTTCTCTTTCTCAGAATCTAGCTTTGTCCAGTTACGCTCGGCAACATCTACCTTACCTTTGCATTACAACTGTCGTTGTTAGATAAAGATTCTTAACGCTTGTTTCATTTCCTCTATATACCGCGTCCGAATTATCAACGACAGCACTGAACCAGGCGATTGCTAGGTCGGTTTTTTTTTAACCTTTTTGCCCCATCTGTTTAGCGTCTCGATTTTGTGCGCTGAGCAATCTCTGCCTCTAATAGCATTAGTACGAAATCCGGTGAAGGAGTTATTACTGCTTTCTTCGACTTCATTATAAAGAAAAATGATGAGAATGTTCTTTCTCGTTTAAAACGATTGCAAAGAGTGATGAACGATTTGAATAAGTAATGGGAAAACGATTCTGGTCTGGTGCGTGTGGCATTCGAATTTAAAAATTTGTCGTTGTTAGATAAAGATTCTTAACGCTTGTTTCATTTCCTCTATATACCGCGTCCGAATTATCAACGACAGCACTGAACCAGGCGATTGCTAGGTCGGTTTTTTTTTAACCTTTTTGCCCCATCTGTTTAGCGTCTCGATTTTGTGCGCTGAGCAATCTCTGCCTCTAATAGCATTAGTACGAAATCCGGTGAAGGAGTTATTACTGCTTTCTTCGACTTCATTATAAAGAAAAATGATGAGAATGTTCTTTCTCGTTTAAAACGATTGCAAAGAGTGATGATGAACGATTTGAATAAGTAATGGGAAAACGATTCTGGTCTCGTGCGTGTGGCATTCGAATTTAAAAATTAAAACAAAAAAAAAGTATTTTGGCATAGGTCATTGCATTCGGTTGTTGCGAATGGCTTCTGTAAATAGTAATGAATGACTAAACGAATCAACTTAACCGTCTGTTTAAGTATCGCTTAAGCCATATAGTTTTCCAATTTTTCTCAAATGCCAATCAATGGTTGTTTTTCTTGCCTTCTCTGACTCGGATATGCTACGAATAAAACGTACAGTTTATTTTCGGAAGATTCCTCCACCAGTACACATTGACACATTTTCATTCAATTCTACACACAGCACACGTCTTCGATACCCCAGGGAAGATGGCGCCCGATTTATGCCGACGATTTGCAATCAGCCCTTAGACGACTAATCGAGTTCGCTGAATACGTTCGCGTAATGAGCAAAAAAAAAAAAAACGCGAAACTCGTTATGTGTTGAAAGAATCGTACAACGGAATTGAGGCGACCGCAAAAGCGCAAAAGTGATTGCACAACGCTTCTATCGTTTCTCGATGCTGCCGAACGATTCGATCGCAGAATTAGCGCTGCTAAGCAAAGTGGCACGTCAGCTCAGAACTTAAACAACGGCATCATCATCATGTGATATTCAGGCCGATTATGAAAGTGGCTTAGCCGTGAAGGGAATTCGAATGCTAATTCGGAGTTTTCCATTAGACTAGAAATGAAAGATGTTTTGTGTCTTTTCAGACGGAGTAAAAACTCCGGTTGTAGCAACTAGCACCGCCTTCTCCCATTCCTCTGAAAAATCGCTTTTTTAAAAGTTCATTCTGGAATTCTTTTCGTTTGAATGATGCTGCCAAGCTTGTGTATATGAACTAAAAACTGAACTAAGTTTTCGAAAGCAGGGACTTAAAAAAGTTTCGAGACCTGCTTATGAAAATGGTTGCATTCCACGCTGCATTTTGAAGCATAAAGAAAGCATGAAATTTGACTATGTCATATATGCTGTATTCAGGAATAACTGAGAGCAAATTGGGTGAAGAACTTTTAAGTTATAAGCTTAGATGGAACTCTTGCTGGCTTACTTAGCAGTGAAAACAAAATTCATAAGGATAAGTGTATTTAAAAATCAATAACAGTGAGAACATGTGCCTCATTAATCAAGTAGAAGTATATGCATTCTTCTTAAGGACGTGCATACTTCTTTTCGTATATAAAGAAGTGTATGCTCACTTCCTTAGGGCCTTCCAAAACGTGAAATGTTCCGAAAGGAGCATGAAATCATAGAGGTATTTCAATCGGTGGTTGACCGCACTCTCGATCGCTTCAATTAAAGCTGCCATTCGGTGACGAAATAGGCTTTAGAAATTGACTGACAAGCAAAAAACAGACTATGTTAATGGTAATGTGAGAGCGCAATTTTAAACTGTGGAGTAATTTTTAGGTGTGTCACTACTGTGTATACAGTGCGATCGTCGACAGAGGTGGTATTCACCGAAGGAGAACGAGAAGGCGATCGAGCGATGTCAGCTCGGCCTCATTCGTCCAACCAAATGCTTGAACGCATCGGCAACGCACTGCATTCTCAGCTACTACAGGAGAGGACTTGAATCAAGTTGGTTATTTGCTACTAGAAAATACTTCGTTTTGAGTGTGTTTTATTTTTTTACTGCAAAGTGAAATTGGTGGATGGAAATAGAGGTGCTAATTTCTTCTTTTTATCACGTCGATCAAACAAAATCTTTTAATTCGCTCACAGTAGTTTCAGTGCGCGCTATGGACCCTTATAATACATGGGAGGAGATTTTTCATAATCAGAAAACGAACCTTGAACAAAACTAACTCCTTAAAGTTTTGTAATCACACCGGAATCCGGTTCGGTGATGGCGCAAACCGAAATCTATACTCAAAAAAAGTGTCAGATTCCCTGCGGAACCAAAAATCTGGACTAATTCTCACTGGTACATATGACGTCCACAATGAGTGCATAATTGAAGCGACAGTCTGTGGTGACAACCGTGAAACTGTCTTGGTCATCAACCTAGTGAGAAATGCGTTTATGGTTATTGTCAATAACGTTCGCCTTCAATGTTAACTTCAGAAGCACTATACCACCTTCTGCATTTGCTATTTAAGCATGTGTCTTTTGGTTTTTGGGTCTTTTTAGCGCCTTTGAATCTTTATCTCGACTTAAGCATTTACGTATGCGTCCACTGTATACTGCTGAGCTTTTTTTTTTAAACGATTTCTGTTTTACGCGCAATTCGAACAACGCAAATATTGCGCGGTTCGTAGGCGAGCTTTCCGTGGTTAACACAAAATTGTTCAAGTAACTCATTCGTTTGTAAAACAGCAGAAGATTTCAGTATGGTGTGATTTAGATGTAACTTCATGATTACTATGATTACAGCTGTTGCACGTACTGTAACTTCCGAAAACGATCACCCTTCAGATAAAGTTCTTACCACAGTTCTTACCACTCCTATACGTTTTCAGCATGCGAAAGGTTCGGGTTGCTTCAAAAGAAAATGCAACTTTCAATTCTGGACAGTACAAGCCTATTTCTAAAATCCTAAAATGTTATTCATTTACTTATAGGTATTCTTCACTCTAAACTCTACGAAATGGCTTAACTGCATTTTAGGCTGTATAACGCTTATGTTGCACCTTCTTGCTGCTTTTCTTATCATTCACACATTTTAATTTTTTTTTACATCATTACGCTAAATCTTACTGCTAATTTCATATTTTGTAACGGACTTAAATGCATCTTTTTTTGCAGTACGTTTCCTCGGAATGATAATATGGAATTTTTTGAGAATATCATCACTACATCGAATTTATATCGGCGGATTTCCACTTAATGACCAGTTGTCTCTATGAGCGTAAATGGAAAAAAAATTGGTAATTGAATTGCCATGGCTTCCATTAGCCATCTGTAACCCTTAGTACGTTCGTATTTTCTTCGTTTTTTTAACTGATAATGAAATTTTCATTTTCACTAAACTTCTTTACAAGAATACATGTTTACTTTAAGTTCAGATCGCATCTGGCTAACCGCACAAAAATTCCCCAATTTCCTGAAGTTCGCGAAATGGACTTACAATTCGCAAGAATGTTCGGAAATTACATGCGAAAGATTTTGCAGTGTTATGCGGTCCGCATGCAAGTGGCCCAATTTGGGCACATAAAATAAAAATCTGCGAAACTGTTTCCGTCCCACTTGATCAGCATCAACGGTGAACTTGCAAGCCACACAAAAGATAGGCAAGGTGATGGGACTAGGTGCGTGGGAAATGATGGCGGCAGACTACTCATGTAATTGCCCGCATAAGTAGAAATATTGTTACTGAGCGCGCAAATATGCGAAACTATGTAGAAAGATAATCGGAAAGTTAAACGCGGTAATTTGACACTGATGGAGAAATTCTTTGGAGGAAAGCGGCTTTGAAACTTTGCTTTCACTGCATAAAACGGCAACAACAAGGAAGCCGTCTGCCAGTCGGTGAGTGGCTTCTAAATGAGCGGATGCACCGAATTACATACGCTCTACCTCATTTGCTTCTCGAATTAGGAAGCCAAACATTTTTCAGCAGCTTGTAAACAGCTCTTAATGCGGCACGTTGAATTTTGTCCTTGTCACTCGAGATATGAATCTGTAAGTGAAAAATATGGAAACTTACTGAAATGGAAATGAGGGAATTATGAAAAGAAAGATAACAAGTTAAAGACAAACCTTTCAGGGGTGCACAACGACCTTCACATTTTATCGTAATTTGTAATAAATCGAAGAGTGCTTTTGACTTGCTATGTATGTGCTCAGTTTAGGTCCTCATGAAGACCTTCATTGAGCAACTGTGCATTCGCAAGATCAAAATTAAAAGACAGTGTATCGAGTACAATTTCTTTAGATACGTTAGTCTGTATAACTTGATCAATATGAATGTTTTCATTGATTATAAAGAATAATTTTATGAAGTAAATTCTCTTTTCCAGCACAATGCTGATGTGCTCAAATTACTGTTGCTTGAAATGAAAATCGCAACGATAATAAGGCAGTTAAGCGAAAAAGAGCTGAGCTGAAGAGCTTTTCTCAGCGACACATTTCTGGAATTAGTTTTGAGGTTACTGCGTGATGGTATGCAGTCGTTGGTGTCGTATGCAGAAATGGAACGCATGTCGCACTCTTCAAACAAATGTTCTTGGCAGGGAAAGAGTTCAGAAAATTGAAGTATTAAAATGACACTGAGGAGAATACAAAAAGTGATTATTGCTCGGAAATCTTTTCCTAAATTTCTCACAATTATTAACGACACATCAAAGTTGCCAGTATAACTCGATCAAAATCTTCTTGCATTATGAAGAAATTTTGCGAAATAGGATAATGATCGGGATCAGCCGACAAGTGAATAAATGAGTCTCGAAACTATAGCGGGATTCCAGAATTAATTATGCAACAAAAAAAATTTTTTTAAACTGAATGTGCCTTTCAAGCGCTCAGTTACACCAAACTTTTGAAATATATCATAAATCGATCAAAATGAAACAAGAAAAATGTTCGCATCGTTCAACGAAATTTTTTACACGGCGCTGCGTTATCTCTGTTCCTTGTAATATATCGGCTGAAGGAGTTAGATGCTCGTCAAAACTTCCTCTACTTTTCACGAAATTTCAGCGATATCGCAAATTCCTTCCTGACCAATTGAAGCGATGCCTTGTTTTCGATACGTTGGAAAGTTTTTTTCACTGAACATTTGCTCATTCTCTAAATCAAATGTTCCGAACCTTTGTCGGGCTAGATTTCAACTGTCTAGATATCAGCTAGACAGTTGAAATTGGGTACCATTTGAATTGGGTACCCATTTGAATCGAGGCAAACTATCCTCAAAATCACATACACCATTGAGGAAGTTTTCAGTTCTAATCAATAGGTTATATACTTAGCTCTGAATAGACAGGCATGTCGTTATCGGGTGAATTAATTATTTTGTTGAATGTTTCTCAATATTTTGTCTGGCTGTTGAGCTCAAAAAAATTTCATGTATGGGGCAACGAAAAAGTATTTTTCGCGTCATTTTTGATTTAAGCTTATCCTAAATTGTTTCCTTACTGCAGTTGCTGACATTGATGGGCTGAAGTGGAAGAAGGTTCTTAAGGATAGTTTCTATGATAAAGCTCAGCAGCGCTTGGTTTATATTTGAGGAGGTTTGCCAAATTTTCATTGGTGTGCTGAACTATTTCTCGAACTGTTTGATCTTTGCGCTCGGTAACTGACAGCTATGAATGGATATAGGCGTATAACTCAAATTCAATTTCAACCCACTTCTAGGGAATTTGTGCTCATGGATTCTGCTGGTTTTTATAAATGTTTTAGGGGAATGAGTTCCAACATGGAAATTTTAGAAAGTTTTGATATGTGGATTCATCGTAGAAGCTTTTTGCAGTTTTATTCCTAGCTTATATAGTAGGAAGGCGGTGAATGATGGGGAGAGCACATTACGTCAAGCACGCTGTAATATGCAGCATATAGAAAATGCCCACAGGAGACAATTAGAAGGCGCGGGAATCGTCTGTATACAATTGCTTCTAATAATCTATTTGCAAATTCCATTTGTCTCACAAGTGTTTCGATAATAGGCTGTTGGATGATCAGTTTAAGGGTTCCCATAGTGTAACACTCTATCGCACCCTCCTTCACGCTCTAATTAGCATCACTCTCACACATATGCTCAAGCTTCAACAATGACTGACTGGCTGAAATGGAGTACGCTTCACTTAAGTTTATAATAAACTTAGCTATCACTTTGCAAAGCGTTTTCTAAAGAAGAAAAGTGTTCGCTGAGTTCAATTTGGACATAGCAGTTCACTGAGGCTAGTGATTTTGAAGGAACTTTCTCAGATATACTTAAAAGTGTGGCGAAAGCGAGAAGGTGATCTCGAGGGAAGTGAGGCGCATCATAGATACCAAGACGCATCATAGATACCAAACTGCCCCAAAACTTAGCCTCTAATTGGGCTCTGCAGTTATATCTGGATCTCAAGATTGTAATACTTTAGGATGAGTTTCCACCAGCTTATTGCACAAAACAATAGATAAACACGATTGATCGAATGAAGTCAGCTCCATGATCGAGATGAGCAAATCGAACTCAAAGTAGATAAATTTGATAATGTCTAATCACTTTGGTACGTTCAAAGAAGTGTTTTCTTCGGATACACTGAAGTGCTTTCTGCACAAGATGATTATATATGTGTGTGATCATGGCTCACTGAAAATGCCTGATCACATATATAATCACATTTTACCTTTGCCTTTACTGATTTTTTTTTGAGATATGAGGGAGGGGAGTGAGAATTGATGTTCAGTTTATATATGAAGATGAAAATAAGAAGCTAATGTTTGCATTGCTTATATAAGTGAGACCGATTGCAGAAAAGGTCATAACTGAACGTCGATGCGGCTCAGTAGAGGATATCAGTGGATGTACTCTATATAAATCATCACGAAAGGTTTATTTTTCAACTTTACTTAACTGTAGCCCAAAACAAACAACTATGTTCTCTGAAGTTTTCATCTCACTAAATACAAGTTTCCTTTGGCCAAACGAAAGATTTGACTGCGTAAAAATCAAACTTATATTCGCAGTCTTTTCAAGGAAATTTGAAATATATGAAACGTTGACCGTTTCGAGCGTCAAAATGTGGTCCAAAATAAGCTCGAAGTTTTAAAAAAGATTCAACCATTAAGAGCTAAAAGTTCAAAGGTTGCAAATCACTTGCATCAGACGATCTTTATTGACTGTAGGCATGGAGTGAAAAGTTCAAAAATGTGCTGCGCTCGATTAATCCGAGCAAAAGCTCCAGAAGTATGAGATTTCCGTTCTGAAGGACTCTATTAAAATAATAAGTTCAGGAGTTTGAACTTTTTCTCGCTCCACAGGAAAACAAAAACAAGCGGCAGGAAAATAACAATAAATACCTGGTTTGTAAAATTGGACATTTTGTTTTATTTCTCTTAAAAAATTCATTTTTCAAAATAGGACCCTCCGTTTCTTTATGATGTTCGGAATGCAATAATGTTGGCTCGTTTTAATTGAGGGCTTTTTGAAATGAAAACGAAGCAAAAGATTTTTTATCAAACGCGCGAAGTTTCTAATGACTCCGACTAGAGAAAATGAAGATTACTTGAGAACATTATCTTCAACTGCGTCTCTAAAGGCTTCGTTTAAGCCAGTTATTGCTACGCAAAACCAGTTGATTGTGATAGGTTAGGAGAAAGGGAGTGGGGCGAGGGGGAACTTTAGCGGAAAGGTTGCCGTGAGAACAAATGATGCCGCATTTTCGAGATAAATTGCAGACTATAAGATGAATTGGGAAGACATATTCGTATCCTATTAGGACGACACAGTTGAAGTTGGCAAAATTCATGAGCAATCTGAATGACGCTAAGCGAGCAATACTAGCCAGTTCATTGAAAATACGCCTTTAAAGAAGTGCTTTCACTGACAGCAATCACATGCTAAATCTTTTAGCTTATTTGTTCACGATGTGATTTCGAGGTTTCGATGACTCATCGCAAACGTATTACAGATGCGTCACTTAATCGGGAACGATCAATCGCTACCAAAACGACAGTCAGTAATGTTTGTGGAAGTGTGCGTTGATGGATGCAAAGGTGACAACTGTATACTGAATTCAGCCCACTGCTCATATTGTTTCGATATTTTGTTGTGTTTATTTTTGTTTCATTTATTTTCGATAAGCTTATCATGACGTTTCGTTCGCGTAAGATGAGAGCGAACGAGCTAATAACTTCTCTTGCAATGTAAAATCGCTTACGAGTAGTGTTACTTCGCTTTGAAAAACGTATCTCACACTCATTATGAATTATGTGCTCACTTGTAATTAATCGAAGGGAATCCAAAATGTGTATTCCCACTTCCGTGCAGCAATGGTTCAGAATGCACATTGCTTGAGGGGGAGCAAATGGAAAGCATAAAACCGATGAGTTACCAGTTCTAAAGATTTAACAGAACTGTTCGATTGATTGACGGTGCTTTCTCGCATAGTGAAGACTATGGATATGTGGATTCAGTAGCGCACCCATGATTGCAGAATTGGGCAGAATTTTTGACCAGTGTGGATCAAGGAAAACGGTGCCAGAAGAAAACTAAAAAAAACTTTGAGAAACAATGAGTGAAAAGTGCAGGAATAAAGCTAAGTTTATTAACATTTCAGTAGTAGTAAATACAAAAGTGCAACCTTCTGACCAAAACCATAAAAATCCCTCCTTGTTCTTATCAATAAGGAGTGTGAAAATCGCTAAATCCACCTCTGACTCATTATGCAGATGGTTAAATTCATGAATCTCTTTCTCAATCATATTTTCTCTTGCGTTTTGTGGATCCGTATTGTGCATAATCTATACCGCAACATAGCCCTATTGTTCGGATGTGTTAGTGCAATAATCAAAATGAAGCGATTGTTTCTCTTTTTTTTGGGCAAAATGACACAACAAACAAATTTTCTGAGCGTACAGCTTTAGAAAACGATGTTAAAGACCTCATGGGATGAAGAGAATAATAAATACGTCCTAGCACGTCGCTGAAGGCTTACCTTTATGGGAAATATCATAAGTGTTTCATTTAAACGGCAATGGATAGTACTCGTAAATTTTAAACTGGAACTTTTATTTTGGGGAGGACGTAAGTATCATGTTGATGCATGATACTGAAACACTTTCGCCTGAGAGTTGTACTCTTTGGTTCAGCGCTTTACGCTTCCGCACGTTTCATCTGCGACGGCGAAGTCCGAATTCGGATACGATAAAAAATGTGCGTTGCCCACACTGACCGAAACTTATACTCTAAAACCTCCAATGTAGCCCCTCAATAATATCTGCGCCTTAATTTCATTTAACTCTCACTCATCTGTTCCAGATCGAGCAATTCCCGCACGATCCCGTGTTAGGGTTCATTTCCAAATCATTAGGCTTCCCCCCCCCCCCCCCCCCCCCCCCCCCCCCCCCCCTTTCGTTGATACACTAACTCCTACGGTCTCCCTCAGTTCGGTCCTCCGTCGGATTCGGTTCGCGTTTGGAGACCCAGAACAGGCTGTTGCAATGGTGCAATGCACGAAAAGTTGCACTTACTGTGTTCTGCAAGACCTAATGCGAGGTTACGTTCAAAGGTGAAATGAACATATGCTTCTTTGGTATCCTCCGTTATACGGCCAAACACAGCCGTCAACTACGGCATGCATATAATCGCTCTCCACAGGGGAACTTACTGAACAAACAATCTGTGCGGGCCAAAAGCCCTTTCAAAAGGCACTCGGGAGCATTCGACGAGCACAGAAGTGCAACAAACATTCGGTTCACTTATTTGCTTGCTCATTGCTTCCAGGCACTTCCGCCACACCGAGACGGACGGTATTTCTCAACGTTTCGGCTCCGAGAGCATCGCTCCGACGACGTCTGTCTCCACCATTGTTGCTACTTCGAACCACCCTTCCCTCCCCCCCCCCCTGCACTTATTTTGGACGGTGGGACTGGAAGCGATATGACATCACGGGGTGAAAGTGAGGGTGCAGTGTGTTGACCAGCTCGGGATTCAACCGACATTCTAGTTGCGAATTGGTTGGGAATACCGGTCCGTCACTCTCCGCTGCCCATTTGCACTCTGATCACGTACGAATCTGCACGTGAAGTAGTGCATCAGCGTGAACTTGAAACTTGCTCTACAAATGCACAAAACCATCCCTTTCCCACTGCGCCATTCCACTTGCCGGTTGCACATCCTAATCAACTAAGCTTGAGCTTGATTGCACTCGCATTTGCACTTCTAAAAGCCTCAAAGCAACGTTTTTTTTTCTTGAGTACTAGTCGAGAGGATTGCTTCTGCGTGCTGATCTGTGAATCAGTCTCAGTCAACTGCCAAGAATTCTCATAACTGAACAAAAGGACTTTAAAAGTGTTACTAATCACTGAGTAAATCTCATTTTGAAAATCAAATAAATGACTCGTCCAGGCCCCGTGCTCCGCGGTGCGAGCATGTGGTCTGAACGAGGAAACAGCAACCTTGATTTCCTTATCATGCATTTTTGTACTCGCAGCTTTGTATGATTTCAGCTCTGAAAAAAAAAGCACATTTAGGAAATTTCGAAGACCGTCTTACGTAGCTAACAAAAAACTACAGCGTAGAAAATTGAGCCGCCGAGTTGTTACGACTAGAGCGGAATCGGTTTCAGCTGAAACGCTTGACACTGCACTGGGTAACGACATATTTATCGACATGTGGACAGACTTTTGCAAGATCGAATTATTTTTTTTAATCATAGCGGTTCACCTTCCGATATTTCGTCCCTGGAAACTTCCTTTTTCAGTGAGGTTGCTCACTTTAACAGGTGTTATCTTTTGGTTACCTTTACTTTCCAAAATTCGCTTTGTGTTATCCTCCAAAACTTGTTTTCTTTACTCCTTCGCAGAAGCTTAACGAGATTCGCATAAATTGCTTCATGTCGTCCTTTCCCTACTTCGATCGACTAAAATATGCGAAATACTCTTTGAGAGGTGAGAACCTGACTAAAACCAAAATGAAGCATCTGATTGAATGAGCAGAACTTTTGTGCTTCCCGAATTCCCAATTCGGAATGTCCTAGAGAGGTTAACGAAGCCGTTACTCGAATGTACCAAGTCAACTTTAGTACTTTATCGAGTTTTCTTCTCCAAACGTACTGTTTGTTTTATGTACCAATATCAATAAGCAAAAGTGCTCCAACGATGTCGAATTTTTAGTTGTAATTAAGTAAAAAAAGAAAAGTCTGTGATTTCGGCTTAAACATAGCAGTGGTGATTTCGACATCATTTAAGTAGAATATTTGATCAACAGTTGTGTTATTCGAGGCGAGAGGAATATGCATCATATTCGTCATAATTCTATGTCCTGTATTAGATGTCCACTGAAATAGATCGTGCACAGCTTAAATGCATATCAAACTGCATCAATTTAAGATATGCCGTGATCCACGTATTGTTGTTTGTGGCTCGTTTAAGTCTGCGCTTATGAAACAATGAAATCATACATACTACTTTGCATATTCCCCGATTGTCTGTAGCTGTTTGGCCGAGTGATAAGGCCTTTACCGTACAACACTTCTACTGTTTATTTACAAGAAGTTCGAAGTTAAACGGCGAATTCCTTGCTGCTTTGCGAACAAAGTGGGGGATGCGGAAGAAACCAACTCTCCGATAGCATCTAAATTAAAGGCGGGTAAAAAAAGCATGGGTCGCATTTATTTTAATGTTAAAAAATGGCAATAAGTTTGGCCTACTTCAAAGATCAGCCTAGATATTAAAGTAAGCCTACTTTTAAAGCCCAACACAGCAAAGCCAGCCTATTGCGACTGGTCAAATTGTTGTGACTTCCCGTTATTGCAATAAGCTTATGGTAACTAGCACGAACGGTGTTGAAGATATAATACCGCTTTCATGAGTAGAACTTATCGAAATCTTGCCAAGGCTAATTACTTACCATCACTTAACATCACCCTACCGTCAATGAAGGGGCAACAACGTAGGCGAATTGCTGTGCGGAAACAGATACATGGTTGAGAACGGCCTCTTCCTTTTTCATGACGAAATACCTCCACAGAAACGGTCGGGACCAGCGAGCCGCTGCTGTTTCTCGCACTTTCAGATATCATCTTCCGTGCTAAACCGATTTCACACCTCCGAGACGAGTGTGCAACCTCCCCTGATCATGATGAGGAAGTCGTTATTCGTAGGATCTTCCATTCCTGGAGCATAACTCCGAGTCTTTCTTAGTTCCCGGTCGATACAAAAATATAGCAAGATCAGCACCTGCAAAAAGTGTTATTCCTTCGAAAAGCTAAAATGGCAAAGATGGACGTTTAACAAAGAATTTTTTTTGGTGCCAGCTGTGCGGTTGCAGCCTTCGTATTTCAGCTATACTATTCTTCTCGTTCTGCTCAACTGTTGCCCAATTTTTTTTCTGCGGGTAACCGTTTTAAGGCATTTATTCTCGACTTGCCTAGTGTCAATCGAGGTGTCACATTGTCTTCTAAACGTGATCGACTGGCGCATTTATTTACTAAGCATCTGAATGGAGTAAAGTCGTATTGGTTGGAAGACACCATGAATGAGAATTTTTATGGAGAACGACTTCTTTACTTCATTATACGCAAAAAGCCCTACAGTTTTTGGCTCTGAACACTGCTTATTCGTTATGCGATTCCAAATTAGACAGCCTTTTTGAATGCTGATTATTGGTTTGGTAACTCACAGTCAAAAGGCGACAATTTTTTAATTATCGAGAAGGCTTTCACTTGTTGAGTGGAGTTAAGTGATCGTTGGGGAAAACTACCCTCAAAAATATTAGTGAAGGTAATTTTTAACATCTGAGCTCGTACCGGGGTTGCCTACCCTACTATCCCTACATCATTTTCGCTCAAAGACAGTGCTACGTTCGGGTGCATTTCGAATTCAATTAAAATCAAAACAGCCTGTCTCTCCGCACAAATTGGATGTGCTATGTTCGAGTAAATAACATTTAAATGATCATTTAATTAATCGAACTTAGTCTGCAATACAAGAGAAAGTGACATATTGTTCCAGCTAAGAAATTTTAAAAATTCAATAGAGAATTCATTAGCCGAATTTTTTTCCCGGTTATAGCCGTAACAACATCTACCCTATATTATGTTAAAGTGTATGCCTCTACCGTTTTGGAAAAGAGGAATAAAAGACACGAATGAAAGAATGATTGTGATGTGCGAGCAGCCGAAAGGCTATACTGCCTTCGGAGGGAATATTTTCAAGCGTCTACACAAAATTCGCGATCATGTAAGTATCCATCACTTCACTATCCCGTATCACTCAACGAATCCCACAAAACTTCGGAGCTATTTGGTGGAATGAAACAAAAGCACAATATGTAAAACGTAGTGCTGTTAGATTTCGATTGCTAAAGCACCGTAGATGATGTCATCGAAAAATGTGTTAGCGTGCTGTTCACAAAACACTTGGCTCGTGCGCTTATATCATGGGAAGTAATCGCTTCATTGTAAGGTATACCGCTTTTGCGAACAACCGCAGTGGTTTGAGTGAAACTAGTAGCGTTATGCATCACGAATCCTCCTCCCATTGCCAACCTGCGCGCTTTCTTTTGAAGATATTAGGCAAGCAACAACTACTACTTGTTGTTCCTCTGCAGATATGTTGTTGTTGTTATTAAAGGCGCCGCATTCACTAGAGGTGTTACCAGCATCAGAGTGTTTTCGAAATTGAACTTTACTGCTTTTTTGGCAGATCAACAATACATGCTTTAACTGTGCCCCCTGCTCGCGACAAAATGTATGCTAAACTATGTTGTACTTAATCTGTGCTGGAAATGACGTGTACTCTATTATGCTATAAGTGGTTATGGCGCATAAAGATCACATTTGTACTATGCTCTACTACAAAAAGATCTTATGATTAATGGGACCCAACGAAACAAAAAGATTATACTGACGAATAACATCGAACTTTTCGTCATGAAAAACAAAAGAGATTATCTCTAGATTAGTTTAAAACCAGTGAGGCAGCCATTGGTGGAAAAATTGTTATTCCGATAAAAGTCGAATACGCAGATTTCTGATCCTTTCTGAATAGCAACCACCTTGTGAAACTTGCTTTTGAGTGTGATAGATTTCCTTAGATACAGATGTGTTTTATTTACGAGATCGCCTTTGAGCAGTTTCGTTCTGCATACATCAAATATTCCACGCTGAATTGCTCTGGAATGTTAATGTTACAGGTTTGGTTTTGTATACCACTGATTTGCAGCCAATTTACCCTGATAGGGGACTTTTCGTCGTTGCACGCCAACCTGAGCTACTGAACCGTGGATGATCACTGAAGAATGACAAGTGTTGTCAAGTGTATCGTAACGAGCACAAAAGAGCTAAAAATATTTATGATTTTGGGTGCTTGGTGACTGCATCCAAAGCAAACAAGAACCGTAAGTTGGTGATGTTGAAAGGTGCACCCCAAATAACGTACATGACTTGCCCAATCAACATTTTCTCACCAATAACTTACTGTCCTGAGCAATTCTTAAAAAGTGCTTGATGTACTGTCGTACTGGTTTCCAGTTAAGCAATTTGTAGTCAATAAATAAAGAAAGAAAGAAGAACGAGCATAGCTCTCTCATGCTTGATGCTCAAAAATAAAATGCTCGGCAAATTATGAGTCCTTTTCCGTCACAAAAAAAATTCTCGTTAACAGATTACGACTGCACGACGCCTATCGACTTCATTGTTTTTACCAATCCCAGCCAGCTTAAGCCTATTTCAATCGTTCGGTCGACGAAGTGATAGCCAACATCAGTCACAGATGAACATTGGAATTAAATGTAATCTAGCGACCGACAAATCTGTGTTGTGCATGATTTTTGCAATTAATCATTAATTTGTGGCCCCGCCTATTTCACGTTCAGATAGTAGTTTTTCGCTAAACACATTTTTATGAAACAAGAACTGCCCATTTCATTTCCAGTACATTTTCATTTCATTTTTCTTACCCTAATTTGCACTCACCCAATCCATGGTTTGCTGAACATTATTACTGGGGCGTGATATCGAAGATTTCATTCATCGCATCTCACCTGCAGAATTGTTCATTCGCACTTTCGCAATTTCTCAGTTTGCCTATCACCAACGCCCTAGAGATACTAGTTCGTTGTTTTATTGTTGCGATTCACTATGAATTCAGGCTCATATTTTCATCGTAATAAATTGACCATTTGTGATTTGTTTCATTAGTTGTTCGAAAGGCAGTGCAGCCCATTATTGCGCGACAAACGTTGAGTGAGATTCGTGGTTGGCCAATTTGACAATTTTAAACTTTTAACATCATTATTAATCGTTGCAAACATTAGGTAAACGGACTAGTCGTTTCGAAGACAGCAAAAACGGAAACTGAAAAACACTTCCCGCTCACTCCCTCCCTCCCCTCCCCCCTCTTCCCAATTAAATGTCAGCTTAGTCAAATCGACGCAATAAAAATTTGTGGTCATCAAAGTTGCCTTCTACTCAGCCAGCGGATCACTGTGCTTAGTAGAAGTTTAGTATAACCTGGCAGTGTGACCGTTTTATTGTTTCCGTGTACCAGTGCATCTAAAGTGACTTCCATCATGATGCCGTAAGCACCCTTCAAACGCGACTGTTTTGCCGTTAGTATGTTCTTCATTCTGTTCCGATTTTAAAATGTTCTCAACACGCCAATCCGCAGATTTAAGGGTAGAAAAAAGCGCATTCACTAGAAGAAAAAAAAAAGATGCGGCAAGTGATCCCACAACTTCATCGGCACGCAGTCTGCTCCTTAAGTAATCTAGTCTTCAGACAATTGCTTCCGTGATACTAAAAACATTAACTTTAGAGAGACATCTCAAAAAAAATTCCATAAGTAGAACTGTACAAGTTGGCGAATTATCGCAACTGATATCTTCTAGTCCGAGTTGATAGTGACCATCAGTTACTGAAGCAATTTGGTGACTATTCTGGCATATCATGAACGATCTTCCCTTTAATAAATAACAATTACAATAAGTAATACTAATAAACAATAATAAATTACACTGATAGATATTCCGACAAAAAAGTCTGCGCGCAACGCTGCCTTCGTCGAAGCATTTATAGCTATGGCATTTCCTCTATGCAGCTGACTATCGCTGCCTCCAATGCGTTGTTGAGAATCACTGGTGTAATGCCACCATCTTTACAACAATATTCGCTCTGATAAGAAAAACGAACGTTCACACGGCTGTTGGCGCTGCACTTTAAGCGCACTGTTTTTTGTGCTCGCGCAGAAGGTTATGATCTCTCACGGTTTTCTTCTCTATCTTGGGCAATCCGCACATAATTGTGGCTAAAAGTTTCATTTTATTGTAGCAGTATGTTAAACGGTATGTATTTTTGGCCATCAATCTGGGTCAAACAAACAGCATTTCTGCCAACGACAAAATTAAGACACTTTTGTTATCTTGTCAGTCATTGGCGACTTAACCTGAAATGCTTATGCGTAATTATAAACAAACAGTTCCACATTGGGTTATTCTAATCGACGAGACTTTGGATAGGTGTTGACTACAGGGAAGAGAACCACTCGATAGGCGTTTCGTTTGTGAGAGTTCTTTTTGTTCGCTGAGAGTGCAAACCGATCAAAATTTGTGTGGGCCACTTGATAGGATCGAAGAGCAAAGAGAAGCAGCGAAAAAGATGGGTCGAAAATTCTACACTATTGATTCCTACTGGCACCAGACACACAATCTCGAAACTCTCACGTTAACATAAGCTGGTCTTATCCTCAGCAATGTCCACCTGTTGTCCTTCAGCTGCTTTGCGCCACTTACACAGCTATGCGTTTTGCAAAGCCGCACTTGTAAAGCGTACCATCATGTCATGATAATTTCTTGTACATATGCGTGCATATCGGAAAGAACTGTGTGTTTCTTTGCCTTTGAATGACTGAAAATGACGCAAATGGCAAAGAAATTGATATTTGGATGTGATATAGAAGGATTTTGATGTCCTGCTATTTTTTCACTTTCAGCGCAATGTTCTCATGGAAGAGCTGTTTTCTCCTAAATTACATACATCAACAGAGATGCAATTGCGTGAAGTATAAACGTTTACTCCGCATACAAATTGCTCGTAAATTTACAATGTTTCATGAAGGAACGAAAGGCTTTATGGAGCTGAGGCGACATTTCATGCTGAGATTCATGCCGACTTTATACTAATTGCTACAGCAAATTTTTTGGCAGCGTTCCTATGAAGCTGAGGCGTTTCTTGGCAGCGTTTCTAGTTATAAAATCGCCCATTCCGATATGTATATCACGACCTCATTGACAATGGCTCAACACCGGCGCGATGTTATCACTTTTGCTGGCAGTGATTTTCATGGGAAAAGCACGCTACTGTTCGACGCATGCAGCAATCAGTCAGCTGGAGGAGGAGCGTAGGTTGTTCGACTTATTCCGTCATCTATTTATGCTTACTTCAATCTCGCCATGGTTTCATAGCTGAGCGTAATCTGTAAGTCGCTTGCATATGGCAATTCTCCATGTAATATATACCTATATACCGATGAAACTTTACATGTTTCCCCACAAAGCCATCCGCCACCCACCATTCCCCTACAAATCGTGTCACTAATGGAGGTCCCGTCAATAGCGACGCCGTCACATTTTAGCCAGGGTAGATTCGGCTAACGTGTTTTCTGACAGGTTCCACCACCCCGACAAACCACTTCCAGCCTTTTTGTCAAAGTCTATTTGCAACTGTAATAATGCTTCTTGATGACATCGCTTCCCATTGGGGAAACTCATAGACCCACAGCGGCTCCGCCTTTTTATCAGCTGGGCGAATTCGTATGTGGCAATCGGCATTTGCACTTTAGCGACACCATATCCGTACTTGCGTTTGCATGTGTCTGCATTCACGTGCTTGTGTGCCTGTTTGTCTATTCGCTAGTTTCAAGCTGAGAACCACTTAAGATTAAGTTATGGAATTTCGTAATTATATTTGGTGTCTCGTGACCCCCACCTCCGCAATCTCCAGTCTTAAGCCAGTTCGTTGAACTCGAAGAACGGAGAAACTCATAGTTTCCTTAAAAAGATAAAGATTTGCTTGCATTTTGCAACCGGTCGGGTTCCATTTACTGGCTGTCGAGGCCCACTAGAACGAATCTTTTGTACTATGGATAGCTTATACGATCAGCCTGTCAGTTGAGAGGTAAATAGAAGCCTAATAATTTGATAGTCAAATGTGGACTTACATTGGTCTTGTTTCATTATTTACTGGTAGTTTACGAGATGCACTGATCGTGCGAGGTGGGATCGTCAAAGCGCGCCTAATATTAACCCTGCCGCATGCATTGTTCATTGTTCGGCGATTCTCCGTTTTTTTAATTCGTACGCTCCCACTCAATTTTCTTTTGCGGACATAGATATCGACGGCTAATAAAAAGGGGTTTACGGTGTTTGGCATTTAATTACGAAGCGTACGAAACCGTTTAACGCGTTCATATCTTCCTTGTTGTTCTGATACCGGAGTCATTATGCTAAATTTCGGTGAAGTGATGGAATGTTGGAGCTATTACTAAGAAGTCTAGTGGAATTAGGGAGAGGAATCCTCTAAGGATCACTGAAGGAGGGGCTTGAACTACTGGCATTCAAGTATAGGCATTTAGTTGAGTTCGAAAGACTATTAAATGCTTATCGTGCAACGAGTTCTTTCGTTGTAATTAATTTTGTGCCTTTTATCACTCGTAGCGAGTTGCTCGGAACGTCAAAGTTGGTGGCAAACTCGAACAGATCAGGGAAAATGAAATGCTCGCTAGGACCTTGAGGAGTGAAAACGTGGAAACGAAATTTTTCATGCGGGCGAGAATGGCGGAAAGCTGAAAGATACTTCTAGCTTTTCGTTCTTTCTTCGCCCTCTGTCAAGTTTTCAATTGCAGCCTAGCCCGTTTCCTCGCGTTTAGGGTCACGCTATTCGACAGCTGTGCTCGCAAAGAGAAGAAAATTCAAGAGTCAATTGTCGCACAGTCTTCGCTGCCCTCTGCCCAATGAGAAATCACGGTGGATAACTGCTTCCCCGCCATTCTCTCCCCTTGCTACACCCCTCCTCCCGCTACGGCTAATCGTTTCTAAACGTTGCACACCACCAAAATATCTAAAAAACATGCGCATTCCCATTAGTACTATAGCCTGCAGTCCACTCGAGCGAGCTGATCCAGAAGTGCCTAAACATAAGCAGAGCAATAAAAAGCCGATTTGTCGAGCAACAGTCTATGCATATCGCTGGTCCGTTTACCCTTTGCTGCAGCTCCAATCCAAATGTCTTATCAGTGACCAACTTCATTGGCTGCAGCCTCATGTGCATAATAATGTTATGTTTATCGCGTTAATACCCTAACGAATAATTCCATTTCCTTTAATGGAATAATCACGAAATTAAAAGCGACAATAACTCATTGTTTAAAGGCGCAACGATGACGTTAAACTTCTCGAGATCATTACTGCCTCGTCTGTTGGGTACAACCATACACAGTGCATCCACCTCAACGATGGGTGTGCGCCCGTTGGAAGGAGTCAAAGTCGTCGAATTGGCTGGCCTTGCGCCAGTTCCTTTTTGTGGCCTGGTGTTGGCTGATTTTGGTGCGCAGGTTACTGTCATCAAAAAGGTGTTTTCTTCGTTCTTCTGAGTTTTCTGTTTACAATAAAGAACTGTTGAAGCTGCTCGTGTTTTCTTACGCCAGTTTTGTTAAAAAATATGAACAACACTGAGGTTGGTATTGCTCAAGGTTCTTTCTTATTTACTCGTCTGCACCATTTTCGGTACGCAGTGCTATCGTAACTCGAAAAACGTATGCGTGAGTCGACGCTCCAGCGTCATTTCTTCCCTGCAAACGATAAAAACGCAAAAAATGAAGCTATAGAAAAGTTAAATGGCATAAAGGAATGCTGCCGATGTCATCATTATGAAGTAACTGAAGCCAATGATTCTACAGCGGTGATCGGAGGCTGTTTTGAGTCGTCTCGCTATGTCCAACAAAGGACAGTAACGTCGATGATTGCTGAAGCATCGCCGCTTCCGAAACAAGAGCTGAGTGCGTTTCAGGGTGGTGACGAACTACTCGAGCAACGGATGACCAGAGGTAAACGGCAAAAAGTAGTGAACCTAAAAAGTGCAGAAGGGCTGAAAGAGGTGCGTGAGATGTGCCTAACACACGATGTGCTACTCGATCCCTATCGACCAGGAGTACTTGAAAAAATGGGTCTTGACCCGGTCGACTTAATCAAGGTAACTTTTTGGACAAAAACATATTATGTGTGCAGAATACGTAACGATTTCCTTTATTAAGGCGCAAAACGATGACAATTCTAAAAGTGTTATAGAGACGTTTTGGAAAATTATTTTTTAGTTGAGCTGCCTTGTTTTTAAAGGATCGCCCTGTAAGTGATCTTTTTTCCTTACGGGTGAGATAACTTTCTCTTAAATTTCTTCAATTGTTTGAACAAGCAGAAGAGCTTTTAACGTCTTTATATGTTCGTTTGCATACTTGGCCGTAATTAGCAAGCGTCTGAAGAGTGTAAACGTCTTTATTTGTGATGATAAAAATGCACTTCTAGCTGACATATTTCACAAACGCATCTCAGCGCAGAAAGATGGAACGTTTTCAAAGCGCTCAAGCACTGCGTTTTCTTCACTAATTAATGCGAATTCATGAAACGCTTGAGAAAACCGTTTTACTTTGTTCTCGTTCTCAAAGTTCCAAGATCATTTATTTTGGGAAAAATTCCCCAAAAGAAATTTATTCCAACCAATCCAAGATCACTGCGAGAATAATCACGACAGCACATAAAAATCATTTCATTTGAGCACAACAAAAAGCTCATCGTCGCTCGAATAACCGGTTACGGTCAAACAGGCGAAATGGCGCCTAGAGCTGGCCATGACATCAACTATGTATCCTTAACGGGTATTTCATTCTCTCCTCATTTCCTTAATTTCTTCTCTACTTTTTTCGTACGTGAGTGTTAAAGTCTTATTTTAACGCACATCCTAATTTATGG
>JPKZ01002967.1:2603-15721 GCA_000803305.1 Toxocara canis | reverse complement strand
TCTGGTTTTATGGGTTTCGGTGGACGGCGAAAGAGATTGCACGTGCACGTAACATGAAATCGCTTTTGCAAATGAAGCACATGGAGACTTGGTATAAGAAAGAGAGAAGAGCTTGGCCAAGAAAACAGAAAGTGCAGAACTTTCGATTGCTTTACGTTTAATTTACTTTTTATTACTAGTCCTTTCATGGCACCCGAAAGAGCACCGAAATAATGGTTTTTCGTATGGGAGCTGACCCGACCATCAAAAGAGCAAGCAGCAGTTTCATCAATTGACGAAAACAGTAAAGCGTTTGTTAATGCGTTTCTCATGCTTCAACTGAACCAACGGTCGTACAAGTTTATTGCTAATTGAAAAATTTTCGCCATATTTAAGTGACTTCCTAAAACTGCAGTAGTCACTTCCAGAATTGGGGCACTAATTTAAAACTGTCCCAGTGGGGGCAGTTTATTACATTCCTAAAACCCAAGTTTGTGAGTACAAATTGGCATGGCTATATTAATGCGACTTTTCGGCAGCAAACTGATCATTTTGGGTTCGATTGAAATGTGTATGTAAGACTATGCTTGCTTCGGTATTCGTATACAATTTATGTAAGCGGTTGGTTTGAAAAACACTAAAGCATTTATGGCGGTCGTTTTCAAGAGCATCTAAAGAAAAGTAAAACTATATTTTCAAGGGGAGTTTCTGCTTTTTGTGGCGCTTCATTTAGAGTGGGCTATCATTCGAATGGACTGTATTAAACAGATGTGGCATTTACCTTTGCAGGTCTAGTTTATTTTTTCTTTTTATACTTTCATTTTCTCAAGGGAATAAATATTGCTTGCAAAAAACGTATTGTGCCATTTGCGCTGCCCTTTTCCTAAGAAAGATAAAAACAATTAACCAGTAGAACCGACTGCAAATTCTAATTGAAATCGAGTTGGGAGGTGTAAGGTTATGTGTGTCATCTCTTCACACATTGTACTCAGCTTGTACCTGTCTGTCTCCTTCCCAGTCCTCACCCACTCCCAACTGCTCATCCCCTTCGCACTTCTCACCCCCTTCCCATTGCGCATCCCATCCCCACTTCTCATCCACTCCCCACTCAGTTGTTCGTGCACCAAGCGTGCCATGAGCTGCACATTTGTGCACGATCACTTTTCACCGTACTGTACTGTCGATTTTACCCGATTTTCATTTGCAAATTTATTTTCAGTGTTAGCAGAGGAATGCTGAACGCAGCGTTTGCATTTGCTGAGAAGGAGCTTGCAAAGCAGCACATTGCAGTGGACGAAACATTGCGCACCTATGAGGGTCGACGTGTTAAGGTTTCGAATGCCATCATGTTACTGCTAAAGGCGCAATTCGGCCTAAAACCCTCGTTCACCATCTATCGTCGGCTCTGTGCAATCAAAAACGCAGATGAATACAACGGGGAGCGTATGGACAGGCAGAATTTCAAACATACGTTGCGTGCACTCAAACTAAAAGTGGAGAAAATGGAACAGAATCAACACGCTTGTGGTTAGTCAATTACCTCGAAAGTATTTTCCTGCACTTCCTAGCGTTATTTTGAAATATCGGCACTTGCATTTTTATAGATTCCATCCGATATTCATTTCCAAATTCATTTTTAGTGTTAGCAGAGGAATGCTGAACGCAGCGTTTGCATTTGCTGAAGAGCTGCCAAAGTAAGACATTGCAGTAAACGAATGGGCACATATATAGGTCGATAAATTCGAGATTGCCTCAGTGGGTGACATGCAGTCGAGAATTCCAAGAGTGCTCGGATCGTCGCCAAACTGCCGCACAGAGGGTTTTTTTTTTGCCGTAAAGATTCTGCAACGGCCAAAAAGTTTTCCTTCAGTTTTGGATTTTTAACCTTACCATCTACGTTTGAGGTAAATGAGCCGATCCATTTGCCTCTCCAGAGTCGTTAGATCGCCGCCAAACTTGTACGGTAGGGCGCATTGATGGTGCCGGTGTGGGACATATATACATGCTTCACCATGCGAGGGTAGCCTGTAAATTTATGCTACCAGAGTGACGAGGTTATAAGCGAGCCCGTTTTACTAGGTCAGCGATGCGATCTATGCGCTTCAATTGTGAGACGCTTAAACGTGTTCGAATACGTCCTCGGACGTATCTATTCACGTTTGATTGGTAAGAGCAGTGAATCTAGCTCCATATACCGTACTTTAAAAATTAACTTCCGGTCATAAAGTTTTCTGAGATGAATGGACTGACGCAGAGGGCAGAAATGCAGAGATACGATGTACATTTTTGGTATCTCCCGTGATGAAAATTATTTGTGGTGGACCTTGGCAATGGTCTGAGCATTTTCGAAATTCTCAATAGCGTTATTCTTAAATATCGGCACGCATATGTTTATGGATTCCATCCGATATTGGTTTGAAAATTTATTTGCAATAACAAGCATGAAATAACCGTTGAGGCCACCTCAAGTGTACAAGTATAAAGGAATTTCCGACTCGTATGGTAGGTTCTGCGTATTGTCCAGATAATTTTTTTCCTTAACCATGGACTTCTGGGAGTGGGGTTAGATAAAATTTGAACATTATCATTTACGTCTTGTTTTCGAAAACCGCTAGTTTGATCGATCGGTGGCTAAAAGCACATCGTGCCTAGCACCTGGCACACATTCCCGTTTGTACATCTGCATAGCCGCCCCCAATACGTTGCCGTTTTCAGGAGAAGAGGAGAGAGTGGAGTTTTTTGGTCGAGAATTCGTGTTCAATCTAAAGTATCTGAAGTTAGCACGGCCGAATTATGATGCAGATGCAAAAAGCGAGATATCGGCGGGGGGTGAAAAAGAGGCGGAGCGCATTCGTTCGTCCCAGCGGAAACGTTCGGCGAAACGCGTTGCGACTCCGTCACCCGAACTGAGTCCTGCATCGCTAAAGAGCAGACCTCAGCGAACAAGGCGTTCCATCAAAATGACCTCTTTTACCAATGTCGAATCTCTTTCGGGAAGTGAAGATGCTGATGGATCGCCACCCGCAGTTGCCAGAGTTGAACCTCCATCGGGAGATCAAAATGTTGATGGTTCGCCTAAGAAGCCCGCTTCTGATTTGAAGAACAACCGTTTCCAAACGCATACTTGTACCGCAACGCCTGCCATCCTTACTCAGTCTAAAACAGAATCACTCATTGTGAAGGGGACCAAAGGAGCCATGCCAAGAGGACGACCACGTAAGCGTATCAAGGTTAGTGTTTTAGTCGAAAGCGAGTGTGTAGTGAAAGTTGTTCTGATGGACGTTGACAGATAATCAGTTTAATTTCTAAGCCGAATAAAAAGTCGGAAATCGTTTGAACAGTGAACATAGTTATCACTGTCTGAAATGTTTGTGAGACGAATAAGTACATGGGTAGTTTTCAGTAAGGTGGAACATATGCCATAAGTATATATCGTCGTGTGAAGCGAGGCTTTTTTTGGGCTGTTGCCATTTCTTCGTCATTTTTCCGTGACTACATTTAGCGTGTGCTGATGGAAAACTGCACGTTAAATGCTATAAAACACTAGTGAGTAAGCCGTTTTTTAAAACAATATTTTCAATTTGCTTTATTGTGATGTTCTTTTTTCCTCTTTTTGCAACCGATGCAACTGTGCAGAGCTGTCGCTTGCTGAATAAATTGTACAAGACCTGTGTTGTAAAGTGGGGGAAAGGAAGATGGGTACGCATACACAACTACTAATGAATTCTGGAAAGATGAGAAGACGGTGAGAGATAGTTTTTGTGCTGTTTATGAGCTTTGGCCAGTTTGCATTAGTACTGCATCTTATAATCACCTGTACTCAATGTATGCACTTAAAAGCGGTAAGAAATTTTCATCCATCTATGATAACTGGAGTGTGGATGTGTGCTACCGGGATTGCGCGATACGCGTTTTGGCAACTCAGTCATCAGACCAGCCGGTTTCGTAAACCACATGAAAATGAGGAAAACTCGGATTTAGTCTGGCCGTACCTGTTGCAAAATTCACTTTCTAAAATGTTAGTTTTTTCGCTCCCCTACTGATTAGAAATGCATACGTATTTTTTGACTACTTTGAGGATATCATTCCCTAATGGTTGGATGAAATGATTTTAAATTGTATATAAAGGATGATCGTAAAAGGGTTTTTTATATTACGACGAAATTTCTTTTTTTTTGTGGCGATTTCGGAGTTGGAGTCACCAGAGGGGTAGACGCGCACAGAGACACGTATAAGCATGTCGTCGCCGTGGTGCCATAGTTTGGCGGAAATTTGGAGGTTTGGCGGAAAACACATGAAAACTTATCTTCAGTTGCACTAGTGCATATGTTTCGGCAATGTGCATGTCCGATTTCTGGCGTAGAGTCCCTCACTCTATGGTATTGTTAGAGTAGTGCAATTATACTCCTTCTGATTGCGTTTTACGCTAAGGAAGCTTTCAGTTATACACCTTCACAGACTAAAGTAAGTACTGTTTAGCTATCCACTGAGGAAGCGCGGGCAAGGAGCTGGGAGGTGAGGCGCATAAGCAGTAGCTGGGTAAAACATATTGCTTTAGACCATGGGTCAGTTGAACAGAGGTGCAGTGCGTCTCCACCGCCATAACACTTACATTAACCCGTTCATATTTCGAAAACAGACTTTCATCCTTTCATCCTATTTCTCCACTTGAGGTGTGCGTGCTCTCGGCGTGCACATTCACTTCTTCAAGCATCTTCAATCATCCAAACAAAAAGGACGACAAAACTTGCTACTTTTTCTTGTTATCATGAGAACTGTTTTACTTCAACGGCTATCTTGTTCAGGCGTACGTAAGTAAATAAAGTTGAGGGTGCAAGTGCAAGTTTCAAAAGATGCTACTGTCTTCTGCAGTAGACTGAATTGAAATATTTCGTCGGCATCCGCATCTTTATTCTTTTTTTGCGTTACAAATAAGTTCAGTGGAGGCGCAGAGTCAGTAGTTGAAAGAGCTCGAATTTTCATGCATGGTTCCTAATTTTGGAAAAAGGTGGGGGAGGGGGGGGGGACGAGGAACTGTTGATTGGCTACTAGGAAGCGTTGAATGCCTCAGGAAGGGGTTGAAGTACTTCTGGATTGTATGAGTTGATATTACTGACTTAAGCACTGTAGCTTTTACTGCCAAGCGCAAAGCAACAGCAAGCGAATTGAATAAATAATATGCACGTAAATATTAAATATAAGATTCATTGGGTAATCTGTTTGGAATGGCAGCGCCCAATTCTATCTCTTTTACAGTTAGAAAATTTCGTTTTTTTTTTAACTAGTGGTGGTAAAGCTGCATCCAAAAAGTTCTGCCACCCAACCCTTTTGATTGTCCAAAATAAAAAGCGTAATTTTATTGCCGTAAAATGTCCCAATTTCTCGCTAAAATAGGTTGTTTAAGGAAGAAGAAATGCCGCAACAGGTAGATGATCCCCAGCCGCCCAATAATAAGAGGTCTGTGAGTCGCAAAGTCAGCCCACAACAAATTGGCGAGGCTAATAAAGCGGTCGTACAGAAAATGTTTCAGCTGTTAACACCTCAAGGTTTGCAGTTGAATTTATTTTTTATCTTTCTTCAGTAACGGTAACACAAATCAGTGCGCATCTGGTTTATATAAGACTTACGCCATGAACCACGAAAAGCCGCTTACAAGTCCATGCGTGTGTCAAGTCGTTCAGATATTGGAATGTTAAGATGATAGTTAGGTGTTTTAGCAAGTGTCGATGTTGAAGAACACCAATGCGCACTTTGGCAAATAGATTTATTAACTTTTCACAATGGTGTGTGTGTTCATTTGGAGCATGTATGAGAAAAAAATTTCTGGGAAGTTGAATGACGCCTTTTGTATGCTCCGGAGCGATGTTGCTAATTCTGGCTTTTTCTAAAAATTTAGTTTGGCAGTTCAAAATTTCATTTCTTTGCCTCTCCGCTTTCTATAGACCACGTTGTGTTTTGCGTTTCTTTCTTTAATTTTTATACCTAAACGGTATTTTATGTTATGGTTTCTGAAGATTACTCAACTATGCTGCGCTTTATCAAAATTCTTCCGATTTGAAGTATTTGCTGAGTGGGCAGTATACCTTAAGAACCATTACAGCATACAACAGTAGTGCATGAATGGATTAAATGAACTTTTAGAGTGATTCGGCATCAACGTATTTATGTCTAAAGTAATATATTTTGGGCTTCAAAGCACATTGTCAGCCTAAAACGCGGAAATTATTTCGAAGTTGATTCTTCCTGCTGTTAATGTCTGTTCCAGCTTTAGCGTAATTCGTGTTCCAAACATACATTTGAGCATAGGATGCGGAAGCAGGAAAATTCAGAGCTTTCGTTTTCGTTCTTGGTCCGTGCTGGTTCGTCGGCGAATGTCGTCGCAACGAGCTATAGTGTTTGAAGACTTCGCCCTCGTGCGTATCGAAATTTTTGATATTTCATATAATTTCTAACTATTTTAACTACGTTGCGCTTCCCTTTTATGATTCAAAAACTTCGTATGTTTTACTATATTTTGGTTTCTCGTCGTAGGTACGGCTTATTATAGGCGGTCTGTGCTATTTCAGTTGTTCATTGCTCACGAACTGTGTTATATTCTAATTCAGTTTTCTCCTAGCCATCCTATACTTTGTCGCGTTTAAAGTATGGTAGTGTAAGAGTATTAAAGTTAAGTAGTAGTTTTGCCAACACTAGTGTGAGAGAAGCTGTACGAGGAATGCGAAGCCGATATTCGTCAGAAGTCATATTTTTTATCATTCTTATATGATTTCTTCCCATCCCCATTTCTTCCCTCACCCTATCCGCTCCATACCCTCCCCCTCCCCCTACCTTCCTCCCATGACTGTATTGATATTGTCCTCAGCAGAAATGTGGACGCTTCACAACTTCGTTTTCAGCGCAAGCTCCCTTTATCTTTGAATCATACACTGAAGAAATGGTTGTAAGCATAGCACAAGCTCGAGTTGCATTTCACCGCTATCCCCGTTTCTGTAGATAATGAATGGGAAAGTGGCTTTCTCAGAGTAGAGGCGCATTAGCGTTAATGATGGTGTAGCGCTGCAACTTTGAACGCTTTACAGGATTTTGAACGACATTGAACGAAATTCACCATAACCGCTTATGCCCGCTTGGTATTTTTCAAACGCGGGGTTAACATATTGAAGGTGATTAGTGAGGGAGAGTCATCACGTTGGCATCAAGTCGCCCTTCCCTTTGCTTTTTTCTTTTGTTACAGGTTTTTCCGTTAAATTGAATGGGAACTGTTTTTCGAATGCGAACAAATCTCTTTTAATGACGTTTTATTTTTTCGTGTCACCCATCCCATACAGAGAAACCCTTCTTTTTCTTGCTTCTCCCTCTCCCTCTCTCTCTCTGCTCATTATTCTTCCTTAAATTTTGTGTTTTAAGTGAAGAGGGCAGTTGCTTCGCTGGCCGAAAATTCATCTGGAAAGTCCTCTATG
Organism: Toxocara canis; assembly: GCA_000803305.1. NCBI lineage: Eukaryota > Metazoa > Nematoda > Chromadorea > Rhabditida > Toxocaridae > Toxocara > Toxocara canis. Next base: position 8,282 of record JPKZ01002967.1, on the reverse strand, counting down.
AACGAAATGCGCAACAACGGTTAGTGAATTCTGTGGAGGCATTCCCAAGCTATTAGTAGGTCAAGTTGAAGTAGCTAATAGCTCGCCTGTTTTCACATTTTTTGGAAAAAATTCATGCCGTTAGTTTTTGAATAAATCCCGCTACAACTCAAACCCCTGGGAATTTTTTCCATGCGCTTATTTCAGTATTGTTTTTTGTCGTGAGGGAAAAGAAAATGTGTTTTTACCATTATTTATTTATTTTGTATTTTGTTTGTTAAAGTTTTTCGAATTTCTGTATCAGATAATTTTTGCAAAATTTTGGAATTTCAATTTTTTTGCAGGAAAAATGTATTGCAACAAATGCTGCTCACTGGTTTTTTTTCTTTCTGGATTGCTCATGAGCGAGTGTTGTTTTTTTGATTTGACAATTAACCTTGTAATCGAGATTCGATTGCAAGTTTTTTGCAAAAGGTCTTTACTGCATCCACTCTGTAATGCTTGTGATTTTTGGAATTTGGCAGAATAACGCAAATAGATGCAATTTTACAGCGTTCATCTCTGTCTTCCACTAGGGGAGCGTATTTATAGCTTTTATTTTCCTTGCTTCATTATTTGTACTCCATATACAGCATCCTTCCCTTCCGGCCTCCTCCATCCCCCTTCCTCTCATAATGAAAGAAATAGTGGCTTGTTGAGAAAAGGTTTTCGATAACTAATCTCTATTTTATTTTTTTAATTTTTTAAATTCATTATTGACCAGGAATGGCATACACATATCATTTCGCTTTGTAACGTGGAGGGGATTTTCAGAAATGTTAAAATTGCTGGACTGGTAAATCCTTCAATCATATGCGGCTAAAATTGATGCACTCCATTTAGGTTCGAACTAAATCCGTGAAAGCTACAAGACTGCCACCCTAGAGCGATGGAGCGCTCATCGCTGTAAAAGTTCTTGAAATTCCTGTGTAGGAACTAATAAATAACGATGAATTTTAGGTATTTTTTGATTAGACGTGTTCCTTTTTTTCCTTTTAACGGAGTGATGTGAGGGAGAGCGTTTACTTGTGATCATGCGGTAGCCGCATATATCTGTTTGGTAAGCTGTAGTGGTTATTGCAGCGCCTATGAAGCAAGCGATTATCAGAGGAAGCGAGTCGGGAAGAGAACGGCGAATGCAGTCTTTGCTCAAAGAACGCCAGCAGGATGCCGCTGCTAGACGCGAGGTAAGCTCCCTTCTTACACAAGTCACATTGATGTAAAGAAAATCTCGGACTACTAAGTTCGCTACATTCATGTGGCTCGGCGTTGACAGAGTCCTGACCTCGTTTGTTGGGTCTTAAAGGGTTCGTTGAATCCTCGGATCGAACGGTTGTCCTTCCTAATGAAAAACTTATGAGACTCATCTGGAACACAGTGTAGGGGTTTGAAACGTTCTCGCCCTTATGAGTACGTTATAGTTGTACTGTCTTTGCGAGAAAGTGGCCTTCGGGTTCGTGTCTCATTTGAGCAGCTCCCTGTTTGAGAAAATTTTGTAGGATCGATCTGAAATCCTTCGTTTGGGGTTTTACCAAAACCCCTTCAAATCTTTGGTGGTTCCACACTGTTTCGACGATCGTCTCGGCGATTTCTCTAATGCGATCGCCGTGACCAAATAGAATTAAGGTTGGAATAAGGAGGTCCCATCGGAAAACGAACTGCTTTGTCCACATTCCACCCACAATCACACCGCTTCCCCCTCACCTCCTTTCAACTCCCCTCTCCTCTTTCCGCTTTTCAACCCTTCCCACCGTGCTGTTTTATGGAGGAAGTGAAAAGTCCTCAATTATGAACCGAATGTAACGCCGGCAAACGGAACCTTGTACCGCGGAAGATTTCCCATTCGCCTTGTCCCCGCAGCCTTTGATGTAGCAGTTGTCTTCTCGATTTTTCGTGTTAATTTAGTTGTTTGACTGTTGCTGTCAACCTCCAAATGTTGAATAACATCTTACGGGCTGGCATGTTACGAAATCTCAAAACCCATATAATGCGACTGTTTGTAAAGTGCTCTTTCCATATTCCGAGCTCTCAGAAAAGCAACGTTTAGTTGGCGCAGTGGGCAACAGCGACATTGGCTTAACTAATTTTGATCCACTATTCATGCCTTATGTTTTCATCATGTGTGTTATGAAGTAATTATTTAGCTGGAAAAGAGGGTGAACGAGCTGCAAAAGGTGGTGAATGGATTGGAGCAGGCAAAGAAAGACTGCGAGGCGGAATTGGATTTAGTGAAGGCCCAATTGGACACCGCTCAAACGGAGATCAGGCGTCTGAATAGCATTAACGCTGAGCTTAGCAAGCAGGAGGTATTTTTCTTAGTGCCTTTCAGAAGATAGGCGCTTATCAGCCTTGTGAATAGGATCAAATTTTTGCACTGAAGGTGAGTTGTCAATCCTGATGAGCGAGTTTAGAAGTAGTGAAAAACTTTTTCTGAGAATAGAATGGAGATTTATGAACAGTTGAAACATTTGCTAATGTGATGAGCTGTTAGCATGTTTTGCCGATAGACTTTCTTGGTTAAGACATTGTTGTTTGTTAGTTATGCTAGGTAGGGGGCCGTATAGCCTCCGGAATGAATACTTGGCGTTAGTAGCTATTAAATACTGAACGCTTTGTTTTGAAAAAGGAAAAGCAGCATGTGATTATGCAGAAATCTTGAAATATACGAGAGCGAGAGACGAGACTATCAGCCTTGCAGCAGAGACGATCGAAAGTGTTGCATGAGCGTCAGAAAGAAAATAGATGCGCATTTGCAGTCGACGACAGTCAGCGCTGCGTCGTATTTCCTCTATATCTCATTCGGACGTGCAGTCCCTTCCAGTGACCCGCATAAAGTGGTCGTAGCGAGAATTGCAACCTGCGGTGTCATTTTCTAAGAGTAAAGCGATCAATTGCTAGATCGTATATCACAGTGGGCTTCGACGACCAGTGGAAGCGAAGAATGTAGCTCATTGCACAATGTTGTAGCCCATCTCAGAGGCTAAGCGCTAGGAAAATTGAACCTCGCTACACTGTTCCACACGAATAGCAATTTGTTATTAGATCGTATACCACACACAACTCGTTTCGCTAACTCTTCGAAGGCAGGACTGTAACTCGTTGCACCACTTTGTGTGATTACCGAGGCATACAGCTTTTTACAAGCTAAAGTGGTTGTTTATCATTAAGAAACTGAGCGCAGATGAATTCCCATGTCCGTTTTGTTTAGGTGAACTTAAAGAATTTGACTTAAGGTAGCGATCAAGCGTAACGGTGAGTATACGGAAGAGTTGAAGGCATGTATTTGCCATCTGAAGAGAGCAGGTGTACCAGACGCCAAATGTGGGGAGGTGATCATCTCAGTGGGCGTTCTTCTCGGCAGAAAGGTTGTAGAGTAGACAGCGACAGCTACCATCCGAATAACTAGTAATTATCTCACTTCCATCTCTTGTAACCATTTATCGCTTCTCATATGTGTTCTTCGTTGCATCTCAGTGCTGTTTCAGTTTCACTTACAAGATGGAATTTGTTATGGGAATAAAGGAAGAGGAAGGGGAAGGGAAATGTGAATTTTTATTTCCGAATTGACTGAAGTACATTCTACATTGGGAGGGGGGGAAGGGGAGGTGAGAATCAGTGTTAGGCAGATATCTTTTAAAGGTCTGGTGGAACGGAAGCAAACAAAAATGTGATGGGTAGACAGTGGTACTTGTTTTGAAAGTGGCAATCAGTTGTTTTCTTTTTTTTCTTTCCCATCAGTTATGAAAAATATTTAAGGGGGGAAGGGCGAGAGAGCTATTGTAGGATTGTTGAAATTTGAGAGGGGGAAATCATTCACCAAGTGGGGAACAGCGCCTGTTTTATTCATCTAGGCTGTTGATTACTGCGATTGCTATTCGTATTATTTTGACCGATATTCGCTCCTCTACCTCATAATTATTTTTTCACAGTGCAGCTAACGAATACTTTTACAATTAATATTACGCCTATTCTTGCTGCAACGTTTTTTTGTCGCTTATTTGAATGTCTCTATTGGTTAGCTGCTAAACGTATTGTTTAGGCTATTTTGTACTTTTTCATTCCTCTGCCAGTTCAGGGACCTTTTTTATTTTTTTGATTGCGCTTCCAAGTTGTGGAGTAATAGAGTCCCAAGTAGTGCGATAGAAAAATTTTAAGGGCAGAAGGTAAATTGTTTATTTTCGACTTTAGCTTATTCGTTCTGTGAGGAGTATAATCTTTCCAAGTTTCCAGCTAAATTATTTTTATATATAATAAAATACATATATTTAGGTATTGCAGTTTTTGATTGTTTTACACAAATAAAACCAAGTTTTGAAGCAGTCACTAAGGCAGATAAAAAGTTTTGCTCTCGGCCATACCATACAGGAAACTTTGGAAGCAGAGGATAAACGTATGAATTTTACCGACTGTGAGTTTCAAAGGTCCTCGAACTAGGTGAACTTATATTTTGAGGTTTTACAGCTTCCTGTGTGTTCATTAATGCAACAGTATTGTAAGCTTATCGATGGGAATACTGCATATTTTGGTTTTGGCTGCGATTCAAAGGGCCATTCAACCAGTTATTTTACCGTAAATGACATGCGGATCGTTGAGAAGTGTTATGTGAAGGTGTTCGCTGAGTGAAGTGAAAATCTTTGGGTTCATATTGGCATCTGCTTTGTGAGGTTATTGAACTTCAGTGAGCATGATGGGAGTTTGATTATGAGCACGCAGCTTGAAATTATTCGGTATATGCTGGTCGCAGTGACACGACTGTGCGTTCACGCTTCCTCATCGTTTAACCGTTGAAGTCTAGCTTCATGCACAAGTGGAAAAGTTGGGAAAATGACAGTAAAGAACTTTATTCTGATATTGGTTTGCCCATAAGTTTGAGGTGCTTTGGATGAAAAGACTCACTTTTACATATCGAAAAAATTTTCAAGTTTAACTTGTTTCTGGAAGGATACCTGAAGCATTCAGTAGAACCCATGGTTGGTTGTTATAAGCCAACGTTTGGGAGAATTAATAGAGACGAAGGCTGAAAAGATGTTTTGTTAGATGATGTCTTACGTGTATCGTTGAATTACTTTTGTTTTTCTTCTAACGTTCTGTATATTATTTACTGGTTTTTTCTAGCACATATTACCTATGCGATCAAGTTGTTATTGTTGCTTTTTTTCTGAAGCCATCGTCACTCAGTTCCATTTCGTTATGTGTCACATTTTGATAAGCAATAATGTTGATTTATTTGCAGTTTATCATCGAAATAGGGAATCGTTTTTGTATCGGGTGATAGTTAGCTCATAGCTGCGGAGTTTTTTTTAGTAACGACCATGAAAATAAAATTATAAAGTATTAAAAATTTCGGTCAAGTTCCATCTTCTCATCGCTTTGAAATTGCATTTGTATGTTGCATAACTTATAGGGAGTGTAGGTTTGAAATTTTGAATTTTTTAGGGCGTGCCTTTCGCAACGCTATAGTTCTTCAAAGAATGTTGCTATGTCTCGCTAGCAGAAGAGGGAAACGAGAAAACAATCCGGAATATATAATATCTGCAATTCCTGGCATTGTTGTTGCAGCGCGGAATTGTTGCGGGGACATAAAGGATAGGATATGAATTTTTTGTGATCTAATGGGTTATAATGACGGAGGACATCGCTGCGACGCCTTATGTTCTGTTG
>JPKZ01002964.1:11091-24514 GCA_000803305.1 Toxocara canis | reverse complement strand
TTTTGACATCCACCTTCTAATTTCTGCTGGCAAATATTGATCGTATCTTCTTAACCTTACTTCCACTGGTGCTACTACGTTCGGAGCTGCATGCATATTTTCGCTGAATAGGTTCCAAGCTTCAGGAAGGGAATTTCGGAATATTGCATGTTCGTTTGGCTGTCAGTCGATTTTTGCAAGCTGACTGCTGTGTATTTTCGAGTTGAAGTTTCTCCAGTTCCTGCCACATGCATAGTGAGGTTGATCTGGTGCTTTCCGACTTCTCGTTTTATATTTTATAATGATTTTGATAGGTAGATGGTCGCTAATGCATAGTCCAGTAAGTGCGTGCGATGTCACTGAGGTATTGCTTTGTTGGCTCGGGTTTTCGAAGCCGATGCACACGTCCAGGAGATGGCCATAACGCGTGTTACAAAGCTGATAGTTTTTTAGATTTCTGCTTTTTAGCTGGTCGAGTAAGGGCCTTTGTTCCGCATTTGAGTTTAGATCACCTTCGAATAGGGGGACAGTGGTGGTTGAACACTCGTTTCCGAGGATTATGTCCCAGTTTGATAACGTATTCCCCATCCAACTGTTTTCGGATCTATAGAGTGTTACCAGAATGATTCGTTGAAATTTTACTACTATTTGTTCATATGTGGAGCCGGTAGCTTCCACTGTATAGTTAGGTTGTTTCGCCCGGCGTTTTTTAATCTATATTAAACTTCCTTCGCCTATCAGTTTTTCTCGGCAGTTGGTAAACATATCAAAGCCCTCTACATTAAATAGGTGCAGCGGGCTGTTGTTATGAAACCAAGTTTCGCATACAGCAAAGAAGTCAAGTTCTTTTTCTCTCATTGTGTCACAGATTCCTGGAAATTTCTCATGTGTTAGTGACCTCGCATTTATAAACGTTCCGGTTTTCGAAGCAACTGCGTCCTCACCTTTTCCCTATTTAGAAGTTGGGCGTTGCAGTTCTGATTTCTTTGTACAGCTGTTGCCTTCGCCCTTTTTTCGCACCGTCACGTTTCTGCTCGTAGGTTTATGCACCGGGTTATTCCGTGCTTTGTTGTTTGTACTGATAGGTGGCTGCTTATCTGCAACAGAAGCTGGAGAAATACTACGAGCAGGCGAAGGGTGGGACAAGGGACGGTCATTTCTTAGCTGTACAATTCGTAAATCTCTAATAACAAAACGTGTAACTCCAACTTTTTCATTTTCTCGTCCAGTTTTCCGTAGTATAATTCTTTTTATAATTTCCGTAGTATAATTTCCGTAGTAATAACATTCTATCACAATTCAGCTCGTCTGTAGTATAATCACGTCGCACATATGCATGTGGAAGAGACTGCATTTTAGAAGGGCGCTTTCAATTTAGTGAACTTAAGAATATATCACGATGTGTCTGAAATTCAAACGTAACTTTGAGTGGTCGAGATCCTTTTGGTCGGGCTTGATAGTCTGGGTGTCGCTTTGTCGTGATAGGTCCTCTTGCTTAGGTTCTGATAACTGTCGGCTGTCGCAGGCGATGGTGGCCTCTCACAGCGATCGGTTGTCGCGTGTGGAATTCCGATAAATACCGCTTTCTTATTTTTCTCGTCTATTTCATTTCTGTCCATTTGCATCATCTTTGCCATTACTGAATATAGTTGAGGTTAATCCTGAAGTTAGCGGCGACAACAACATCGCCGCTATCTTTTTCGCTAATTCATCCAAGTTGAATTCGCCCATTTGTGGAGAGCAGGAGCGGAAGCAGCCGCTCAGTGACATGAATAACGAATAATCAAGGTGAGTTGCAGGTGGGTCGTTTCAAACATGGATATTGTAGGGCCAGAAAGTACTATATTTTTGAGCTGTGTCTGTGCTTACACAGGCATAGTACAGTACTGTACCAAATTTGAATCAGTGCGTACAATACAAGCACAGCAGAGTTCGATTTCAGATGAGTGGCACAAGCACAGTATCGTGCTAGTTTTTTTCGGAAAAAAAAGCGTTTGCACCACAGCATTTTCTGTTTTACCTAAAACGTTCTTCACTGTTTTCTGAATCCGGAATTAGGATCGTTATTGTGCTTCGCGGTTTTCAAATTTGAGCGTTTGGTGCAGACGCGTTACTAACATTAGCTTTTCAAATGGACGAAGTATTGTTTTTTTTTTTAATATGGGGATGAGTTTTCCCTTGTTGATCATTAATAGTACCGATAGGCTTGCGGAATTGTTCACGTTTACCTGTTTTTTTAATTGCATTTTCTCCATTCCTTTTAAAGCACAAGTTTTCGTTCTCGCTTTTTAATTCATATTTCGTTCCCCTTCATCCGAGTACGCTTAATCGGAAGAAAAGTTAACATATGCAGAGTTTTTCGTTTCGTAAAAATTTTTAAAGTAATGTTTTGTTTTTCTGTTGAAGTCATTAGGCATTAGATTTATGAGAAGCGAGCCAAAAATGGCTGTAAGTGCGGCCAATGTAATTTACTTCTAGTTCTATTTCTTGAACGTATTTTCCTCTTTGAAATAAGCGACCTTCAGACTATGCAGCAGAAAGATGGAAATCTCAGCCTATCGCAACGGGTATGGCAGTTTTGTGAAGTGCTTCAGGAAAGTTAGAATTGTCAGAAATGTGACGGGCGTGAACTGCTGGGTCTGAACGCGACAAATGCTGTAAAACATGTGAAAGCGAGATATGAAGAATATGCAGTGCTGGCGAAAGTACTGTGCTGTCGGTAATGGCTTATAAAGCGATATGTAGCGCCAACAACGCTTGAAGAGTCGTGGGGGGTTCAGGATAGCGCAAAAAAGAAACGGTGCATAAAGTTTATACCAAAGGTGCTAGCGCTACAGGATGTCTCCAAGCTTTACTCTTCCTCAACCGCGAGTTTTGCAAGTATTCATTCAGCTGGGCTGGATCCACAATTTGTTCTCTCAAATTGCCGAGGAGGCCATTGCTGTCTTTCGGAGCGGCCACTTAAACAGATCAAAGAGAAGACTGACAGACGTGAAGGTATCAGTCGGTCACTGGTTACATTTAGAGCGGAAGGTATATTAATGATTCATTTATTGCGACAACGGTCCGTTACTTTGGGGATTGGTCTATCAAAAATGCGTTCCTGACCTTAAGAAAACAAAAACAAACGGACATCACGATACGTAGGCAGTTAAACGAGCCTATTCGAATAGCTTGAACAGCGCTAGCGTCGACGAATCATCGATATACAGCTGGTAACTAACTCAGGCGCAAACATGATGTGCGCTTTTGAAAACGAATACGAAGTGCTGCGCCTTCCAAAATATAACATAGACTGCAAATTGGGAGGTTTTTTATACTTTCCTGTAAGTCGTCGTTCGTTGGCCTGAATCATAGTGCTACGAAATAGCATTACGAATTGTGCATGCTTCGCTGCGCTACATGTGACCAAAAACGATTGGTAGTGGAATTTATCATTCGCTAGATTACTCTGCCCATTGTGAAATTTTGTTTTCTTACGCTGTCAAATGGTAAGGTGAATGTTACAGAACGTTGTCGTCTCTCTAATGAACTTCCACTCCTTATGGCTTAACTTCTCACTACTTGCGTCCTAGAAATTTGGTACGTCTCTTCCTATCTATATGTGATGACGACTGCTCCTCATCTCAATTCGATCGCATGCGTAGTAGTGGTTAGGTGAAGTCGTGTTATTTGTCATGAAGGCTTAATTGATCAAGTGGAAATTACGCCGTTTATGCGAGTCTACGTTAATTAATCCGCTACGAATATGTCGCCACTTTCCGACAGCGATTGAGGAACATTGGCGAGTGTGAGCAGTTGACACGAATGCGCTTCGTTTAGGAGACGGACCACACACAGTCGCAAATAAAGTGTATAAACTCTGCAGCGATAGCGATTCATTTCATTTCGAATCACATTTTCGTTCCGCCCAAATTCGACGATAATCGGTGGATTGTAGAGGCCAAGCATGTTTGCATGTTCTTCATAAAATGTTCTCTTTTGAACAGGTTCTCTTGATCATGCAAATAATTGTCAAACTCGAAAGTCAAGAATAGTTTCAATGAGCGCAAAACAAATAGAAAATTTAGCATTTTCGATAGTATTCTAATTAAGCATAGAAGCACAAATCGCGGCGATAAAGTTATTGTTTTTGGTTGCCGTATTAGAATTAGCGAACTAGCGAGTTTCAAATATTTACTGTGTAGAATCAGGGATAACAAAGTAGCTTGCCCCTTTGTTGAATCGAATTCTTTCAACTACTTTGTTGCAGTACTTTGAGAGTAATGAGGTAGATCAGCGTACGGAATCGCAGAAAGGCACGTGCACTTTACGATGGAGAATGATGTGAAAGCGATAGATGAGGGAACGGTTGATCGGAACACTAATTAAATTCTTCTTCTGACAACGGATATATCCACTGGATCAGAAGATGTTAGGTTTGGTTCACTTGCAACGAAAATAATATGTAATGGCCCAAATACTAAAAGAAATGCGTTTTGTTTTTGCTTTAACTACCGAGAAACACAAATTCGATCGAGTTCTTTCGGTGGAAAAGAAATGCGTTTGCGAACATGACAGCATTCTAGCGCACTCTAATATATTTGCTGTCATACGTCGAATAATGCACGGTAGCAACACAATGAACAGTTGTTTCTCTTTCCTCAAAGCCAACTACGAGATTTTTCGTTGATTTTCAGTTGGACTGTTTCCGTCGAGAATATTTATGACCAAAGTCTGTTCACATTTACATTTGTAATATGGTTTTTTAAAATCAAAACAATCATCCAAACTGCGTCGTATATTTTCCATTCAGACCCAAAAAAAGCATAAGCTTGGAAAGAAAACAGAGAGAGAGAGGGAGAGAATCTTTATTTGCAATAAAGAAAGCATGTAACAACGCATCCAGAAAAAAAATATACATGAAAGCTACAATACATTCCTAAGTATAAACACTGCAATTAACCATGCGTTTAAAAACCCATAGACATTGATGAGAGTAAGAAAAACAAGAGATCATAAGCAATGGACATGTAGGAATGCATAATAACATTCGATAATGAATTACAGCCAGCAAGCAGCAGGTATTGTCGTTAGATCATACTGCTCCAAGCATCGCCTAAAAAAAGACAAATTACCAGCCATAACGACATCACATGGCAAGGAGTTCTAGATAGGTACAACACGAAAAGCGAAAGAGTTAAGCACATCAGTTCGACTCGTTGTCTTCCTTTCGATTTGCAGAGGGTGAAACCTCGAGCGTGATGCAAACTTTGTAAAAGAAAAAATGCTCTTGAACGAAATTCCTGAAAAACCTTTAACAATCTTAAAACATAAATGTAGATCGAACTGAGTTCTTCGATACCATAAAGGTTTCAAATCAAAAATGCGAAGTCGCTGCTCATAATTGGGCTGGGACGGTCACGAAAAGCTTTCCTAAAAGCCATCTTAGTAAAGCGTCGTTGGACTCTTTCAATCATCTCGATATTCCTTTTCACAAACGGGGACCAAACCTGAGTACAATATTCTAACATGGGGTGACAGTAAGCAACGAAGGCTTTCCGATAACTTTCAACGCTACTGTATTGCACAGCGCGCAGAATATAGTTCGCTACTTGAGCAGCTCTTCGCGAAACTTCAACACAGTGATTATGCCAATTAAGGTCGGAACTCACATAAACACCTAGATCCCTCATCACTTCCTTCCAGTGAAATCATATCCTGACGTAGCACATTGTAATCGAACTGGGGATCTGTAACAAGTCTGTATATCTTCACATCATCAGCATAGAGCTTGTAGCAACTTAGCAAGCTCATTGGAAGGTCATTGATATAAAGCAAAAATAATAGAGGCCCCAGAATATGCTACCTTGCAAGTAAGAGCACCTTATGTAATATGCGATGTTGTGGGAACTGAAAATACTCTTAGTTATTGTGTCGTTCCATCAAAATGAAGCGGAGAAAAGAGAACGGAGTAAGCATTTGTACCAAATTTACGTCGCCGCCTGTTACTTCTTTGAATACTAAAGCAACAGCGGCCAGTGTTTCTCTCTCTCCACCCTTGCTCTTATCAACGCTCCAATAAAATCATTATTCGATCAAAACAAGTAAGAGCACCTTATGTAATATGCGATGTTGTGGGAACTGAAAATACTCTTAGTTATTGTGTCGTTCCATCAAAATGAAGCGGAGAAAAGAGAACGGAGTAAGCATTTGTACCAAATTTACGTCGCCGCCTGTTACTTCTTTGAATACTAAAGCAACAGCGGCCAGTGTTTCTCTCTCTCCACCCTTGCTCTTATCAACGCTCCAATAAAATCATTATTCGATCAAAACAAGTAAGAGCACCTTATGTAATATGCGATGTTGTGGGAACTGAAAATACTCTTAGTTATTGTGTCGTTCCATCAAAATGAAGCGGAGAAAAGAGAACGGAGTAAGCATTTGTACCAAATTTACGTCGCCGCCTGTTACTTCTTTGAATACTAAAGCAACAGCGGCCAGTGTTTCTCTCTCTCCACCCTTGCTCTTATCAACGCTCCAATAAAATCATTATTCGATCAAAACAAGTAAGAGCACCTTATGTAATATGCGATGTTGTGGGAACTGAAAATACTCTTAGTTATTGTGTCGTTCCATCAAAATGAAGCGGAGAAAAGAGAACGGAGTAAGCATTTGTACCAAATTTACGTCGCCGCCTGTTACTTCTTTGAATACTAAAGCAACAGCGGCCAGTGTTTCTCTCTCTCCACCCTTGCTCTTATCAACGCTCCAATAAAATCATTATTCGATCAAAACAAGTAAGAGCACCTTATGTAATATGCGATGTTGTGGGAACTGAAAATACTCTTAGTTATTGTGTCGTTCCATCAAAATGAAGCGGAGAAAAGAGAACGGAGTAAGCATTTGTACCAAATTTACGTCGCCGCCTGTTACTTCTTTGAATACTAAAGCAACAGCGGCCAGTGTTTCTCTCTCTCCACCCTTGCTCTTATCAACGCTCCAATAAAATCATTATTCGATCAAAACAAGTAAGAGCACCTTATGTAATATGCGATGTTGTGGGAACTGAAAATACTCTTAGTTATTGTGTCGTTCCATCAAAATGAAGCGGAGAAAAGAGAACGGAGTAAGCATTTGTACCAAATTTACGTCGCCGCCTGTTACTTCTTTGAATACTAAAGCAACAGCGGCCAGTGTTTCTCTCTCTCCACCCTTGCTCTTATCAACGCTCCAATAAAATCATTATTCGATCAAAACAAGTAAGAGCACCTTATGTAATATGCGATGTTGTGGGAACTGAAAATACTCTTAGTTATTGTGTCGTTCCATCAAAATGAAGCGGAGAAAAGAGAACGGAGTAAGCATTTGTACCAAATTTACGTCGCCGCCTGTTACTTCTTTGAATACTAAAGCAACAGCGGCCAGTGTTTCTCTCTCTCCACCCTTGCTCTTATCAACGCTCCAATAAAATCATTATTCGATCAAAACAAGTAAGAGCACCTTATGTAATATGCGATGTTGTGGGAACTGAAAATACTCTTAGTTATTGTGTCGTTCCATCAAAATGAAGCGGAGAAAAGAGAACGGAGTAAGCATTTGTACCAAATTTACGTCGCCGCCTGTTACTTCTTTGAATACTAAAGCAACAGCGGCCAGTGTTTCTCTCTCTCCACCCTTGCTCTTATCAACGCTCCAATAAAATCATTATTCGATCAAAACAAGTAAGAGCACCTTATGTAATATGCGATGTTGTGGGAACTGAAAATACTCTTAGTTATTGTGTCGTTCCATCAAAATGAAGCGGAGAAAAGAGAACGGAGTAAGCATTTGTACCAAATTTACGTCGCCGCCTGTTACTTCTTTGAATACTAAAGCAACAGCGGCCAGTGTTTCTCTCTCTCCACCCTTGCTCTTATCAACGCTCCAATAAAATCATTATTCGATCAAAACAAGTAAGAGCACCTTATGTAATATGCGATGTTGTGGGAACTGAAAATACTCTTAGTTATTGTGTCGTTCCATCAAAATGAAGCGGAGAAAAGAGAACGGAGTAAGCATTTGTACCAAATTTACGTCGCCGCCTGTTACTTCTTTGAATACTAAAGCAACAGCGGCCAGTGTTTCTCTCTCTCCACCCTTGCTCTTATCAACGCTCCAATAAAATCATTATTCGATCAAAACAAGTAAGAGCACCTTATGTAATATGCGATGTTGTGGGAACTGAAAATACTCTTAGTTATTGTGTCGTTCCATCAAAATGAAGCGGAGAAAAGAGAACGGAGTAAGCATTTGTACCAAATTTACGTCGCCGCCTGTTACTTCATGTCAGAATGGGAAGATCGACGTGAAACTGTTTTCTTTTTTTCATCACTGTTGAACAGATAAGTATCGCATCATAGCGTACAACGAAGCAAGCGAATCGCACTGCTGACCTTGCACAGAAAGTGTTCAGTACGAGCAGAACAAAGCTGAAATCGTTTAGGAATACATGGAACTAATAAGGAGATCATCTTCATCTTCATCCATGTTACTGCGATGACGCATCCCATAGGCTCGATTGTTCGTCGAACCTCTCTTTCTTCGAAAACGCACGCAGATATACGCAATAAATAATAGAATCGCCACCGCAACGAACGCCAACCATCGTACATCGTCGATTGGGGGAATATTGAAAAAACTTGACGCTGGTGTGCTCAAATTCTGTACGGTCGACTTCGACGTGCTTGGCTTCATTTGTTCTTCACGTGGTACTCCCAGATAATTTTGCTGAGAATTCCTGAAAAAAAAAACAGCGCTGAGATAATTATCTCTGAATTTGAGTTATTATTCTACATAACTTTTAAGGTGTTAGAGAGATGTCCTTGAAAATGTCCAAGCTTAGAAATCATTTTGGCAAATTAGGGAGAAACTGGTCACGCTTTATTTATTATTAGCTTTATTCACTTCTAGCTGATAGCAAACTGTTACTGGGATTCGAGAAGGACGTAAAGCCTCGTGCTAAACGTAAAATGGCATCGTCAAGTGCAGTCTTCATATTAAAGTTTCGTCTTACAGTCTTTTGTTGTTTTCTTTTGAATTATTCACTTCGTATTATGCGGCTGTTGGAGTTTTTTTGCACGCCGGCAATCTACAGAAGCTGCATTTATTCTATTTTGCCCAAGCATAAATTGTGCAAAAAGTTCAAGCATAAGTTTTGCACGAGTTCCATATATGCATAATGATTACTTAATGGGTAAATTCCATGCATCGTTTTCATTTGAAAGACAGCATTTTTATGACAGCAAACGTTTGAATGTAATCCTGGCGACTTTCAACATGGCTATAACATAATTAATTCTAATCACATTTACCATACTCTACCCTTCGCTCTTCCTCACTTCTTTCCAACATTTTACATTAATTCTAATCATTATTAATTAATTCTTAATTAATTATTAATTAACATAATTAATTAATTCTAATCAAGCTTCACAGTTACCATCACATACGGTTGTTCTTCTTAATCAGTCATTTGGTAATGTCACTTCTGTTCAGTGATTATAATAATTAATTTTGAAAAAAATAATTAAAGCACAATGCTCAATTATAGAACCGGCCACTAACTAAATAAAGAGACATGTAAACTTGAGCAACAAAAGTATGAGAACGGCGGCCGCGTCGCATCCATTATTTGCAAGAAATCCCCCTCCAATTGTTAACATCTTTTCGATCTTCCTCTAAGGGGCGCAACTTCAAAAGTGTGATAGAAATTGTTTTCTCTATCATGATTCCCTTTTCGATCATGAACAGCGCATAAAAGACAAGTTTATACGCTGTTGCCAGATGCATGCCATCTGCCCTGAGTTATCCACAGCCCGTTCAATTCCAGTCAAAATGATGTGTTCAAATGTATGGTCTAAAAACAGTGTGCTCACGTTTAGCTTTTTGATGTTTTTTTTTTTGCTCGAGGACTTCTTTCGTTGATTTTTCTCCTTTCATTCTTTCACAACTTTGCAAAATGAACACAATCAAACATGAAGAAAAACTCAAAACTGAGCAACCGAAAACGAAATTCACATCATCGCATAATGATGATTTCTTATAGCTGAAACAAGCTGACATTATGATGAAGTTAGTATGGAAAGAAAAAGTAGTGAGATATTCTTAAGTCAATAAAACATTCTTAAGTTCCCAAACACAACTTACTTTTAACAGCCTGAGGAGACAGCCTTAAGCACACTTCAAACAATTTTTCATTAAAGCTTCTACATCTTCATAGTTCAGTGTAAATTTTGCCTTTGAAGTTTTACACACTATATTTTTAACTTCCGCTTTGAAGTTTAAAGAAATATTTTACAGTTTAGTAAGATATTTTTTTCCTTTCACTATCTGACAGCACTCATTAAAAAAAAAACAAGCATTAAAAATGATATGGTTTCCATCAATTTCAGACGGCTTCTTTTAATTCGTTTTGCCAATATCACCACATTTAGTTTTTATGCTGATTTAATCGAACGTAAATTTATACGCATTACGAATCGTGGTGAGCATAACACCGCAGTTTTTTTTTTTCAGTCGGAAGTGAAAGTGTGTATGCACTGCTGCCACACGACAGTGTCTCGTTCATCGCCATCGAAAAAAGCATTATCGTTAAAGATGGCATCCACTTTCCAATTTTCGGCCACATTTGCCACATTCAGTCAAAACTCCTAAACAACGGAAATGACGCAGAAATGTCGGCATTCTGTGCAAATCAAACATCAAGTTTGTTGAAGACGCTCAAGATGTTATGATTTAAAATGACCTTTCCCTAAAATTGTTGAAATTTTCGATTTTATTTTTCGACGTTTACGTTTGAAGCCCTTCTCTTTACAGTATTCCTTTACGTGACGATTGAGGAGCGTTCCTCGAATGACTTGAAATTTCTGCGTCATCTCTTCAGAAGTACAGCTGAAGAAGGGATGGCAAAAGAGTACTCAAGCATGGTCTAAACTCTTAAGGACCACTGTTAAAAAGGTGTCAAATTCACTTAGGACTGTTCAAGGAAGAAGGCGTACGAATTAAAGCAAAAGAATTTTTTGTTAAGAAGGAAACTCCGTTAAGACTAAATCCAACTTTGTAAATCCATACGATAAACCAATTCCTTAACTCATCAGCCGATTGGTATGCCCGGCTCTCCAGCAAGTGCTCCTAAAAAGGTTCCCTGGTACTGTTTTCTCAGCTCCGAAGAGCATTCTCGTTCACCTGCTCAAAGGGACTTCCATTTTTTTGAAGGATTCCGCTCTGAGAGGCAATCCTGAAGGAATTTCTTTCCCAACTTAAAAAAATATTTAAATCTCTACGTGCTTAGTGCCACTTAGGCTTATCTGAGATGCATTTCTTTTCAGTGTTTGACATCAATTTGTCATCTGAAGAAGCAAAGTGGCTGTTGTCCTATTTAAACGTAATCCCAGTCCATATCGATTTATCGACATTTACATAGTTGTGCGCATCTGCGCTTATGTGTATCTGCATTATTTTTCTGCATGGAATGTGGCCTTTGCATAGCGCTCGCTTCGACCGATGACAGTGAAAAACTGAGAACGCTCATTGAAGTGTTCAAATGTGGCCAACGTTCGCCGAGGAAAAATTTGTTGCGAGAAATTTTGATACAGCTTTCGGGAAAGTTGTCTAGAGTTTTGTCATTGCTCTTCTCCTTTTTTTTCCAGAGTCGATACATTTTCAGTAAAACAGATCATTTTATAAATCACAACAACCTTTATTCTATCCCCTTCCTTGCTGGGGTCTTTAAGAATTACATTACTTCTAAACAACTTCAAACTAGGTTAAATTACTTTTTAAATACTTTTTATTGACCATATTTAAATAATTTTATTGACTATATTATATTACTTTTTAAAAGAGAGCCGTTTATAATAACTATAAATTTTTTATTATAAACAATAAGAGTAAGTTGCTCATACGACTTAGAATAAGCAACCAAGGGAACGTCCGTTAATTATTTGTCCACTCCTAATTTAAGCCCTTAATTCAAGCAACCTATGGAATAACGATAACAAAACGGAAAATTTAAAAAGAGTACAAACGCGTTCTACAGAGCATAATGAAATATGCAGAAATATATAAACGCGTTCAACCAAGTTTCAAAAAAGGTCAGGGATTCAAATATCTTAAATATTGCTTTGAGAAGTTGTTCTAACAACAATGACCAGAGACAGTGCCATCGTCGGATCGCCGATGGAAAAGACAGTAGAATGTAAGCAGCTAGCTCGCTGTGATCCAGCGGTAAAGTGAGCTGCGAGAGGTTTTTCAAGATCCTTTTTCTTGACACTCATGTCGACAAATTCAAGGTAATCATGGCAACCAATACGTTCAAGGTTTAAGGTGAGCGCTCATAGCAGAATCCACTGGAGCTTGAATATCGCTAATACGTACGGTATGAGGATAGCAAGAGGTGGAACAACATTTGAGGAATCGCTCTATGAAAATGACTTAAAAGAAAGTTCCAAACTTCTCGTAAAACTTCTATACGAAGAAATAACAGATTTTTTTAAAATTTGATTAGTTATTTTCTTACCTACCTTAAAATGAAAAAAAATCACTGGTTCCCGCCCATGAAAACAGACAGGTTTCAAAACAACAACCATCTGGTCACAACCCTAAAATTTGATGATGCAAGTGGTGACTGTTTTATCTTAAGTAGTTAAGCGACAACAGCAGTTATGAAACGAAAGGAAAATTTTACTACATCGTATTATGAATCCCAGGAGCGAGAGTTATTAAACGGAAGTTAAAGTAACCGTTGTTTCATATCGAATGGGGATCTCGACGTTAATATTATGTTGATATGGCCGCCTAAAATCGATCCTTGATACTTCAAACTGTGTACAATGATTCCTTAGCAAAACTTTCCCCCTAGCCAGCAGCTGTCTAGTTTTACTCAAACTCACTTCTACCATTTATTTTTGTGCATATTCATGCCAATATGCAGCAAAAGAAAACAAAGCGGATTTCTTCCCCCATATGGCAAAAGATAATGTGCAATTTGGGAATTGCTGGAGTAGAAATTCAGTGTCGTCAGAAACTGTCGCATTTTTGCCACTTGGTATATCACTCCAAAGAAACGCTCATCTGAAGATTTTTTCACTGCATCATCTAAGGAAAAATACTGCCTAGAGATCTGCATACGAAACATTCTATCTACGACTTCATACTACGGAACAATTAGCGCGGAGAGTCTAGGAGCCGTTTTATTTTAAATGAACGAAGTGGCCTGCGCAGCTGTTGAGGAAACAACATTTTCAATTAATCAATAGAGAGGAGCAGTTTTTGAAAATGTTAAAATTGTGAGAGAAACGAAATCATTTACAAGGGCGGACGACTGAATAGGTTAGAGGAAGGGAAAAATTTTTAAACAGTGAATTCTTCTTCTAAAAAATGAGATGTGTGTACAGGAGGCTTTGGTTCTTTGCGGGTGATGGGT
>JPKZ01002963.1:17400-29841 GCA_000803305.1 Toxocara canis | reverse complement strand
GGGGGGGGGGGGGGGGGTGGAGACGAATGGCTGGCGCGGTACAGAGCGGGACTGTATAAGCTTAGGGTTCCAAAACGAAATACAGAAGGGAATAATCGAAGAGAACTGTTTCAGTGGATGTTTTGGTATATTCAAGGGGACAAGCGGTATTCGGGCAGGCAATGTTATTGAGTGGGCACTATTCCAGCTGCTACTGTATGCGGACGCTTCTCATATGCATCTTCTTAAATATATCTGGCTTACATGACTGACACCAAACATTCCGCCCAATGTGATCGTTAGCTAACTCTTCCGTACGCATGCCTGCTCACGGTAGAAATAAAGACAGTTTCTTTGAAATGTCAACCTTAAGTAACTAACTCGTTGGGGTCTTCCCAGGAATTCTCACGAAATAACAAGGGACAGTCAGTGGGATAAGTATTGGTTAGATATCATACGTACCTTTTTCTTATTCGACACTGTTTTGCCTTATCACATTCCTGCGCAGCCTGGGAATTCTTTTTTATGTATTTAAAAAACTCAGCGCACAGTTGTTTTCTGAGCCTTGCCTTGCAGCATTTTGTTATGCGATATACATATTTTATATTTTTTAAATAGACGAGCGTTTGCATGAGGTACGGGGCAAGGTTTGAGCGCCTACGAAATGGAAATCACCACGATTTCGTCGAAAAAGGTATTTTTTTGAACTAATTTTCCTCAGTTTTGAACTTGTTTAGTTAGCCCCCAAAAAGGACTTATGCATTTGGATACAAGCCTCATCCTGGAGCTGTGAAAATACTTGGGGCTGTTCTATTTAGAAAAGCTAGAACGAGATCGAGTCCTAGAATGTTCAGTTAAGGGGTAAAACGTGCCGTATGGCTTGTGAGCTTGTGGTTTTGCACTTTAGCTTATCGAGCCTGGTGGCTTCCGAAAAATAACGAGCAAATGCTACATTATATTCATTTGGGGAGCAGGGCTGGGTTGGCTAGATTCTGTTCTAATTCCTCTGGCTCGATTATGGTTTTTTTGAAGACATGTCCTGTAGTTGTATGAAGATTAAACGTTGTAAAGTCAACCTCTTCAGGGAAGTCGAATGGTCTTCTACGTTTCGTTATTTGGTATTCTTTCCAGCAAGTCAACGAAGGCTGAAGTTGGTGAATTGGTTTTTTTGATTTTTCGTCTGATCAGTGATGTAGTTCACTACTCGGGGTTGTGTGGCTTTTTAGTTATGTACTCACCCCTTCACCCCATCATCCTCTCCAATGTGGCAGGGAATGGCAGTCCATAGTGACGCAGACTTTGCAGTGCGATGGATTATGACGGGTTCCGCATTCCTGTAAGGGAGGAAGTATAGGCACATCCCGCAAAATCCCTCTCCCTGTTCTCCTTTTCTCTTCAGAGGGCTTCCATTTTCTCTGAGGTAACGCAATGTAGAATTCATGAATATGTGATTATCATGCTTCCGTGTCCTGTAGGTGTTTCTTGCTTTGGGTGGAAGTTGGGCAAGCGTCTAGAGGAGGAGGGAGTGTCATTAACAAATGCATCTCACGGAGAGGCGTTGTCACGGCGTCCCGGCCATTCTCCAAGTGCTTTCGGTAACGGGTGTGTGAACCGTATCGCGCTTGATGAGATTTCGTGTGGTTATGTAACTGGGTGACGGGGCGAAATACCTCCGGTATCTGATTCATTTTAAATTTTGAACCGGTCAACCGTTCTCTTGCGCTTATCAAATCTGCGCTTTTCGGTTATTTTACCCTCATGGTTCTTTTCGGCTCTTTTATACGCAATGGCTGAACTCCATATTTCGCGTTTATGGATGATGCGCAGGATATGGTCTAGGGGGGCAGTTCGACGATGAATACGCGAGGTAGTATCGGATCGTGTGTTATTTGTACCCAGTCGGTTAGTCAGGGCACCATGCTACCCACTCTGCTAGCAAAGAGTTATTGTTGTTCTCATTGGTGTGCGAGGATGTGTATTTCCAAATAAAGCGTTCTGTTTGTAAGACGTGCGTGGTCATATATAATGGAATTTTGTACTTGGCAAACTGCCGACGCTTGGCAATTTACCAACTTTTAATTTGGCAGGTTGCCCAGTTTGGGCAAATTGTCCAATTGTGTTTGGCAAATGAAGAGGCGTGAAATTCACGAAAATATTGACAAACGAAAGGATCGTCACAACAAAGAGGTCATATCATACGAATTCGGAATGTAGTCAAGAAACGACGCATACCATCTCGATATCCAGTTCGGTATCCGATCCGAGTATTTTCCTCGCGGGAATGGAGAAATCGAACAGGATGATGCGCAGGATATGGTCTAGGGGGGCAGTTCGACGATGAATACGCGAGGTAGTATCGGATCGTGTGTTATTTGTACCCAGTCGGTTAGTCAGGGCACCATGCTACCCACTCTGCTAGCAAAGAGTTATTGTTGTTCTCATTGGTGTGCGAGGATGTGTATTTCCAAATAAAGCGTTCTGTTTGTAAGACGTGCGTGGTCATATATAATGGAATTTTGTACTTGGCAAACTGCCGACGCTTGGCAATTTACCAACTTTTAATTTGGCAGGTTGCCCAGTTTGGGCAAATTGTCCAATTGTGTTTGGCAAATGAAGAGGCGTGAAATTCACGAAAATATTGACAAACGAAAGGATCGTCACAACAAAGAGGTCATATCATACGAATTCGGAATGTAGTCAAGAAACGACGCATACCATCTCGATATCCAGTTCGGTATCCGATCCGAGTATTTTCCTCGCGGGAATGGAGAAATCGAACAAGAATATACCCATGTATACACTTGCAGATGCCATTTGATTTCTCAACTGTTGATTGTTTTTTTTCTTGAAGAGAATTAGGTAGATAATTTTTAAAAGGATAAAACCTCATAGAAACGTTACTGAGGAAGTGTTTTGTTGTTATGAGATGCACTGAAACTTGCCTTTGAAATATTGACGGCATTTCGCTCTTCTCTTTTTCATACATTTGCCTTTTACAGGAACTTTTTTTCGTACATCCAGAATACCCTCATGGTTCTTTTCGGCTCTTTTATACGCAATGGCTGAACTCCATATTTCGCGTTTATGGATGATGCGCAGGATATGGTCTAGGGGGGCAGTTCGACGATGAATACGCGAGGTAGTATCGGATCGTGTGTTATTTGTACCCAGTCGGTTAGTCAGGGCACCATGCTACCCACTCTGCTAGCAAAGAGTTATTGTTGTTCTCATTGGTGTGCGAGGATGTGTATTTCCAAATAAAGCGTTCTGTTTGTAAGACGTGCGTGGTCATATATAATGGAATTTTGTACTTGGCAAACTGCCGACGCTTGGCAATTTACCAACTTTTAATTTGGCAGGTTGCCCAGTTTGGGCAAATTGTCCAATTGTGTTTGGCAAATGAAGAGGCGTGAAATTCACGAAAATATTGACAAACGAAAGGATCGTCACAACAAAGAGGTCATATCATACGAATTCGGAATGTAGTCAAGAAACGACGCATACCATCTCAATATCCAGTTCGGTCTCCGATCCGAGTATTTTCCTCGCGGGAATGGAGAAATCGAACAAGAATATACCCATGTATACACTTGCAGATGCCATTTGATTTCTCAACTGTTGATTGTTTTTTTTCTTGAAGAGAATTAGGTAGATAATTTTTAAAAGGATAAAACCTCATAGAAACGTTACTGAGGAAGTGTTTTGTTGTTATGAGATGCACTGAAACTTGCCTTTGAAATATTGACGGCATTTCGCTCTTCTCTTTTTCATACATTTGCCTTTTACAGGAACTTTTTTTCGTACATCCAGAAATGCCCAATTAAGTGTGTAAATCATACATAAAAGTGAAAAGTGTTACACCAGTTTCAGTTAGGGAAATAAGGCGAATTTATTTTATTTATCTATTTTTTTAAAAATTCTAATCATTTTCCCCCAATGTTTTTCTCCGCATTGTTAGGTTAATTATCGGTAGTTGTACGTTATAAGACGTTTTGTTATAAGATGTAGTTGTTGTATGTTCTTCTCTGTTATAAGAAGATCATTTCGGTCATAGCAGATCGGAAATATGGGATGCACTTTGCATGCTCATTTGAACGCCTTGTAATCCTGTGCTATACGTTTTCGACTTGTTACAGTATGCCTACTTCTGCACATGATAGAATTTGTCTAATTTTAACTAAGTTTTCCTAACGACTTCTTGGAGCGTAGAAGTTTTGCATCATTGACTGAAATAATAGAATTAGTACAAAAAGGAACTATGGAGACTGGACTCCATCCATGCTTATTCGAGACTCGTTCGGGCACTATCAGTAAAGCACATCAGTTTAGGCACGTTTCTGGCTTTGCTCATTCACAAAAAGGCGACTCATTCGTTTTAATATTTTGTATATATGCGACAGTATATCTGTTTTGTCAAATATGTTCAGCGATAATGATTTTGCTCATTATTTTATTGCTAAAAGAAGTCAAGAAACTTGTGATGAGTGATATGGTATTAGAGGTGATTGAAAGTGGGGTAACAGTAAAGAAATTCGAACTTTCGTCTGATCAGTGATGTAGTTCACTACTCGGGGTTGTGTGGCTTTTTAGTTATGTACTCACCCCTTCACCCCATCATCCTCTCCAATGTGGCAGGGAATGGCAGTCCATAGTGACGCAGACTTTGCAGTGCGATGGATTATGACGGGTTCCGCATTCCTGTAAGGGAGGAAGTATAGGCACATCCCGCAAAATCCCTCTCCCTGTTCTCCTTTTCTCTTCAGAGGGCTTCCATTTTCTCTGAGGTAACGCAATGTAGAATTCATGAATATGTGATTATCATGCTTCCGTGTCCTGTAGGTGTTTCTTGCTTTGGGTGGAAGTTGGGCAAGCGTCTAGAGGAGGAGGGAGTGTCATTAACAAATGCATCTCACGGAGAGGCGTTGTCACGGCGTCCCGGCCATTCTCCAAGTGCTTTCGGTAACGGGTGTGTGAACCGTATCGCGCTTGATGAGATTTCGTGTGGTTATGTAACTGGGTGACGGGGCGAAATACCTCCGGTATCTGATTCATTTTAAATTTTGAACCGGTCAACCGTTCTCTTGCGCTTATCAAATCTGCGCTTTTCGGTTATTTTACCCTCATGGTTCTTTTCGGCTCTTTTATACGCAATGGCTGAACTCCATATTTCGCGTTTATGGATGATGCGCAGGATATGGTCTAGGGGGGCAGTTCGACGATGAATACGCGAGGTAGTATCGGATCGTGTGTTATTTGTACCCAGTCGGTTAGTCAGGGCACCATGCTACCCACTCTGCTAGCAAAGAGTTATTGTTGTTCTCATTGGTGTGCGAGGATGTGTATTTCCAAATAAAGCGTTCTGTTTGTAAGACGTGCGTGGTCATATATAATGGAATTTTGTACTTGGCAAACTGCCGACGCTTGGCAATTTACCAACTTTTAATTTGGCAGGTTGCCCAGTTTGGGCAAATTGTCCAATTGTGTTTGGCAAATGAAGAGGCGTGAAATTCACGAAAATATTGACAAACGAAAGGATCGTCACAACAAAGAGGTCATATCATACGAATTCGGAATGTAGTCAAGAAACGACGCATACCATCTCAATATCCAGTTCGGT
Organism: Toxocara canis; assembly: GCA_000803305.1. Lineage (NCBI taxonomy): Eukaryota > Metazoa > Nematoda > Chromadorea > Rhabditida > Toxocaridae > Toxocara > Toxocara canis. The sequence continues at coordinate 24,245 of JPKZ01002963.1, read as the reverse complement.
CTCCGATCCGAGTATTTTCCTCGCGGGAATGGAGAAATCGAACAAGAATATACCCATGTATACACTTGCAGATGCCATTTGATTTCTTAACTGTTGATTGTTTTTTTTTTCTTGAAGAGAATTAGGTAGATAATTTTTAAAAGGATAAAACCTCATAGAAACGTTACTGAGGAAGTGTTTTGTTGTTATGAGATGCACTGAAACTTGCCTTTGAAATATTGACGGCATTTCGCTCTTCTCTTTTTCATACATTTGCCTTTTACAGGAACTTTTTTTCGTACATCCAGAAATGCCCAATTAAGTGTGTAAATCATACATAAAAGTGAAAAGTGTTACACCAGTTTCAGTTAGGGAAATAAGGCGAATTTATTTTATTTATCTATTTTTTTAAAAATTCTAATCATTTTTCCCCAATGTTTTTCTCCGCATTGTTAGGTTAATTTTCGGTAGTTGTACGTTATAAGACGTTTTGTTATAAGATGTAGTTGTTGTATGTTCTTCTCTGTTATAAGAAGATCATTTCGGTCATAGCAGATCGGAAATATGGGATGCACTTTGCATGCTCATTTGAACGCCTTGTAATCCTGTGCTATACGTTTTCGACTTGTTACAGTATGCCTACTTCTGCACATGATAGAATTTGTCTAATTTTAACTAAGTTTTCCTAACGACTTCTTGGAGCGTAGAAGTTTTGCATCATTGACTGAAATAATTAGTACAGTACAAAAAGGAACTATGGAGACTGGACTCCATCCATGCTTATTCGAGACTCGTTCGGGCACTATCAGTAAAGCACATCAGGCACGTTTGTAGAAGTTTTGCATCATTGACTGAAATAATAGAATTAGTACAAAAAGGAACTATGGAGACTGGACTCCATCCATGCTTATTCGAGACTCGTTCGGGCACTATCAGTAAAGCACATCAGTTTAGGCACAAGTTTCTGGTTTTGCCCATTTATAAAAAGACGATTCATTCGTTTTAATATTTTGTATATATGCGACATCTGTTTTGTTTTGTCAAATATGTTCAGCGATAATGATTTTGCTCATTATTTTATTGCTAAAAGAAGTCAAGAAACTTGTGATGAGTGATATTAGAGGTGTCTAATCGCAATTCCTAATTTTTCAACACACGATATCACCGATGCGTAACCATCAGTCACACTGTTTGTTAAATGCAGTCATTGCTATCGTTAAAAAATACGGTGGTAGCTTTGAACGCATTGAACGAAAAGTTGTCGTTGTTGATTATGCATCAGTGATATTCTACGCAAGCCTAATCATCACATCGGACAGTCACCAAATATGGTGTTTAGCCAACAATGCGCCCTAGTCGATGCTTGTTTGAGGGCCGCTGAAAAAGTGAAAATATAATTCCTATATTTGAAAATGAAATTCCGATCAGATGTGTTCGACTATTGCGAGGGTCGTAGCGTTGAGAAGGCTCCGACGGTCGCAACTTATCTTGCGATCGTGCGTTGTCGAAATCGTTCACTAAGAGAAACGGATATCGAAATCGTCCAACCTGTTTGATTACTGCAAAGAACTCAAAATGCACTCATTAAGACCGAGAATGATTAAGGTGCGGGAGCTGTATATTGTTAGCGATGAAAGTATTCATCACACAGAGTGTTGTTCCAGCGCCAACCATGTGGTTGGTGCAGTCTATATGTGAACTGTTTTCTTATTTGATAGTTTAAATAAGGATGAGGATATAAATAAGGAATAGACGGATTGAAGTAGAAGCAATGCACAGGGGTGAGTCTCACACTTTTACCGTGCAGATCACTGCGTGGAAATCTGCGGGTATAGCGTGACGCTGGCTTGGATATAATGAAAGAATTCAGCACAAAAGGTAATATTAAATAAAATCTAGTTATAAGAAGATCATTTCGGTCATAGCAGATCGGAAATATGGGATGCACTTTGCATGCTCATTTGAACGCCTTGTAATCCTGTGCTATACGTTTTCGACTTGTTACAGTATGCCTACTTCTGCACATGATAGAATTTGTCTAATTTTAACTAAGTTTTCCTAACGACTTCTTGGAGCGTAGAAGTTTTGCATCATTGACTGAAATAATAGAATTAGTACAAAAAGGAACTATGGAGACTGGACTCCATCCATGCTTATTCGAGACTCGTTCGGGCACTATCAGTAAAGCACATCAGTTTAGGCACAAGTTTCTGGTTTTGCCCATTTATAAAAAGACGATTCATTCGTTTTAATATTTTGTATATATGCGACAGTATATCTGTTTTGTCAAATATGTTCAGCGATAATGATTTTGCTCATTATTTTATTGCTAAAACAAGTCAAGAAACTTGTGATGAGTGATATGGTATTAGAGGTGATTGAAAGTGGGGTAACAGTAAAGAAATTCGAACTCCCTATCATTACATGTATAAGTCACATTCACCTGTATTTGCGGAGTGCATACCGATGGATAGATAAGGGGAAACATTTGTGGTCAAACATTGTGGACTGTTTCTTCTAATCGCAATTCCTAATTTTTCAACACACGATATCACCGATGCGTAACCATCAGTCACACTGTTTGTTAAATGCAGTCATTGCTATCGTTAAAAAATACGGTGGTAGCTTTGAACGCATTGAACGAAAAGTTGTCGTTGTTGATTATGCATCAGTGATATTCTACGCAAGCCTAATCATCACATCGGACCGTCACCAAACATGTTGTTTAGCCAAGTCGATGCTTGTTTGAGGGCCGATGAAAAAGTGAAAATATAATTCCCATCAGATGTGTTCGACTATTGCGAGGGTCGTAGCGTTGAGAAGGCTCCGACGGTCGCAACTTATCTTGCGATCGTGCGTTGTCGAAATCGTTCACTAAGAGAAACGGATATCGAAATCGTCCAACCTGTTTGATTACTGCAAAGAACTCAAAATGCACTCATTAAGACCGAGAATGATTAAGGTGCGGGAGCTGTATATTGTTAGCGATGAAAGTATTCATCACCCATTAGAGTATTGCTCGAGCGCTAGCCATGTGGTTGGTGCAGTCTATATGTGAACTGTGTTCTTATTTGATAGTTTAAATAAGGATGAGGATATAAATAAGGAATAGACGGATTGAAGTAGAAGCAATGCACAGGGGTGAGTCTCACACTTTTACCGTGCAGATCGTTCGATACAAACACCTACTGCTTGATGCACGTAAGGTTCATTCGGATATGAGCGTACGCCAGAACGGTTACATCCTGGCTGATTTAACCATCACTGGGTAGACGTGCAAATGATTTGGAGTAAGCATCGATTCGACCGATCCTGCACCATCTTCCTCGCATTAAGCATACAGGCGAGTCAGGATAAGGAGTTTGCGTCCCACATAGCATGAACAATGTGGCATGTCATGCCATTCTGTGCCTGATCACTCACTACGTCGAGAAAATGTGGGGACTGGGGGTATTGCAGTACGTGGCATGCGTAGGAGTGTAATGGTTCCTCTCCCCACGATACATCTGAGGTAATACCACTCTTGAAGAACGCCGAGGACAGCAAATTCCGAATTTCATCACATACTCCACTCGCCTCGGCTATGAAAAGGAGATGTGCTAGAGTCCTATCTGAAACGGTGCCAGTAAGCGAATCCTGAAGGTTGTCGACGTTGTTGTACAATAGGCGCTCCTGCATGTCTCTTTATACAGCGTGTTGGCCTTAAGCATATGGACATTCGAAATACCCTTGCACGCATGACAGACCAGCCTGGCGCATTAATCATCGATAACATGAAGCAGAGTATGTTTAAGGTGTTAATGATATAGGTGTTAATTACGCGATAGGATGAAGGCTTCGGTCCCCCCTCAACAGTCACTGCTGGTTACGGACCCATTTTCGGCTATGCTCGGTTGAGCAGAACGGGTTGGTTTATGCATAAAGGGATAGCTGGATTAATTTATAGCTTCATTTATGCTCTGTTCACCTCATTCAACAATATGTTCAAAGTCATTGGAAGTACAGATATAGATGTATAAGAACGTTTCTGTCACTTCTTATGTTAGCGCAATGAGCGTCTGCGACGCGCATTCGCAGTCCATTATACTGTCCATTATACAATTTCATATCCCTTCTGTTCTATACTTCCCAGTTTTATAACAAATTGTGAATTAAGATTTTTGGCATTCTCTTTCGTTAAAAGCAAAATTCTGACACAAAACTGCTCAGCCTTTCGTCTCGTTGTTCGATGCGCTGATGCAATCAGGTAAGGGCCAAGGAATTACGAAAAATGAGTAGCGGAGGAAGTCATAGGAGCAAAGCAAGCAACCCCATCGGATATGCATTGCAATAGATCATGCTTTAAGAAAAGGAAAAACACCACACGGAATGGTTTATAAGCGTTTTTCATTCTGCTCTTTCAACTTTTTGAAACGTACCAAAACAACTGCAACGCAACGCTACGGGAATTGCAGTACTGGAATTGCAGCACTGAAATTGCAACAGTGGAACTGCAACACTGGAATTGCCGTACTGGAACTCTAGTACTAGAATTGCGGTACTGCAATTGCAATACTGGAATTGCAGCACTGGAACTACGACACTGGAATTCCAACACCGGAATTGCAGTACTGGAATCGCAACGTTGGAATTACAACACTGCAATTGCAACATTGGAGTTACAACACTGGAGTCGTAGTACTGGGACTGTGGTACTGGAATTGCAACACTGGGATTGCAGTACTGGAATTGCAATACTGGGATTGCAACGCTGGCATTGTAGTGCTGGAATTGCAGTACTGGAATCGCACAACTTGAATCGTAATAGGGGGCTTGAAAATGTACAGCCTACAGCTGCCGTTGCGCTTGTGTCAGTGTGTTTGTGCTTTCAAAGCACAAGTGTTTGAAAAACATCCGGATTTTTTGACAGAGAGTGCTTGCTAATGAAGTCGAAAGAAATCTAAATTTGAAAAGTTCGAATTTCAATGGTAATTTCACAACACTACACAGAACCAAACATCGGTTTTTGTATGGTGGCGACCGCCTGATATGCAAATTTAAAAAAATTGTGCACAGCTTGATCCATTTTCTTGCATGTACAGCAAGAGGCACAAAATCAGTGGCCTTGTGGCGTGAGCTTATGATGCAGATTAATTAATTTGCCTAAATTCATTAATATGCGTAAATTGAAAATGGCCAAGAATTTGCATAATTTTTTGCTATATAAAGGCTGGAAATTTTGACATTGTCACTCTGCGTTCAACGCGAAGCGGATATCGAGGTCTTTTCTCGTTTGTCTGTGGAATCTTTCGAAATGGCCTGGAGCAACAACCAGTGGTCCAACAGCAACTTCAACAACAGCAACTTCAACAGCAACTTCGGTGGCAACTCCAACAACAATTTCGGTAGCAACTTCAACAGCAACTTCAACAGCAACTGGAACACTAGCACGAACAACTTCAGCCTCAACAACAACCTCAATAATCTCAACAACAACCTCAACAACCTCAACAATCTGAGCAACAACCTCAACAATATCACCAACAACCTCAACAACAACTTCAGCAACCTTGGCAACCTCGGCAACAACCTCAACAACCTCAACAACAACCTCAGCAACCTCAACAATCTGAACAATGGACTCAGCAACCTGAACAACAATCTCAACAATCTCAACAACAATCTCGCCAGCTTGAGCACCAACAATAACACCAATTGGGGCAACACCAACTGGAGCAATAGCAACCAGAACTGGAACAACAGCAACCAGAACTGGAACAATAGCAACCAGAACTGGAACAATAGCAACCAGAACTGGAACAATAGCAACCAGAACTGGAGCAACAACCAGAACTGGAACAACTCCGTAAGTGGCACATTAAAGTGGCTTGTGAGTGAGTCGGTGAAGCATGTTGCATGCCCTTCGTTTCACGTGTTTCTCATTTGACAGTGTTAGAAGGACGGATAACTGTGACTTCTAATTGTGTCGCTCAGGTCTTTCCGATTATTGGGTGGTCCCGTAAGGTCGCTAAGCAACGTGGGGCGTACGTTACTCACTTTCACAGCAAAGGCGAATGTATTCAGTCACTCGTTGCGATAGTTCAGGCATGACCTCATTGTGATCGTTAGCGCGTGCTCTTGATATACGTTGGTAATCGTGAATGGTTTCTTTCAGAATTTCTGAGGAGGACTGCGCTGGACCACGCACACTGTTCGCTCTACATGCATGATCTGTTTTTAGCATGTGCATCAGATGTGTTGAAAGAAATAAAATCTTGAAATCTCGCCTGCCTTCGCCAATGCGAATAACTGTGAATCTGTTCTTGGGAAGTTCACGGCTTGCAAGGTTTTGCTGATACTCGGAAGGAAGTACAGTAACGTAGTATACATTTGGTCACCCGGTTTGGTCTTGGTCAGAAGCTTTTATGACAAGAGGTCCTACCGTATTTTTCGGTTATGGACGTTGCTGTATCCGCCATTGTTGTTTACCGGCAGGAGTGACAGGAAGGGAAACGTAAGCAATATTGAATCCATTGCTGCTCTGCTAACCTACGGGATTCAACTAATCTCTGAATCGTTCTAGGAAGGGATTGTCCGGTGAAGTTGTTTTTTTAAAGCATTTTTTAGTTGCCGTGGAACCCAATGTGATACCGGAATTTTATATGAGCGTTATTTTTGCAGTGTTCATGACTGCACCACACGTACCGGTGCTTCCGGCTCAGCCATGTTCGCAGAACGATGGCGGTGGAGCGGTCACCGAAGTTGGTATGTTAGCAGACATTCTGTTTATCGCCCTCTTCCTCGTTTATGATATGATTTTAATTAACGGCTGTCCGGTCTATAAAAAATTGAGCAAAGTGTTCGCAAGTGAGCTACTATAATTTCAT
>JPKZ01002963.1:0-11619 GCA_000803305.1 Toxocara canis | reverse complement strand
TGAAATCACCATGTTGAAGTTCTGATAAAGTGTGGTTGTATGGGGTGAACGATTTTGAGTTGAATCTTGTTTAAAAGTGATTTATGCTTAGTATGGTTTAATATAAATACGGCGAGGCCGAAAGCAAGTGAAGACTACAGAATGTTCCCCGTTGAATTGTTATGCGGAATATGAGTGGATTGACTCGGTTGCGGTTGAATTGGAACGAAAGTATTTTTCGTTGGAGTGTTTTGAAAATTTTTATTGGTTTTGCAAATTTTAAACCGTCTCGCATTCGCGTAAGCTGTATTATTTATGTAGTACTTCCTTCGAGTTCGATGAGAGTAATGTGTTATGGTCCGTCTAACACTGATCTAAAGTGATAAAAGGTCTAGCGAAAAGATTATTGTCCGTTATAGACTAAATTATTATTCGAAAACTATAATAATTCGAGTGAATTTTATTGATTGAAATATCGTTTTCTCTTCGTCGCTTAAATTCTGTTTGTGAAAATTGTTCGTCTAAAGTTCCATATTACTGTTTTGTAGTTGTTAACAATTGAACTACCAGTGTAAAAATTTTTCATATTATTCGGAAGTTGTATTCTAGTCATACTGCAGTAATTACAGCAGAGGTTTTCAGCACAGTTCATGAATGAAATCGAAGGATTTCATGCACTTTCATTGCCTCTCCGTGCCATTTTGAAAGTCGCTAAGTGAGTTGATCGTGTATGTTAGTGTACGCATAGAGTATACGTATGTTTTCCCGATAAGGTACATTTTTATGCATACGTAAGATACACATCTTCTGCGGGTGCGATTCGAAGGTTTTGCTTACAGTTCGGTTGGCGAAGCGAATATTATCATGGTAACTGAAGTAAATTGCACAATTTTTCACACGTTCCAAGATCCCCAAGATCGATCGGGCCTTCAGTGCGATGTCTTGATGTTACTGAGATGCAAGCTCACGCCGGGCACATCCATTCCTCTGCCTGTTATAGCTTGTTGTTAAACACCACTCGCTAGCTGGGCTGTAAGTGGTATTAAAGGCAGCTGTAATTTCATCGATTCCCGTATCGATGCAGCCGACAACCGTGCCCCGCGCGATTGCTTCGACCAGTTTCCGAACGCGTGGTGATCAGCATGCTGGCGATCCATTGGGAAAATAGCCGGAAATCCAACCCAGATTTTCCCGCATACGAAGCGGCAGCTGTACCACTGAGCCACTGCCCTCCTTTGTACATGTCCGCTTTAATCAAATGGGATTCTCATGGTTGTAGGAAGAATCATCTGACTAAGCTTAGCCACCGACGGTCGTAGACTTGACTTTGACATCTAGCGACTTGGCTTTGATTTTAAGCAACACTTATTTTGCTGTGATGCAAGTCGTAACAATGTGCATTGTGTTGGCAAGGTATCGTACACATTGGTCGATGAAGCGAAGAACCTCGTATTTTCACAGCTGTTTTGGAATGCGGGCAGCTTCGAGAGTGGAAACCAATTCTGGAGCTCAGTAGATCTGACTTGCCCTCAAATTACACTCTATGAGCAATGTTAGATCAAGCGTTACTGGACCCTTTGTAGATCACGCCTTCCTCAGCATGACATGATTTTTGGTGCAAGTGCAGTTAGAGATTGTACATCCCAAAGGTCATGCTCGATGAGGGAGGGGGAGGGGGTTCTTACGGCGGGGTCATATATTCACTCTGCGATGCAGGACTGTTTGAATTGTTCGGTTGTGAACCAACAGTGTATCGTTTATAAGCGTGAGTAGGTGGTCGTCAAATAAGAAATTGGTGATGTTTCAAGGTAGATAATGGTTTAGTTTGGGGGCTAGGTTTTGCTTCTCTTGTTTTTACATTGTTCCGGCTCTTGTGATGCTTTCGGAGGATTTCGGATTTTTTCGGCTATTTCTTTAACAGCTCGGTTCCTTAACAATCGCAGGAGTTGTAAATCCCATCGTACCGTGTTCTTTCTGTGCCGTGATCGACTGAAAAACTAGTGGAGGTGATATTCGTGAAAGGTTTCACGGATTTTGCAATTTGCATTAGTGAGGATCGCAGCTGGCGTTAACGTTGGTCATGATCTCCTTTGAGGTCAGTGGTGATTTGTGTTGTTTTCATGAAATCCGTTAGGGTAAGTCGTGGTTTGTGTTAAGGACAACCGCTTGTAATCTTTATTTGCATTGACGGTAGTGGTGAAAACGGCGAATGGATGTCTCATGTGTTCATCTCAAAAGTAATGGCGTTATGCATTAAAGTACTGATATGAAGTAAGAGAGAATAGCAGTCGAAACATCGCTCACTAGCTTACTACGGAACTGGGACGTTGGGAGTATTTCTAACGGATTACTGAATCATTTTGATGAGGATTGCTGAATCTACTGCTCAGTAGCGAATGTGTTGAGGGGAAGAAGGGGAGGGGAAGTGGTTGAGGGATGTGGCATTTTTTGTTTCTAGTTCTGAGTAGCAAAGGTCAGAAGCTATGTTTTGCTTGAAAGTAGCATATCTGTTTGCTAACCGTTTACGAGTCCACTAACATTTTTTGAAGTTGATCACTATTGTGCGAATGATGTTTTCCATCAGTACGGCCTTAACATGGAGATTTCATTTTGAAGCACAATGCGTATTTGCTCGTTCAGTCAAGAATATTAGCCAGAGCCAAAACAAATTTCGGTGTGTTTTGGGATTTGACTTGATGAGGACCACTGCATTAACAGAAAACAGCGGGGAGAACTGGGGATGGAAGTGGGACGGGGAGGGAGGGAGGGAGGAGGAGGTGATACCCGTTTGAAGCTTTTGCCACGGCTGATCAACTGAGGCCGGCTGGTGTATCGCTTTTCTTGTACCCGTTTGTGAGTGCATTGCCATGCGTTGAAGAGATTGCTTCTTCAGCGTAACTCAACATTTCCTCCCTCTTAATGATTGGCTTTTTATGTATAACCAAAAAGCGCTTTTAAAAAAAATTTTACTAACTACGCAACGTTCTTCCGTATCGAAAAGGGGAATGAGACCTTGGTGGTATTACGGTACTTTATCGCGTTGATTAGTGAATGGGAGGGTAAGTTGGCCTGTTTGCTTATCAATAACTCGGAAGTTCTGCTTATTCTCACCTATCCGTTGGCGCGGATATCGTTTCTTTGTGGACATTCCTCACTCTCTAAATTTTTTCGTCGGATGACCTCCAGGGTACTGAAAGAAGCTTGGTAGTGTAGGGACTGGAGACTTTATTCGAGGTAACAAGATATTATGGTTCTCCTGCAAAGAAGCAACCTCTGAGATTGGACAGCAGCTTCACAGATCGGTTGCCTATCGGTTCGATAACCGAGATTCGTGGTTTGTGTTCGGTGAACCCATCATTATTCGCTATTGGCTGCTTCTCGGATGCTGTTCATTCGGCTGCACGACACGGCTATGAAACTGCTAAGGAATTAGATTTCAAATTCAGGTTAGCTTCGTTCGGTTATGCTGTTGTATGATTGCTCATATTTAACACCTCCATCCCTCCCCCCGTCCCTCTCATACATAAAATTGACTCACTTTCTATCTACCGGGCATCGTAAGACACTTGAGTTAGTGCCCTCGAAAGCACGAAAGGTGGATGTTGTACGCCATCTTCGTGCTGTTCACGCGAAAACGCCTTGTCAGTGATGTTCAAACGGTAATAAATTTTCGTAATTTTTAATGCAGAAAAATGAAGGGAAGTGGAATTCAATTTTTTTCTTTTCATTAAAGACCCTCGTTCGTCTTTCGCGTGTGGGGCTCGTAAACATATAAGGGAAAACTTGGAATTAAAAGCGAAGTCGTAATTTTGATTTGTGTATGTTACTGTTTGAGAGTGATAACTGAATGGTACTGCGGCTTGGCAACGTGTTTCGTTGTCCACGAGGCACCCAGAAGAAGGGTTGGATATGTTGACAGGAATGTTTTTGCATTTGAAACATCTTCCAGTGGAGTCCAATGGCATCGGTTTTTCAGGTTTGTTTCCTTTCTTTAAATTCGATTTCTCTTTTCGTTTTTTTTTTTCACGTTTTCTGATAGTATCTGTCTTTATTCGGTAAACGAAACGAAAAACAGTTCTTAAATCTCGACACTTCATATAGCGTAGGTGGCCTTAACGATGACCGTGTTTTGTGTCAAAGGAGATGGTGATTTCCGTTAAGGGAAATGCTGATTTGCGTCAAGGGAATTGTCGCTTGTATTAACAGTAATCATGATGCGGATCGTTGGTAGCGTTTACTTGCAATAATGAGAATAGTGTAAACGGCTAGAGAATGTTTTACTCTTTCACGCTGCAGGTGTTGATGTTGCGCAATAAAGTATTGATAAACAATGAGGGCTGGAAGTAGTGAAAACACCAGAGTGTGGAAGAGTAGTTTTCGTTTCTGTTTTTGCATTCTCTAGTTGACAGAATGCTACGCTTTATGTGAATTGACGCCCTTGATGCAATCGAAAATCGGTTCATTGGCAGCTGTATTTTGTTAAGGGTGCTAAAAAGTCTACACTCATTATGCAGTGGGAATACTCCCCACCGATATGATCGGGAAAAAAACAATTTTAAGTGAAACGTTTATGCCTTGGTCGCGTTTGTTGAGGCCATTTTATGAAACCGGCCGATCTTTTGACCCGAGTGGACGGAGCGTTTGTCGTGCCGGTAGCTCCCTCCTCACATGCTTCCAACTTTGTTTGTTATACGCTCATCCATGTGTTCATGCGGTGATGTTCTTTTTGTAAGCTGTTTGCGCAAAAGCAGACAACGGTTGTGGCTGTTTATGTTATGCGTTCTACTTCGAATATGTCTGTCCGATCGGAGAGGAGTAGGATTGCCCACATTCGAACGTTTGCTGTTATTGTCCAATTTTGAATTTATCGCTCGTTTACCGTTTATGTTCAATTTGCCACATATGCATGTGTTTATCGCTTCCTCCAATGCGTTCATTCATTTTGGATGAACGCATTGGAGGAAGGAATAGCAACATTGTTGTTGCGTTGCGATCTCACTTATAAACGTTGTGATAGGTGGCAAATCACCGAAATATATTGCGCATTCATTTTGCACATGTTTTTAGTGGTGTACAGCATGTGAAGGCAACGGGATGTGCGATTTGGGTCAATCGTATGATGGAAAAAAATATACCGCTCATTATTGGCCAATGATGCGCTCAAATGAGGAACTCGTTCGGTTGTGTCGACGCTCATTTTTGAGGCTTAAATTCTTATGTAATACTTTCTGGTTTCACTAGCAAAACATTAAAGCGGTTATAGCCGTTACTGATTGTAGCAGCGCCCTCATGTTTTTATGATTTTATTCCGTTTTGTGTTAGGGATGATGCTCTATGTAAAACTCAAAAGCTTTTTTTTTTTCGTTTACTAAACCCCATTCTAGAGGAAAATTGAACGGAATATAGTAATATCTGTTATAGCATTTAAAATTCTTCGTCCAAGAATAATATCGGATTGAAATCCTTCATCCATAGGCCATCGGCAATATTGTGATAGTATAAGAGTGTAAAACTGTGCCGTCAAAGGCGCCGCAGTATCGCTGAATGGAAATTATTTGCGGAAAAAATTTTCTAATACTTGATTTGCTTGCGAAATGCTGGCTCGTTTCATTCGTTCTCCGATCAGTTCCAAACTGTAATTTTCTTGGAGGAGCACGAATATCACCTTTTTATGAGCGCCGTTCGTTTAAAATAATGGCGATACGATGTAAAGACTGTGATGTGTCTACTAAACAATCAAAGTGTAAAAGCTGGATTATAGGTCAAATGCTATTTTAAAAAATGAAGACGGCATGGAGAACAAGGCTAATGATAAGTGTTATGAAATATATGCTGAGAAGAAATTTTCTGATGATTAATATTTTTAGATTTTTTTTTCAAAGATACGGTGTTTGCAGAAAGGTGAACGCAGCTCGCCTGGAATCGTATTAATCGTTCTTTGAAATATGTTTTTAGATATGGTAGTGGAACACTTACCAAAACGAGTGATTTTGATTCTAATCGTTGTATGGGAGCGAGTGAATGCCACTAGTCAAAGGCGCCGCAGTATCGCTGAATGGAAATTATTTGCGGAAAAAATTTTCTAATACTTGATTTGCTTGCGAAATGCTGGCTCGTTTCATTCGTTCTCCGATCAGTTCCAAACTGTAATTTTCTTGGAGGAGCACGAATATCACCTTTTTATGAGCGCCGTTCGTTTAAAATAATGGCGATACGATGTAAAGACTGTGATGTGTCTACTAAACAATCAAAGTGTAAAAGCTGGATTATAGGTCAAATGCTATTTTAAAAAATGAAGACGGCATGGAGAACAAGGCTAATGATAAGTGTTATGAAATATATGCTGAGAAGAAATTTTCTGATGATTAATATTTTTAGATTTTTTTTTCAAAGATACGGTGTTTGCAGAAAGGTGAACGCAGCTCGCCTGGAAAGTGAATGCCACTAAGTTGACATATGACAGCAACGAGGTACCATTCACATAGTTTTAATATTAATATGCCTAAGGCTTACGGGTATAAGGAGGTAGAGCCACACAGGCTCAGTGAGCTCTACAAGGAGTTATAGCCGCAGAATCGCTGACCTGTTTTGGTTACACTGAAACATCTGTACGTATCGGTTGCCGTTAAACTAGTGTCCAGTTTCCATAATATTACGTTTTTTAAAGGGAAAGTTATCTCCTTATCACAAAAACCATAGAAGGCCTAGAAGTTCAAGTACTAATATAATTATGATTGAACGTTTTAAAAGAATAAATAGAAAGAAGCGGTGCCTTCTCTGCACTATTTACTGCGATCCAGTGGCCTTGTGATGGATGAACTTTTTAAAATTTTTGATATTAGTGCTCTCATCTGTTCAACTGTTGCTTTCTAATCTCCGTCGACAAAGAAATGTAATATAGAATTTTAGACGATTGCGCTGAGAGAAATCTTGCATCACTTTTGCAGCGTTCCCACAATACAGTTTGCCTACATTCCCTTCCTCCCTCTCTCCACTCGTACGTGACACCTTTTGAGGGAATTGGAGTAAGCAGCCAAATAATAAAAGGGGTAATGTACATTCGGAGTGAGCAACTTTGTTTCCATTCAAACTCTTTCTGTTTCCAGGTTTCCAGCGAGCTTATACAATTCCCTCTCGGCGGGTCGATAAGCGGAAACGAGAAAATGCTGCCGGAAAATGGGCTTCTGAGTGGTTCGGCTGTGGATGCCAAAGAAAGTTTGACTAACTTATTACGCAAGAGAGAAGGTAATTGGGATTTTAATTTCTTTGTTCTATTGTCGGGCCTTGTTCAGTGCCCGGATCGCACATGAGAACAGGTGAGGAAGAGGGTAGGCTGAATTGAGGTTGGGATTTGAGGTTTAAACAAACGTTTGCGTACGATATTGATGTGTCACTGTTAACTTTAAAGGAAGGTGAAATGTGTTTTCAGCGAAATATCGGAATTAGAAGTAAGAGCAATGCACTGCCGTCGAGGTACTCAGCAAGTTTTTTTTTGCCTCAACTCTAAGATAAGTGAGTGGTAAATAAACTGAAAAAAAGTTGTCTGAAACTGTTCGGCCAGGCGGAACGTCGAACCGCACAACTGAAAGAATGTGGGATTTGTGCGGATGGTCGAAATCCTAGGCACTTTTCACACTGACTGTTGTCCATCTTGGTTTCCATTGAGTGCCAACGATAAAGTACAAGATTCGTACTGGACGATGGATTGCCGCCGCAACAATGGAACTTAAACGCTTATCAGAAGGAATTGATTTGTGCAGTCAGATCTATGCGGCATCACACTGTCGTACGCCGAACCATAAGAGTTCTCGGGCTTCCGAGGGGTTTCAAAGCCTCGACTTGAGGCGAGGTGTTTTCAGATCGCCTGGAATCGGACGGGGAGACTTGCGATCAACTTCGAACACTGCCTACAGCCATCACCACAGTCCTAATTCTTGAAGGATAATTCGAGTTCTCCACTTGCGCCGATATCGAATGTACGGCAGCTGTATAGAATGCAATATGTGATGATGTTCAAGTGCATGGCCGGCTGTTGGCGAACGGAGAAAGGCAAGATGCAAATGTGGTATCGATCGGTAAAATAGTCGTCTCCGTCGTATAGCAGTCTCGAACTGTTTGTAGTATGTACTGTATTATCAATCCGAGCGCAATTGGTTTCCTTGCGATGAGGACGCAGACGCAGATCAACAAAAGTGAGGGTGTGAAGATGCTGCTTATGGAAGTTTACGACGCGAATACGGACGTTAAGGGTGTTGACGTGAAGAATGCGTGCTTCGGTAGTACACAAGCACTATTCCACGTCGTTGGCCGAGTTTATGCCAACTGGCAAACCGAAAGTAAGCTTTTGTACAGCTTATAGTTCCTAACAACTTGCGGCGGTATCAAATGTAGTCATAGCAGAAACGTGCCATCGGAAGCGGGCTTGGTCAAAAACCAGGGGATTTGATGTAGCATTTTATGGAGAGGTTCAGTCTAGGTGAATTGTGCGTCGAAGAGAGATGGGGTTTCTCTTCGGCGCATAAAAATAGGCCTGGGCAGCGCAGTGAATTTACGTTCCGTGTGCTTGATCATGTCTACATTTAAGCAAATCGGGAAATTGTAAATTAAAGCTTTTGATGCTTGAAACTGCATTGAACTGTCTTGTGACATAGGAGGGCATGAGACGTGGGATGCAGCCAGGCGTTGGTTTTTGGTGTCACTCATTGTTTTGCTGATTCTTGTAATAGCGCGGTCGTTGTTATGAATAAAGTTTTAGCTGTGCACGGTAGAGACCAAAGAGTACGCATTGTCCAATCTCGCACATAGAGCGAGAACTGAAGACGAACCAAAATAAATTGCGAGTTTATTTAAACGAAAGTGTGCACATATTTATCCTTTTTGCCGGGTGGTATATTCGGATGCAAGGTATTTGTTTCACTGAACTGACGTTTTTATCGTTATAGATGATTCGTGGGGGCGAATCATCTATAGATGATTTGTCGGTAGCAGTTTTGCAGTAAGCTTTTTGTGCAACATCTTCGATTCAGGGTTCCGAGAAGAATTCTTTTACGAGTGTTATAGCTCGAAAACTTACTCAAGGAGAGAATACGCTCAGCTCGGAAGTAGCCAAAACTGACTGCATTTTAGTTTTAATGGGGATTTTTTATACGCTGAGGACTCAGCGAGTATTTTGTCCAGTGCGGCTCGATGAGCTTGAGCCCATTAATTAGTAATGAAATTAGGGGTTTCTTTATTGATAGCTTGTAAGGTTTTAAGCCTTCCATCATTTCATGTTGTCAGTCGGCTAGGTCGAGGATAAATGCCGTTGTGACTCGTCTGGCTTGCCTTAAACTTTAAATTTGTTGGATGACTAGTTTTCCTCTGACGTAATTCGTCGAATGCAGTCACATTCTTAACGGACCTCTTTTTAAGAGACACCATTTTGCTGTCGTTTTTACGATACCTGAGATGTATACAGTTCAGCGAACGAAACGTTAGTCGGTAATCAGCAGCCTGGAAACGCGGCTGAATGGACAAGTGAATTGTCTACTAGGGATGACGAACAACAGCGCTCATTTGAAAAGACTACCGTAAAGAACAGGTGAGTGAGCATAAGGCTGTTTATTGGAGTAGGCTACATAAGGCAACTTCAGCAGTTTTGAACTCCAATCCAGTATCTGTAAATTGTAGACAATCCAGTAAAAATCCAGTAAAACTCCAATCCAGTAAAATTTCCGTCTCGGATTGCACATGTGGGGTCATATCTCCTCTTCCCGATATAACGCTCTCAGTGGCAAGACCTACGATCTTGTCGTAGCAAATGTTGCGCTATTAAGGAACATTGTGTTCGCGTTGTATTGTAAAAGATGAGAGAAATACATAACCTACACCATCCTGCTACCCAGATTTCAACGGCAACTCTCTTGTTTTGCTTTTGTTCACCGTTTCAAAATCATTCCGCTGTAGTAGGTGCGTTTTATAAGAGCCGATTATTAAACTAACTGTCCATCTCTTTATAGAAGAGGGCTTTACGCTTTTTGAATGGCGATCTGTAGCAGTAGCGGAGGTTCGATCGAATGGCAAGTTACTGACGGGTAGAAAGCAGCGTAATATCAGTGCTTGTTATCCGTCCGAAACTTTTCAGCTTGCAATCTTTTCAGCCAGTCACAATCGGCAATAACGTGAAGGATACAAACGATGTAAAAGGGTAGAGATACGGCGATCACCTGGACGATTGGCTCTTATATCTTATGACGCATATGTGGTGGCATTCGCTACTTTTGCGGAATGCATCGCAGCAAAAGATGTTCTACGGTCTTGCTGTAGCACATTGTTCAGTGATGCACTCTATTGTACAGTGGCAAGCGCTAGTCGGTGCAGCGGCTCATTGTTGTCTTTTATTTTTTCCTAAGAGGTTGACTATATTCGGTCGCAATCGACTTCATCGCAACCGAAATAAGCGGCGACTGGTCGTCATGAATATTTTTCTGAAGCTCAAACCACTGTTTTGAGAATGTTATTTGTATTTTAAAATGTTTCTATGTTGAACTAGTCGGAGACGGCACTTTGCAAACTGTTAGGGGTGATGTAGCTGGAAGTGGGGTGTTAAATGCCATGTTAACTTAGCCGTACGCTTACACATCCTCAAATGCCCATATGTGTTTGGGCCGCACGAAATTACCCCGGGAGGTTGTAACCAGAATGTTCTCTTGGATGGTTCTCGTCTCTTTCGGTTATTCCTTTTCCTTTGTTTTTTTTTTCCAGCAACCTCCATAACCTTTCATTGCTGTTACTGTGCTGTTGAAGTAATCTTCTTTGTGCGGATTAAACGTTTCTAAACCACTGGTGGTTCAGTGGATGCTCGACTAGACGACAGCGTTTGCATGGGCCGGTTCACACTTCCAAAGTGAAAGGTAGACGACTGGCTTGACATATGCCCACGAAAGAGAAGTGTGGAGTGGAGAGCAGTGCAGAAGGTAATGACAAAAGGTGGTGGAGTGCAGAAATGATGAGGAGTGTGGCATTTGGCAGTGGAGATTTTGGAAGATGAAATGCAGTAATTTGTGTTCCGATTCCGTTCAATTATGGGCATCGCTCGATACGCTGCGATGATAACCGAAAAGCAATGTGGGGAAGGGAAAGTGTGTGCATCGAAGAGGCAGGCGACTGTGGGAATGTGGTATGTTGGGAAGGAGCAAGGAAGTGAAAAATGAAATGTGGAACGATACGATATGCGCGGAGTCGCACGCTTGAGCGAGAACGTTGTAGCTTCGCTGTGTGAATTTAGCCATCCGCTTACTCGTCCTCAAGTGCTTTTGGTGCTCTTTTGTGGGGAACTCCTCAGACGGCACCAGTTACGCGCGGTTAGATTGTTTTAAAAAAATCTGCTAGTGGTAAAGGCAGTATAGGAAGCCGTCTTTGTTACTCCCGTAGAAGGTAGAAGGTGGACGCGTCACGAATCTTCGCGAATATCGTACAACGATTGGATCGAACAAACGAGCTGTGGGAGTGGGGAAGCATTTGTAATGTCAATTTTAAAAATAAGAAAAACTGATGCGCAGTGATCGTTCCTTATACAGCATACTATTGTAGTGTTCCGTGATTTCTTAAAATATAGGTGGTGACAATTGCATAAATTCGCTGCACTTTTTCCTTTGTACT
>JPKZ01002962.1:155326-165881 GCA_000803305.1 Toxocara canis | reverse complement strand
GAAAAGGAGGACAATTAAACTTTATACAACGTGGTAAGAGGGATAGCTCTATTGAGGAGTGAAGGGTGAAGGAAGAATAAACTTTATATGGCGAACCTGTTAACGAAAGCTTTGTGCTGCAACAGCAAAAGCGTGAGTTGGAGGTGTCCATTAGCAGCAGCTAAATGCAACGCCGTCCTGCCGCTCTCGTCGAACACGTCAATTCGCGCATGATGCTTCAGAAGGATGCGTGCCACTCCCGAATGCCCTCGTGCACATGCCTCCAGCAATGGCCACCATCCAGACTATAAACACTCTTCCAAACTTAGCTAATTAACGGTACTCAACAGCAGCAGATCTAAGATTTGGAAAACGCCACTCCTCAACTCACCGTATCGAACGCGGTTATTCTAGGATTTCAGATACGATGTTCCCTTCTGACATGATTCGCCTTCGATGATAACAGCCTATGCGAGTAGGCGCCTTCAGAAATGACTCACCTGTGACAGCAGCTGTGCAAACTGTACATCAACAAAAAAACGAACAGCACTGGCCTATTGTTTCTCGTTCAGTAAGATGGCAATATCAAATTTCGACTTAAGTCGCATTTTCACCTCTTCTATCCACTTTACTATTCTATGCTTTCAGCAAACATTCTCGCTTTCCCTACTTATACATGCGCTTATTACCTAGGCTGTAGGCCATAAAGTACCCTCAAAATTCCCGAATTCTCCAGCTATGGGTTGGAATACTTGCTCAAATTACTTAGACTGCTGGTCGTAACGCTAATCGTCAAACTGCTTACGCACTGTTTGCTCGCCGCTGTCCACTGTGAAAAAAAAGGACAATTCGACTACCTTTATTGCCAATCACAGTCATACAAGCGGAGTTTACATAGCAGTATGACTAGTTTGAAATATTCATACATGGTTGCAATATAGTACAGCACTAACCTTTTTCTAAACACAAGACACCCTTCCCTCCTTCATCTGTAAAGCGGCAGCGTCATTAAAGCTTTACATGATCAATAAAACAAGTAAGCACAGAAATCAAAAATCGCGTTTGCTAAATAAACAACTAACTGTCTTTGGTGGCAACGGAACAACTAAAAACAAACAACGAAACAAAAGATGGCGAGTGAAAACACTCGTGAAAGCCAACTTGGAAAGTGCGACTTTCCGCCTATCTGGTAAATGCTATATTAGCAAGCCATCGCCGACCTATCGGGCAAATGCTATGTCAGCAAGCCATCGCTGACCTATCGGGCAAATGCTATATCAGCAGGCCATCGCTGACCCATCTTCTTAGAAGCTCGGTTGTCGTAAACCTTATCAAACAGATAAATAACGAATCTACCAAACCTTGGACTGTTTGTTCTGAACAATTTGCACCGCTCCAGCACCGATCTTAGCGACCATCGCTAGCAAAACCGTCTCGTTACCCGAACGTGCCGCAAAATGCATAGCCGTTTCGAGCGTCTGAAAGTGATCTACCTTCTTAAAAACACCAATGAAGGACAGTGAAATTAAAAAAGACAGTAACAGAAACTTCTTGTCTCCCTATGCACGTCTCCCCTCTTCACCCTCACCCCTTCTTATGGAGCTTGTTTCACACGACTGAGTCAGCATCTCGATTATAATCGTTGGTTAAAACCTTCTAACACGCGCTCATTTACGCAACTATCCGAACAAATGTTCACTTATTCATCCTCTTGGTAGAAAACCATTATGAAAGGTCCGCTTCAATATCTTTTCAGCTTGGCGTCTTTAAAGGCGAAGACACGCAGAGGAAATTTTATCCTCTTGATTTTTCAAGAAAAAAAAGTGCAATTAAACTAATATGCAAACAGCCCGTTTGCTGTTCGTTAGCAAAATTTAACCTATTCCTTTGCTCTCTTCACCAAATCAACTTCCCCATAACTGTCTTAACTTGAAAATTTAAAACGTTATTTTGCGCACTGTGAAGCGATACTTAAATCGAATCGATTTCTCTTTGCTTTTCTGCTTTCTGTCATTTGATGCTGGCTCTTATCGGACTCTAGCTCCCTCCAATACCATTTATTCATGCGGGCACACCTGCCTTTTCACAACTCTTCGTCATTGCATCATGGAGGCTCTTTCAACACAAAATGCTATCCAGTTAAGCTCCCAGGGATCACGGTGCTGCTTGCCTATGGCATTCAATCAGATTCCTCATTGTGTTTTACGGTTCAGAGAGCGAGGCTTTATTATTCTGGAAAAACGAGTTTTCCACGTAAACGGAAATGGCCTAAGATAGCATTCCTCAACGCCCACTCCTGTTCGATTGATTCCGTATTAAAACTTAATGAAAAATAAAACTTAAACAGATCCAGGCGTACCGAAATGGTTTGAATTTCTGGTAATCCACCATAATCGATAAGTGTATTGATCAATCTTCCATCCTCGCCAGGAGAATGTAGCTGTTCGTGAGTGATCTCCGCTGCATAATGAACTGCCGTAAGACCATCCTATAACAGCACTTCCTAGAATTACTGACCTTACCATTGAACTATTCAGTA
This sequence comes from Toxocara canis, assembly GCA_000803305.1. Lineage (NCBI taxonomy): Eukaryota > Metazoa > Nematoda > Chromadorea > Rhabditida > Toxocaridae > Toxocara > Toxocara canis. The sequence goes on along the minus strand of JPKZ01002962.1, from coordinate 163,363 downwards.
CAACATTTTGATCTCTTCTCCCTTCTCCCCTCCAAAGGCGGCAAAAGGGTCATAGAAAAGGAATTTAGCACAAAACGGTTGCAAAAACGTCCACCTTAAAGTATTACTCCCCTCTAATGAGTGTATTCGAGTGTGTACCTGTTTCCTGATTAACGACCATGTCTAACGTTACCAAGCACAACGTTGACCACGTCGACCTCACCATAACAATAAGATCTACTAAGAAAAAACGCTTTCGCACATTACCTCAAAGGTTCTTGCGTTGACAAATTCCTTGATTTCAGCGGGCGAGAGCGTCTTCAAGAGATGTTCAAGCATTAGACGTGCTGCTTCACTATTGCAGCTACGCGCAGCCATATGTAGCGCGCTTTCACCGGTCTGTAAAAAACTATTTCGAATTAGCCTACAAAGCAAATCGCTATATCGCCACGTGCACCGCTACTGTTCCCACCGAAGACCAGTAATGTACTTTCAACTAGAGATATTTAAAAACAGGAAATACACAATGACTCTGCAGAGCCGTGGAGGCTGAAATACTCTTACGTATGTGTAGCCTGGTTCAGAAATTTAGGAGGGACAGACTATGGGATACCATGAAGCAAATAACTGTAAGGGACAAATTGGAGGGTGGACAGTAGTAGGGGAGGGGACAGGAGGAAGGAAGGGGTAGAGTTAAATACCACATCCAGTGCAAATACCAAATTTCGGAGTGATGGGAGAGATGGTATTGGAGTTTATGTGCCTTCTAATCCTTCTCTCCACAAAATAACTGCGGGTACGCTAGTACAATTAGCAATGCAAAAACATTCTGAACGATGATAACACGGAACCTGTACGATTTTCGAAGAGACTCTGTTCTACCCACATTGAATGCTTTAATCAAGCTGCAAAACAGCTAAGAAAATAACTGGATGAGGCACTGATTCTGTAGGGAAAGAAGAGACTAAAAATGCGCCATCCTTGCCCTCGAGAATTTCTTCGCAAAATTTTGGGAAAATCCAACAGATTAACTGATATCCGGAATGTTACCGGCCTTGGAAAACCACTAGAAATCATCCACAGACAGTTTCAGCGTGAATGTCTGGAGTTCCTTATATTTGGAGTTTTTGTCCCGACCGTTACTGAAAATTTGCTAGAACCCATTCGCTTCAAAACGTTTTCCGAGTGCATGGCTGAACGCAAACGATCTCATGAAAACCATTTAAAAACAGTTACGTCTAATAAACGACTTGAACAATCATCGTCGAACGCTCAATGTGCAATAACAGCGTTGATGATTGGCATAAATTCACACAGTCATACGCTTGTCAAAGCTATTAATTAACGTGGCTGATTAGAGAAGATAATAAAAATTTAAATAAAATAGCACCAATTTCGCCCAAATAACCCCGTAACAACGGTTCGAATTATTTTTAACACCTCAGGAGGAGCCTTTTCTACCACACATTTGCCCTAGCTGCGGTCCAGCGTTCCGTAAGTCTGGCATGTCCGTTTAGCTCGAACAAATATTGTAGCAGTTACTTACATGTGAAGTAAGCTTAGGATCAGCCCCCTCACTGAGCAACAGTCGAATCATTGACGGTAACGGATTGCGAGCAGCGATATGCAAGGGTGTTTCGCCATCGCTTCGTGTCACATTTGGTTGCGCGCCGCTCTTCAAAAGCATTACCGCACACTGGGTTGCATCTTCTGTGGTTAACGAAGCGGCTATATGCAACGCCGTTTCACCCAACTGACCGCCCACCACATGAACATCAGCACCAAATCCAAGCAGTGTTTCCACAACCGACGCTCGTCCCGACTGTACCGCAACGTGTAACGCCGTATAGTTGTCCTGAAAACACCCAGCAGTTTTATTCACCAACTTTTTCACCCATGAAGCAGTTGTGAGTCGCATGACTTTCCGCTATACCCCATCAAGCACTGGAAAATCACACTGCTGACAAGTCACGCACCACCATGATCAGTGCGATAAAGCGTTTTCATATTTCAGCGTGTAGACCCAAATAATTACAGATGATTAGAATTTTAAAAGAAGCGATAAACATGGCCTCCTTTAAAACTTGAAGGCTGATTACAACTATGAGTCCAAAAGTCGGCGAAGAAAATTTCCGGAATGAACAAAACTGAATTTATTTGATACATTACGATATTTGTACATATGAGTCAACAGTAAGTACATGCACTAACAAAAGCAAAATATTTCAATAGACACATTTATGGATACATGCTAAGAAGGAAAGAGGACATAGTTAAGCAGAACCGGCAGAGTTACTTGGTTATATTTTCAAGTTTAAAACCAACAGTGGTCAAAACCTATAGCAAAAAATTAACACTTGAACAATATTATGGACTCTGGAAACTCAAGCGTTATTAGACAATAGCAACGATTTCTGCGCGCTCGAAAAAAACCAAGGCAACAGAATCCAAGTAAGACTGAAAGTTATAACTTAAAAGCGGCTAAAGATATACAGCAGTTTCACTCGCGTTAATCCTCCGATGTACCTTAAACCGGGATCTCTAATAAGTTGAAAAGCGCTTCGCATCACAGTTCAGTTTTTAAATCAATTATTTTCTTGCATTTTATGTACCAGATATAATATAAATAAAACTCTGTATTCGCGAGGATGAAAATTAAGACTTAAAGATCCTAGACCAACTCACGGTTCACAAATTCAGCTATATTCCTAAAATCAAGGATCGCAACATCCTCTCACAAGTATAAATGACGATGAGACGCAAACTTAAGATTAAAATTTGGCGAAACTGCAACGACAAAGAGATCAAAATATCAAAAAATTACAAAGAAAATAAAAAGATAAAATAAAATTAAGAAATCATGCGCCAGCGATATATTAAAACAAGCCCGCATAGAACTACAAATGAGCAAACAAACCCTGGTGCGTATATCGACATTAGTTCCTCTTCTGATAAGCATACGAACAACATCCGTGAAACCGGCAGCTGCTGCAGAATGTAAACCCAACGCACCTACAAACAACGCTCATTACTTTTAACTACCTCAAATTCCCCTTACTCCAGAAACCGAAATAATCAAAAATTCTGAAAAAAAAGAGAAAAACTAGGCGAATTAGCACGCCCACCTTTACGACCTCAATTTTTAGTAAGACGTATAAACGGAATATTTTAAACTGTATCAGACTGAAAGATATATAAGTAAAGACAGAAGCAGAGAGGAGGTCCGATTTGGGGGAGCGATCAGGAAACAGATTGCCAGATAAAACCTGCAAACCATATTGACCTACAAAAGCCAAGAATAGCAATATGTCGCTGTATGAGCTGAACAGTATCAAAACTAGGAATTCATACAAGCGAACTTGCGAAAATGAGGCCGAATTAGACTACGATTGGGTTTCATCCATCCCATGCAGCACAGCTCCCGCAACAGTGGTGCTTGAAAGGTACGACGACAGCTTTAGACGTTCGCAGAAAGCAACGATTCGGGCTGCAAAAGACAACTGTCGCGCCTATTTCTAACAACACGAATAGCTCGCAGCCAACGTGACTGCAAATAGGCAGACGGGTCCCACCGGACAAACGAAGGAAATCCTGCACTCCAGTGTAGTGTCCCTACCTAATTCATCGTATCCTGGAGATGAAACCTTACTCATATAGATCGCTCTCCTCTCGAATCTAACCTCCCATGAAAAACACTCTACCCTGCTCGTCTGATTTACACTGCCCTCATCTCGAATTTAATCTCCCTCTTGAAACCCACTCTACCCTCCTCCACTCACTACGATTGCCCTCCTCTCGATTTATTATCTCATATGAAATTCATCCTATCCTCCCTCCCACCTAGACGACTCTGTCTCGAATTTAACCTCGCCTTTGACACACTCTGTCAGCCTTTCGTACTTAGACTATTTTCCCCTTGAATTTACTTTTCCCTATGATATTTAATATACCCTCCCCTTTGGCCCAGACTGCCCTCTCCTCCAATTTCATCTCCCCCTTGGAATTCACTCTCCCTTCCCATTCTGACTTTCATTGCAATCCACTAAAATTCAATCGCTGCTTGGAATTCAATTGACCCACCCTCTCTGACTTACACTGCTCTTCTATGGAATTCGAATCTCCACTTAAAATTTGCTCTACCCTTATTCTCTGACTAACAGACGCAAAGATTATCCTCCCTCTAGCAATTCACTATATCCTCTGTTCTGACCTGTACAGCTCTCCACTCGAATTTAATCTCCCTCCTGAAATTCACTCTATCTTCTCTTCCCATTTAGGTTGCTCGCCTCTCGAAATTAATCTCCCTCGTGGAGTTCAGTCTGTCTTCCCCCTCTGATTTAAACTGCTCTCCTCTCTTCTTTTAAGCTTCACTGAACAATCCTAAACAAAAATTCCCTTTTAACCGAAAGCTAAGCATAGTACCTCGTTTATTCGGCATGTACAACGGTACACCTCGCTTAAGAAACGCCAATGCGGTTTCGGCGTGGCCAGATAGCGCGGCGACATGCAACAGTGTACTGCCATCACGCGTTCTTGCACGTATTGAACCGTTGAACTTGTCGATCAACGTCTCCACCACTCTCGTATGTCCCCTTTCGGCGGCCACATGCAACGGCGTTCTATCTTCCTACAATAACACAGCAAATTCAACAACACAGCATAAATATTGCTGCGTTTACGAAAACGTTAGGAGAGGTAGATCAGAAAATTTGGGTGGGAGATTAAAAAATTTCTGCTTTGTGACACGCTAATTAGATGTCAATGTTACTCGAGTAGACGCTAAGCACTAAGACGTTACAAAATGCTCGTTCTCGTTTGTTCGTTATATATCGCACTTCAATAGTTTCATTATCGGTTTCAATCTCTCCTAGCGTTTTCCTAAACGCCATGCTAAGTAAACGTAACAATAAAATGTTGACAACATATGTTTTGCTAGCTGTGGTATAATTTATTCATTTAAAAAAAACAATTAAAACTCACTGAAAGCAATGTTAGGAGGAAAAAATGAACAATGTTCATCTTTCATGCTTAACACGCCGCCTTTCTCTTGTCAGGAGGCCACTGTCCATCTTAAAACAGTTAAAGCAAGTACACTATAATGGCCGCTTGTACCTGTGCGCCATTATAGTGTACTTGCCATACAGTTAAAGCAAGTACACTATAATGGCGCACAGGTACAAGCGGCAAATTGTACAGGCGTTCAGATGTAAAGGCGGACGTTGGAAAACGAATATGAACTGGACTAATTAGACGCATGTAAGTGGAGGTGTGGTGTTGATTATTGTTCTGTGCTACAGCGCCACCTGCATAAACTGCCCCAACATAGATGAGCTGACCGATCTTGCATTCGCAAGACAAAGCCCAATCTCGAGAATACTTTAAGAAATGGAATTACCAATCACTCCAATGAACGATTACTATCCTCAAATTTTGTCTCCATCGATTTGCGACCCGATTTTCCATTTCCCTCATTTCTCTCATCCCCCTCTTCCTTTCTTTTCACATTGTTTCCACCATTTTTTCTCAGCTAGCTGCAAGCTCAGCTCGAAATGAGGCTGCAATTTGCGACTAAAATGCCTAAACTGAGGGGTAACGCGAAGAGGTGATAAATTCATGAATTTAGTGACAAAGTGGCACCCCCCCCCCCTCTCCTCTGCTCAAAAAAGTGTGGAAAGAATGGAATAAAGAAAATGTGGTCGCATGAACTAGGAGTAAGAGGGCGGGTGAGGGAGAGGGACGGGTAAGAATTTGAGATTGAGGCATGGTCAAGACTTTGAGATTAGTGACAATTTTTTCAGTGCTCCAACGAGAAAAAAGAAAACGTATACTGGGATGACGTCCCGTCAAGTCCGCAAGCAGCATTCTACCTAACCATCCCTCTCTCTGTCGGAAGATGCTGTAATACCAGCATGGAAAAAATAAGAAGCTCTAAGTAGTTAAGGAGAAACTCTGACATTCGTGACCCGATCATGGATCGTTTTCACCGCCGCACATCCTTTCCTTATTTAAACGTTTCCGATTATCCCTATTTTATTCTATAATGTAGAATACCGATCGCGCAACTTGCTTCATCTTCTGGCTGATCTTGCTGAAGACGTTCCAGAAACTGTCCCAAAACAACTTCTGTAGCATCACGCACTATAGACTGTCCATCGCCTAGCATCGGGAACAGTCCATCCAATACCTCAGGTAGGTAAGGTACAATCGACGTCTGTGAGGCCGTTAACATTGTCGACAACTGCAAAAAACTATTCCTCTGCCACTTAACCACTAATATTTGTAACCATTACCCGCACCATAGCAACACCTAGCATGCGCATGAATGAGATTGAACAGCGTGTTTGCATCTGTAGACGCCAAAATCCCAAAGAAGCACAGCTGCGCTTTCATATTACTTCGTTTACAAATTTAAAAAAATACGAAATAACAACGAATAGTTGCACCAAAATTAACACGCTGTAACCACCAACTTACCCGGCGATGTGATAGGAGGACAAGAATTTATGCTGGACAGCCAAAAATGGTTTTGGCTGAGAAAATCCAAATTGGAATGGGTCAGACCTTAATGACTTAAGCTTAAGCGTAAATCACTTCTAGTTTGCTAGTGCCTAGTGGTATGATCTAGATGAGTTCTACGCAGTTTCCTTACTTCAAAGATACATTTACCAGTTTACTACTACGAAAACTTTCTCGATCAGACCCGAGCAAGCTGATGACGATCGGAGCAAGGAGCTAGAGACAACACGGCGAAATAAAACTCAACTAACTCCCAAACGAAGCGATGCAGACGATAACCATCACCCAACGGTCCCGTTGACATTAATGCTGATTCACTTCGGTGATCGTCGCTTATATAGTGTGGCACGATCGATATTAAAGTATGGCACCCATTTGATCTAGCGAAAACAATAAATGCCGCCAACTGTTATTTTCGCACACACAGTGCAGATGAGTAGCCGTACACTGGCTGAACTCAACGAAATATGCCATCTCAGCGCACTATCTCGGCTGATAGTGACCGTACTTAGAGTGAACGGCAAATGTGAGCAGTGAGCGTTGTTCAGCCGTGTGGCCTTATCGTTCGAACGATAGCAATCAGAAAAGTACGCAGTGTGGCGTCGTTGATTCTCTCAAAAATTTGAACTCTCCGAGCGAAAAAAAAAAGCTCCATTGGAGATCATCCTAACCAAATAGTCAAATAACCTCTCCCCTCGCTTATACGAAAACCGTTGAAACCAATTACTCTCAGATCTAGTTTAAAACTGTGACATAACGATAAGAAAACAATAATAACAATATACCCTTTGGCCGATAGCAGATAGCGTTTCTTTGATTTTTTACAATTCATCGTTGTTATATTATGCTTTATTTATTCATCACAAAAAAATAAGCTTTCATATCAAACCAACACATACAACAAAATACATCATAACAAATATACATATATAAATTATAGACATATGCAAATTATATGCAAAATAATCGAAAGAGTTTAGTTATTTAGAGAAGTTCCGCAAAAAAAAAAGGAAAGGCAATACGAAATGAGAATCACGCTTTCGTTGCTACAAACATATAACAAATTATAAGATTAACATTTTCAAAATATTTAATAACTTCTTTGACACCAACCATGACGCAAAGAAACAAGCGCTGCAATCAACGAGCTGCTCAATAGCATTTCGTCCCTTGATTATGCAAAACTGCACTAAAACTCGTAACTACGGACCCACTCCAGAAGATTGACTTGTCCATGTGAACGATCTATACTCTGTATAATTTTCTTGGTTTTTTAAAATTCATTTTGAATCCTTTCCCATCGTATATAAAAATCGTTACAACGCATTTCTGGAGGTAAAATTTTGCAGAGAATATACAAAACGCTTTATAATCACACTGTGGAGACTACAGATGACGACTACTACATCTGGACCTCAGATCTCATTTGCACCGAAATGGGAATGGCGTATTCTCTTTCCTTCTCCCTCCCACACTCTCTCCCGGTTCTCCTTCCCCCCCCCCCCCCCCCCCTCCCCCCCCCCCCCCCCCCCCCCCTTTCCC
>JPKZ01002962.1:131453-152309 GCA_000803305.1 Toxocara canis | reverse complement strand
CCCCCCCCCCTCCACCGTTCCTCTCTCTCCCCCTCCATCCGATTTCCATTTTTACTGATTTCATCGCATTAACTGTTACTGTTATACATGCGGTGCAAAAAGTCCGCCTTCTTATAACGTTTCAAGCGCATGGAACAGACTCGTCTATGTTGGTGCAAAATTACCCTACAAATGGATTTGGTGCTGAAATCGAAAATAACGCTAATTGGCTCTCTCAAATCGTTATACGCTTTAAATTTCTGCAGCAACTGTTTGGAACTGCAAGGATTATATGGGATACACTAATCATGTATAAGAAACAGTCGTACACGTATCGACCTCATAGAAACGACTACCAGATGAAAACTTCTACAGAATATCCGCACCCGAATTCCACTAAAAATATGTTTATTCCGAGTTAATATTAACACTTCCGAATCGAATCACATACTCATGCATCAAATCCTGTTATACTTACTATTTTAACCGGATATATGAAAAACGATAAGTTAACCATTTGCCGTTGGTTAACACAAATGTAACAATTTTAGTTAGCAGTCCTTGTCTCTTTCACCGAAACATCTATAGATCGACAGAGTGACGCTGCAACCATAAGAAAAAAGCATTACAACCAAGCTTCACGTTCACTTATCTCTAATGATATTTAGAAACTGATTTTCAAAAACTCCGGAAAACCTTGCTGTTATGTAGTATTTCCAGTTATAAGGGTATGAACTCGCCTGAGCGAAGACTGACGAAATCTGAAAACCTCTAACGCTACAAGGCTTCTTCCCCTTGGGTCCCATAAAATGGGGCTCCTTCGAGTGTACGAGCGTATTAAATCTAAAAACAGCTCGGAACGAAGGAAAGGAATGATACCCGCAATAATACAGTCTATAACAGTCTAGAACGGTCTATAAGAGTAGAGACAAAGTCGGTTCGAATATGAGAAGCTAAGCGTAGAGGTCTGTTTAGAGCAGCCCAGCGTCCATCACTCAGTAAAGCTTCTCTCGGTTAAGGCACTTCCCTTCATTCGATTTTGTTTCATCACTTTGGTAATCCTGAAATTAATCAACTGAATAAATAACAACTCCGCTCAGCTAAAAAAAATAAGCGGAACTCGGACCATGTATGGATGGCCCTCCCTCAAAATGCAACCGCCGAAGAGGAATCCACTTCCTCTCCCCTCTTTCCCCATTTACGCTTGGGCCAAAAGATGCCGCACATTTTAAACACTGTTGACAGCAACGACCATGGGTGTTTTGCCAATATTAGCGGCAGATTACTCGAACTTTAAATTTCAAAAATAACTATAAGGCGCGTTCTTTGGGAAATCAAGCAACTGAACCACGCCGGTTTGTGTTTCTGCTGCACCTGAAATCCTGCTGCACAATCTATCACAGCATTTCGCCCATCCTATACTTCCAAGCCGTTTTTCGTTATGCGCCGACCTGGTATACACAGCGGTATTCTCACCACGACGCAACGGTGAGGTCTGGAGAATGGGCCTTTCCTCGAAAATATACGGTGGCTCAGCCAAATTTTTTAGTGTTTAGTTTAGTCAGATTTCGCTGACTAAACTAAACACTAAAAAATAATGCGCTATGGACCGTTCTCTAGCGCAAATTGACGACTACCACGAGTCGTGTAACATAAGAAACTAGAAAAAAAAGTCCAAAGAGCTTCAAAAAAAGGCTGCTAAATACAAGGCTGCGATGTACGGAACGTCAGCCACGATCGAATAGAGGGATCGCTGGCTGACAAGTCTTAACTTAATGGTTGGCTAGAGAAAATCATAGGAGGTGTGTGGACATCATAGCATCACGGACTGCGTAGTGTATTGCCGTGCGCAAACAGTTATCACATATTAGCTCGTTATCGCTGGCACCACAACGCATGTATCAGCGACAACACAGCCTTTATGAGCAGGCATAACAAACTAAAAAAGTACAAATAAGTATAAGCAATTTACCAATACTGTTTATGAAGGCATTTCAACGTGCACATCCTCAGTGTTGACCGCACCATTCGCCTGATAGTACATTTCAACGATTCGTTTCCAGTCGATCACAGTCTCTATGCTCCAATTCGCACTCTTGCCCAACTCTTCGTTCTCACAAATTTCTTAAAACAATTTGTTATAGTACCTAAGAAGAACTATTTTTAATGCATTTCAGAATCGACAAAAATACTTTATTTCAATTTTCAAAATGCTGCATGCCATTTTCACACAGATAAAGGGTTGGGATTGAAAAATCAAACAAGATTCGTCAACAGATTGAAATTACAGTATTTACTTATCATATGTCACCAAACCACTCTGGCCACAAACCATATAACCCATAAAATCAAAGCAGCATGGTTATTTTTACCAGTGCGCATTGAAGAATTGTATCTCACAGGACCCAAAAAAAAAACCCAGTCAAAAGCAGGGAATGCGGTTTTGAGACAGTCGTACTGGGCAAAGAAGATGATAAGCCCTCTAAACCGTAAGTGGAACATTCGTTTTGAGCTCCCTCACTGTTGTAACTGAAGGACAAGTCAACAAAATGCAAAAAGTTGCTCCCAACCATTTTCGTCGCCTGTACGCCTCAGCCCTGGACTAACGCGCCCACCATCACCGTTCATCGAGAACGCATCGATATCCTCCTCATAACGAAGATCCTGTTGTGCCTTTTGGGTGCACACTCGCACTGAAACTTTTTAATACATATTTTCAATGAACACAACTCTGAGACACCCACACTGCCCTATCTTAAAAGCGGAATAAAGGTACACCTCTGCTTAACAACTCTGAGACACCCACACTGCCCTATCTTAAAAGCAGAATAAAGGTACACCTCTGCTTAATTTTCGGCAGATATGATCGCTCTCTTCTCTCGGTTAAGGCACTTCCCTTCATTCGATTTTGTTTCATCACTTTGGTAATCCTGAAATTAATCAACTGAATAAATAACAACTCCGCTCAGCTAAAAAAAATAAGCGGAACTCGGACCATGTATGGATGGCCCTCCCTCAAAATGCAACCGCCGAAGAGGAATCCACTTCCTCTCCCCTCTTTCCCCATTTACGCTTGGGCCAAAAGATGCCGCACATTTTAAACACTGTTGACAGCAACGACCATGGGTGTTTTGCCAATATTAGCGGCAGATTACTCGAACTTTAAATTTCAAAAATAACTATAAGGCGCGTTCTTTGGGAAATCAAGCAACTGAACCACGCCGGTTTGTGTTTCTGCTGCACCTGAAATCCTGCTGCACAATCTATCACAGCATTTCGCCCATCCTATACTTCCAAGCCGTTTTTCGTTATGCGCCGACCTGGTATACACAGCGGTATTCTCACCACGACGCAACGGTGAGGTCTGGAGAATGGGCCTTTCCTCGAAAATATACGGTGGCTCAGCCAAATTTTTTAGTGTTTAGTTTAGTCAGATTTCGCTGACTAAACTAAACACTAAAAAATAATGCGCTATGGACCGTTCTCTAGCGCAAATTGACGACTACCACGAGTCGTGTAACATAAGAAACTAGAAAAAAAAGTCCAAAGAGCTTCAAAAAAAGGCTGCTAAATACAAGGCTGCGATGTACGGAACGTCAGCCACGATCGAATAGAGGGATCGCTGGCTGACAAGTCTTAACTTAATGGTTGGCTAGAGAAAATCATAGGAGGTGTGTGGACATCATAGCATCACGGACTGCGTAGTGTATTGCCGTGCGCAAACAGTTATCACATATTAGCTCGTTATCGCTGGCACCACAACGCATGTATCAGCGACAACACAGCCTTTATGAGCAGGCATAACAAACTAAAAAAGTACAAATAAGTATAAGCAATTTACCAATACTGTTTATGAAGGCATTTCAACGTGCACATCCTCAGTGTTGACCGCACCATTCGCCTGATAGTACATTTCAACGATTCGTTTCCAGTCGATCACAGTCTCTATGCTCCAATTCGCACTCTTGCCCAACTCTTCGTTCTCACAAATTTCTTAAAACAATTTGTTATAGTACCTAAGAAGAACTATTTTTAATGCATTTCAGAATCGACAAAAATACTTTATTTCAATTTTCAAAATGCTGCATGCCATTTTCACACAGATAAAGGGTTGGGATTGAAAAATCAAACAAGATTCGTCAACAGATTGAAATTACAGTATTTACTTATCATATGTCACCAAACCACTCTGGCCACAAACCATATAACCCATAAAATCAAAGCAGCATGGTTATTTTTACCAGTGCGCATTGAAGAATTGTATCTCACAGGACCCAAAAAAAAAACCCAGTCAAAAGCAGGGAATGCGGTTTTGAGACAGTCGTACTGGGCAAAGAAGATGATAAGCCCTCTAAACCGTAAGTGGAACATTCGTTTTGAGCTCCCTCACTGTTGTAACTGAAGGACAAGTCAACAAAATGCAAAAAGTTGCTCCCAACCATTTTCGTCGCCTGTACGCCTCAGCCCTGGACTAACGCGCCCACCATCACCGTTCATCGAGAACGCATCGATATCCTCCTCATAACGAAGATCCTGTTGTGCCTTTTGGGTGCACACTCGCACTGAAACTTTTTAATACATATTTTCAATGAACACAACTCTGAGACACCCACACTGCCCTATCTTAAAAGCGGAATAAAGGTACACCTCTGCTTAACAACTCTGAGACACCCACACTGCCCTATCTTAAAAGCAGAATAAAGGTACACCTCTGCTTAATTTTCGGCAGATATGAAGTCGCTCTCTTTACCTACCAAATTTTCAGACTACAATGAACTACACAATTACCAAATTCTCTTTCCACAGTGCCTTGTTGCCTAGTTGCAAAATTACTTAACAGAATGCACTGTGCGTTGGAGAAAATTCAAACACCGTACTACTACACTTAGCAAGAAAGTACTCGGAACCCGCGCGGACTTTTCTGCTCGCAAAGCAGCTGATGTATTCTACGCTACGCAGCGTTCATTGTAGGCTGGATAAGAAGGACAATCTGGTCACCTGGACAACCAGCCGCGGCTCCATGCCGTTGAATGCACAAACTGCATAATACACCCACTTCCCATAGATAATCTACATTCACGTATTAACCACGTGAAACCAAGGTCTATGGTCAACACGGTAATAACTTTAATATATCTAGCATGGCACATTTTTATTAAACACCAAAAACAGACGTTTGTTTCGATATGCGACGCGTAGAACAGCTATCAGCTTGGTAAGCATGTTAATAGGCGCTGGTGTTGCGGACCGTTTGTTCATCTGTCGGATAAGAATCGCTCTACCAAATTTCCACTCCTTATCCGATTGCGCTTGAATTCGCTGGTACGTATCCGACATCATAGCAATCAGTAGGTTGATCAACACCTTCAACGTTCAATTATGACCACAGTCTTCATTATGCTGTTCCGACCAGCATAACAGCAACCAGTTCAAACCGGACCACTCGGCAAACTGTGTATTACTCAACCACTCACCCCGAAATCAGACTGCCCATCAGCATTGCTGCAGCCCGCCTTCGCTTGAATTCGCTGGTATGTATCCGACATCATAGCAATCAGTAGGTTGATCAACACCTTCAACGTTCAATTATGACCACAGTCTTCATTATGCTGTTCCGACCAGCATAACAGCAACCAGTTCAAACCGGACCACTCGGCAAACTGTGTATTACTCAACCACTCACCCCGAAATCGCTAAAGACTGCCCATCAGCATTGCTGCAGCCCGCCTTTTTGGAGATCTGTTCTAATCTTTCGTCGTTCATTTAGGGGATGCTGTGATCAAAAAACCTCCCAAAGAATTTCTTTGGATGTAGCTCTTTTGAACAACATTTCATCTTGACACCTCGCGAAAGACAGAGCGCCTCTCTTTGATGCAACCCTTGTGTTAAGTTATTCGAACCTTCGAACAAAGACAACTATAGCAATCAACAAACTGGTTGGCACCATGAAATATTAAATTAGTTTTAGCAGTAAATAAATTTAATACAACCTTCACGTATCCAGTTCCTTCATACTTTTGTTAGAAATGCAAATTCGTCCATTGTTTTAAAAAAAATTCTTCGAAAAAGGTATCTTCAGAAATCCAAAACAGTGACTGCCTATTTTCATATCTTTGTAGACAAAATTACCGCCACAGCTTATAGCTTGTATTGAAGAAAAAACAAATGGAATACTCAAGGAAATTGCTTACAATCAAAGTGACAAGAAGATATATGCCGAAAAGAACTTTGAGTATAATCTTAGCGAAGTCGGGAACGAGATGTAATGGAGGCATAGTGTCGGGTTCAACTAAACCGAACAGCGAGAAGAACAACATTTCTAATGTTTGTTCTGGAGACGACAACCGCATCAAATCCGCACTGTCTTCGTCCACTGGTTGATAGGCAGGCTGAAAACAACAAGCTAAATTGCCACAAATAACAAAGATCAAACGTACCGTAAATCTGTGAGTACACTTCGTTACCTCCGAAATGACTCCTCTTTCCTCAATCACACTCCCCTTTTGAAAAGTAGGACATAAGAAATGTTAGTCTTAGGCTGTCAAACTGTAACGCTCTAGATGTCACACAACTGTAACGCTCTGTATCACACTCTAGATTTTTAAACTAAATCGCGAAAAGAAAAACGTTTTAATTTGTCATTGACTATGCAAGCCTTAGCTAAATATTTGGACAACGCATATAAATGGAAAGCGACAAAGATCGAGAGGAACGGGAAGAGGGTGGGCGGGAATGATAGCGGTCAGGTGGAGCCGGAATGGAGAAGGCAGACATTAAACGCAACGATGAAGGCTATCATTCAGATGCTATTTACCGTTCAAGACATGTAAAATTTAAATTATGGCTTTCCTTGAAAATCCTTCAACTCTCAGGGTTCCTAATCGAGCTATTAAGATATATGAAAATATCAAAAAGTCGCACTTACATAATCTCAGCGCTCACTATAGTGACAAATGCCTGTTTTTTGAAAACTTGTTGCACGACGACACTTAACTGCGAAACAGATCGACTGCGCAGCAAGGTAACATTTGATTGCGAAACACTTCCACTGTTTTCAGATCGCTTTCCTCCGGCTGCCTCGGCAATGACATTCCTCGTTTTTCTCTGCCCCTCTTGCTACCTCCCATTGCTTATATATAACGATATATATATATATATATATGCATATATATATAACGAGATTACGTAAGAACAGTTTGCAAGTCTCACTGCTCTTGCCGGCATCAACGACGAGTTCTTGCGTGCCCGTATGCTCCAGAAGCTAGACGACGATGGCACAAACGTGAAATCGACGACGTCATCAACGGTCGTGTCAATTTCATCGCATTGAAGGCAGACTCACAGCTGATCATCGTCAACGACGTCCAGTCGAATGCCGCTCGCCATTCACAACAACGGCATCAGCAACGGCCGAAGAGCAGCAACAGAAATCCCAGCCAACCCCACAGTCCCCATGTGTCCGATGTGGAGAACTCCACTGAAGCAAGGACTGCACGAACATCAAGCACAAATGCAGTAAATGTGCCAGAACTAATCATCTCGAATCCAATAGCCGGAAGTCAAAGCGGAACGACATCCATTCCGTTCAGATTGGCGTAGTCTACGAGTCGTCTCAAATCATCCTCAAGACGTTCAATGTCGACGGGGTGCCCGTAGAATTCTGCCTCGACACCACAGCCGAAGCAAATATTCTCAATTAAACCATCTATCGTGCCACCGTCGAGGCGCCCCTCCAAAGATGTGAAGAATTCGGCCATGCAAATGATGGGCGCGAAACTCCATTCCTTGGCAAAGGCTCAGCAACGTTCAAATATGGCGACGTCACTACGGAAGAGGATTTCATCGTCGTCCCTCGCGGAACTAGGGGCCTTCTGGTCGGAATTTGAACTGTACTGCCGCAATCGCAAGTCCTCACTGTCGAACAAGGATGTCTGACGTTCGCGGACCGCGTCACCGTACCACAGGCTCTTAGCCCCAAGATTCTCAAAGCCCTGCATCGCAGTCATCCAGGAACTGTGCGTATGAAATCGCTTGTGCGCATTTATTTTTGCTGGCCTCTCTTGGACAGAGAGACAGGTCTCGCCAGCCAATGCTCAGCATGCGCAATAGCCGCAAAGAACCCGGTCAAAGCAGAACTTCACTTATGGCCGAAGACTACAAAACCGTGGCAGCGCATCCACGCTGACTATGCAGGACCTTTCACGGACCACAACCTCCTCGTCACTGTCGATGCATACTCTGAGTACCCAGAAATTTTCCGCATGGCATCGACGACATTAGCGGCAACTATCAGCACTCTCCGAGAGCTATTCGCTCGCTTTGGTCTTCCCGAAATTATTGGTGCCAACTCAGTCTTCCGTGTTCCCCTTTATGAGCAATCCTTTTCCTGACAACGGCACTTCTTATTCTCCGCAAAAACCTCTCACCCGTTCCTAAAACTTTTAAATGCGAACAGATACGTTAACCAACCTGAAATATAGAAGTGACGTGTAGAGTAAAACCGGCGATGAAAAGCAGCAAAATCACTAGAAACCTGAAATAAGATCACTAATACGCCTTCGTAAGCAAACGTTTGCGCTTTCCAATATCGTCTTCACCAAGTTTTCCCAATGACTCATAGGCACAACCTAGAAAAACTAAAATAAAACTTGATCTAAATGCGCCCAATCCAACATCGTCTGAAGGTTAGTCAGCCCCAACGAACTAACATCTACAACAATTTTCAAAAGCATCAAACTCTGGAAGAAACTTGTGTGCATTAGAAAAAAACATCAAATCAATCGTGTTTGCAAAAAGAGAAAAGAAATCAATTGTGCTTTTATTGCAAATTATTGCTTGATAAGTGCCGTTCAACGCGTAGCAGGTCTTCAACGGCAACAGCATCCGCTGCACAGCAGCCACATTCCAAAGCACTAAATTTAGCGACAAACATTTAAATGAAATATCCAAATGCGCAAGTTCAGATGCGATTGGTGCTGGAGAGTATGCTTCATTCAATCTGCGCTAACGAAAGCAATGCATTTCACTAGCTCATTTTCGGCTGATAGCCAACGCTGCTCAATGAGATGCTATGCTGCTAGCGGAATTGTCAGCGGTAGCTCTAATCTGTCGCATGCAATGAACTCAGTACTTACAATCACGAAGTAACTGCGATAATGACAATCACAATTACCTTGTAAGATCGTACATAAGATCACGAATGATGATCGCCCATGGACCAAACAGGTGATGAACGGTCAAAAAATCCAAAAATTCGACGAATGCGAAGAGCAGAGCAAATGCAAACAGTTGATTCTTGAGGTAGAGCATTGTACGAGCAAAATGTAGCCTCTCATCGTTGTCCAGATGTTCCATGAACAAGGCGGGCAACATGAACGCCAGTATATGGACCGCAATTGCAGTCGCACTTAGGACCAGAATTAACACCTCAAATTTAATAGAATATAATCCTGTTAAAGCGGCAGGATTCCTGAGACGTATTGCCGATGGTGGTGGCTAGGTCATGAGGTGCTAATATCTGAGCGTTCTATTTGAGAAAAGGACTTCAACTGCCTGATATTTCGCCTTTCTAAAGCCACACTCGTTGCAACTGTGGTTTGACTCCCCATGTGTGAATGTCAAGTAATGTTGCTACGAAAGACTTCGCAAAGCTGAAATGCTATCAAAAAATGAATACTGTCCCAACGGTACACGGTCGCATCTCATTTACCAAACACCACAAATAAACATACTCAGTTGCTACTGGTTTGCATTGAAAATTGCTGGAAGTATTTGGAAGCCAACAGCAGGAGAATATAAAAAGCAAAACGGTATGCAGGAAGATTTGTACTGCTTATTTCACCAGTGACGCTCCAACGATATAATCTCCCATACCAGCAACACATTTATGCAGAAACCATCGAGTACAGTCCCTCCCCAAATTCAGTTCTTTAGCCAATTCATGAGT
This sequence comes from Toxocara canis, assembly GCA_000803305.1. Classification (NCBI taxonomy): domain Eukaryota; kingdom Metazoa; phylum Nematoda; class Chromadorea; order Rhabditida; family Toxocaridae; genus Toxocara; species Toxocara canis. Next base: position 142,384 of record JPKZ01002962.1, on the reverse strand, counting down.
CCCTCTACCCCTCAAACTATGTCTTTACCCCTTCTCCCTTCCCTCTCCTCCGGTAGGGCTGAAATGCTAACTCTCAGGGTTTGCACTACTGTATTTTACAGCCGATCAAAACGCTCGCGGATCGAATCCTTAAGTCGTTTACTCATGTATACAGTTACAATGCAATCACTCACTGTGGCCTGTTCGATGCTAAATAACCTAGCAATATCCTCTGATGAAATGTGCGAAACTGAAGCCATCAATGTTGTCATAATGGTTTGTGCGCGTTTCCCAAGCCCGTAAATGCGATCTCTCTGCTTTTAGATAAACTACTGCATGAATACTACACATTGACACTGCATTCATTGCTTAAATTGTCATTATATGCGAATTTTTCACTCACGGTTTCATTTCCGTTCCCAGTCGGGAAGGGGAATTCACAAATCGCAACCTGATTTCTCGTAAAATCAAAACCGGACCGGGGAAATCCGAAAAAAAGAGTAAAAAGAGAAAAAAAAATTAAAACAGATAGTAAAATGGCCAAACCGATGCATAAAGCGTGGTTAACAACTGCATAATATAAATCATAGAGTGTGCAAGGTAGATGTACCAATTCTCAGGCCACGAGAAAGGTTCCCCGCACTCAGCTTCGAACACAAAGGCCTTTGCATCGTGTTACTTAGGTAATTTTGTCGGACCATATGGGAAGCGTTCTCCATTCTCCTAGATCATGCCAACAAGGAAGACGAAGTACACATTTCTTCTTCTCGATGTAACATACATATCAAGTTAGCACCTATTGGCACCACATTTGCAATATTAGCAATGTTTCTCTCATCTATACTAATCAATTACTGCTAAAAGACCGTGAAGCAAAGAAAGCGAACCTTGACAATACCGAGTCCTGAACCGCCGCCCACATTGGATAGCTCAGAGACAAGGTTTCCAGAGAGCCAAAGCAGAAGTAACCACTCGACTGGATTCGGAATTATACTTGTCACTTCATAGATCTTGTGTGTCAAATTCAACACAACCACCGTTAGCAACATTGTAAAATATACGTGCGAAACTGCAAATTGTTAACTGCCCCTCTAAATTCACAATTAAAACAGACTATATATGATGTTCAAATACGACAAAACTGTTCGGAAAAACGTTAAATAAAGTTATCTAAAACATTGATCTGCGCCTCCCGCTGTTCATTTCATCGCAACAAGCGGGGAAGCGAAAGAGAAAGAGGAAGAGGAAGAGGAAGAGGAGGAAGGAGGATGAAAGAAAGAGCAGGAGAAAGATGGAGCCGAACAGGAAGCGACTCCGAGGACTTGTAGAGCAAGTAAACGTACTTTGCATCTTGCAGCCTCGAGATAATTCACATGAAAATCTCCCTCCTCCACTGCCCGTTGGACATCCCCCTTCCCTTCCCTCAGACAAAGGATCAGCCACCTTCCTTTTTACGACTAGAAGAGTGATAAACCTTTCCTGCAACAGTACGTGACTATCACTGCTCTCACAGCTACAATCCTCTCGGCAGATTTTTGAAAGCTCAACTTTCCATTTGTAAACTGTGGCTCATTTCTCCCATCTTTCTCTCCCTCCCTTACCACTGCAATCGAGCAGTTCGTGGTTCCATTCGAAAACCTGACTGTACTTTTCGCCTGCTATTCCGCTACCCAACGAGGGTGGTGAGGCAATGGGAGCAAGGATTTTTTGACTGTTCTAGTTGGAGCTCCTAAAGCCAAACAGAAACTGAATTGGAGTCACCTAAGCGAGAAGGAACTACCACATCACGCAGTGACGCACTCAGAAACAGAAATTAATTTCCACTTACCGATGTGACAAACAAATTTGATAATTGGAGCTCTTCCAATGCGTGAATCCAAGGGAAGTGAAAAATAGAACCATGCGGGTGGACATAAAAAGACGACCAAAGCGAAAGCGACCGTTTTACCAAATGACCAGTCCACTCGTCCCGTCCAAATCTCAGTCAAATATCGTTGTACTGATGCGTAAGATACCACTTCCTTCTGCAATGTCGTCATTATATCTTTCATTAATAGAGAGGAAAAAACAAAAATCATTATAAGAATAACCGAACTTGAATTTATATCCTGACAAACAACAGTGTAGACGTTATGCTCTCCACACAACACATCGTTTCTCACTGATTATTTCTTATCCCATGTACAACGGCGATATTCGGCACGACTTGGTCTACCATCTTCAATCACAGCCTCCCCTTATAGATGGCTTGCCTGCCGCCCGAATTTTTAGTGCACTATCCATACACAGATGTAGGTGCCAAACCAAGTATCGTTGAGTTTAGTGCCAGCAATAGTGTCTACATCGCCTTGAAGTGCTCAAAAGCAAGTAAACAATACCACAAGTCGTGTGCAGAATGCTATCACTTCAGGCATCCAACTGAACCGTATCTATTTTTGCATAAACCTATTTGGACGACAAAAGTAGTGTAAAAATTTTCGGTTAGCTTAATGCAAACAATAAATTCAACCCAATTTCCGTTCAGGGAAGCCGCCATAAGAAAAATGATGAACAAGGACGAGTGGAAGCTACACACGCGCCTTCTTTTCACGTCCTTTACTAGCAATTCTGTCACCTCACCCCTCCCCCCCTGTCCCCCCCCCCCCCCCCCCCCCCCCCCCCTTCCACATCTCATTCAGCTCGCTGCCCCACGATTAGCATCACCTACTCTTAGCTATTAATGAGAAAGCCTAAAATTCAAAACTAGAGTGACTTTAACAAATTTCAATAACTTCACCTCTCTTCAAGCCGCCAACAAATACGGGTACGCTAGCCAAACAGCACCGAATATGAAATGTTGGAAATCCTTCGCTCTACGTACGATGTGAGTCACTCCGCAAAGAAGCCCTTATAACAAGCTCCAAGAGCGATCGGCCAGGAAAATTTCAACGCATTTAACATTCTTCATTTCTTGTCGATCGAAAAATACATTCATATTGCGGTGCCGTTCACGCAAATGCATCCCCGCCTTCCCCCCTTTTCAGATAATCTCACCTGTTCATTTTCAATAAGCACATCCAGCAAAGGCCGTCCACGATTGTCTTTCGCCTTCAATAAAAGCGCAGCATTGTATTCACTGGCTGTTATACTCAGCAATTCAACTGCCATTTCTTCAGCGAAGACAGAAACATTTGACAGATCTTTCGCACGCTCCTGCAATAAATCTGCATTTGGAACGGCTAAATAAATTCTAAACGTTAACTTGTGTAAATCATGGAAGTAGACTGCGCGAGAATCGAGGAACGAAAAGGTCCCTAAACATGAAGTGAACCTTAATTTCGAAGCTTGCGTTTATTAATTATTCCAAATGAGCTTCTATCAACGGCTATCGTTTGTTCAATATCGATAACTGAAGGAAAAATTAACGTTCGAGATCCTTACAATAACTTACTGCCGCATTCAGACCACAGGAACTGCAGCGTCTTAGACTGCCAGAGGAAAGAAACTATTTCAGAGGAAAGCTGAAACTGAGGAGGAGAAAGCTCGAAGTATTTACTAAAATACCTGAATAAGGATAGTGGCGCTAAATTAAGGGGTGATCGAATTCAAGTATGTAACAAGTGCGTATCCAAATGGACTGCCTGAACTCACATCCCTCGAACGGTGATTCCATTTGTTGACTGTAGTAGAAAGACTAAATTCTAAGACTTCTTAGAAACACCACATACACCTCAAGGGCAATAATTACCTTTTCCTTTTCGCTCATATCGCGATATAACGAGGAGAGCTTAACTGCGGTGTCAATAGGTGCAGGACTTTGTAAAATAAATTCCTTCAACGGCTCGTTGTCGGCTCCTTTGCCGCAAACCATTAAATCGAATATAAACTAAACACATTCTAACTTCAGAGATTGGCCATGATGAGCGAATGAACAGTAAGCAACAAAATTAGAAAGCAGTGCTTCTGCCAGAATCTTTCACATCACCGTACTGCTTTACAACTTGTCATGATTCGTACCAAAAGACATAGAACACGTATTTCCTCCCCCCCTCCACCTCCAGGCAACCCAGATAATCATGAATCACTTTCTGTGATGAGGAGAGAATTTCGAAAATTTTCCAGGCTTTTAAGCTACGAACATCGTCACCCAATCCGCATGTCACCTCCATATCTAGTCACTCCTCAATTCATATTCACAACAAGCTTTCGCAGGGAGAGAAAAAGTGCTAAACTTTTTCAGTTTGCGGAAAGAATATTTCATTGTAAAAAAACTTTTTTTGGGAAGAACGAGAGATACTAAAAAAAAAACGTTTTCCGTCATTTTTTCTGAAAACTAAAATCACCTTTCGAAACATTTTCTCAAGGATAACTGACAATACTGATTAAAATAAATGATTACTTCCTAAAAGGAAACACACTCTCCAAGAAACGGAAACGTTGCCCACGAGAAAAATTTATTACCGAGAAAAAAAAAACGAAATCACTCCCTATCCTCCCTCGCACCCATCTAATTCCCTTCACACTTAAACGTTTCGCACTGCAGTAAAAATTCAGTCGTTAATACCAAGATCAGTGGCAATAGGCATTAATATTATTTTAAAAAAAGGCATTCACAACGCACATAACGCAACTAATTTATAAAAGTTAAAACAATAACAACCTTCCTATCCTCCATCAATGCGTGCGTATCATGTTTCTGCTTGAGCAGAAATCGCAGGCAATCGATGTGGTTATGCGCGGCAGCAAAACATAGCGGCACCTGAAAGTTATTTTTTTTCAGCCTGAAAACTTATAAGAACAAATAAATTTCTCTCCTATCATTTTTCTCAACTTCCGCTCTAAATGTAACGTTACCTAATATTTCAACAAGAAGAAATCGACAACAATAACAATGTTCAAAAAATGACAATAGCCGACAACATCATTACGAACAACCATACATAACAAAAAGAGTGCCAGTACAGCTGAAATAATATTTGGCCAAAAAGCGTACCAGGACAGCTGAAATAATATTTGGCCAAAAAGCGTGCCAGGTCAGCTGAAATAATATTTGGCCAAAAAGCGTGCCAGGACAGCTGAAATAATATTTGGCAAGCAATTTCACGCATTGAGGCATTCAATGATTCACAGCAGAATACCAGCACAGCCTCCTATGTCAAAGTTGCACTGGGTCTCTTTGGTCGTAAGCAACCGTCAACACGAAACGAGGGATCTCCTATGCAAGACACGATTTTGGCTGGGTGTGCACCCCGAATATCAGAATGCACGGCACGCAGCACGAAACATTCGTATATTTAAGAAACTGCCCAGTAGGCAAAAGCTTTAACAGGAGAGGCTATGGACCGCTTGAGAAAAATTAGAAATTAGTAATATGACGGGGAAGCGTTAGAATCCGCCTCTTCCTCAAAAAAAGTATTGTAACGAAAGAAATAGCTAACTCATGGAGCTATTTGCGTTTTTACTGGAAATTCAGCCATAAACTTTATTAAAATCCAACATATGCGCCAATGTGTTCTAATCGAGTGCGTCAGTGAACCCGACGACCACGACAAAGGAGAAGAAGCGACAGAGGGAGGAGGGGAAGGAAGAACGGTTGAGTGAATGCGCACCCATACTGCACTTGTGATGCACCTTTATAGTCAAGCTAACTGCCATATGTAACGTTGTTGCCTCCATCGTTTTCGTTTTCGCCTTAAAGAAGTTTCCTGCTAGCTTTACTTTCAGCATTCGTTCCATACAAATATACCCTAAAATCCAACCACAAATATGCTTCTCCCTCCCCCTCCCCCCTCCCGCTCCTCTTTCCTTTACTAAACGTCACGAAATATAAGCTAATATAAAAAGAACAACCAATGATATCCATGGCTTCTGTTACAAGCTATACCGTCGCTTCGATTACTAGTTGTTTCAAAAAGCGCATAATCAATTTGCATATTCGCATAATCAATTCGCAATAAAAAGCGCAATTTGCAAGACGTACCTGTATGACCATCGCTTTATCGATCATCATGAGCTCTTTTACTACGGCCAATGATCCCTTCATTGCAGCAATGTGCGCACAAGTAAAGCCATTTAGATCGACCGCTGTCAACACGCCTCGGTTGTTTTGCTTCATTTTCAGGAACAGTTTTACAACGTCTGGAAAGTCGTTCTGAAACGCATCCATCATTAACTGATCATATACATGTACTGTCGTGAAGGTAATCCTTGCTTATCAACTAAATAAAAGATTCGATTCGAAATACAACGAAAATCTCAATAAGAAGCTCATCCAAGCTGAGCCCAGGTTCAAAGGCTCGAAGAAACACGTGCAGTACAAATTCGGTGTCAAAAAATATAGAGACACCAAGTATTCGACGAGAAGACAAAGAAGTCAGCATCGAGCACAACAAAAGATTTGTCCTAGATTCGACCTCTCGCTTTGAAGCGACATCCGATAACCCGAACAAAGTTGCAAGCACACGATGCATTTAAGACAGAGGCAGGGTCTTGGCAAGTAGCCAATAACAATAAACCCCCCCCTCCCCCCCCCCCCCCCCACCTAAAAACGACTAAAAAGGGTACCCTCCCACCCTCTCTACCTACGACAGTGCCTCAAAAATGTAAACTCAGATTGCGCAATCAGAGGAACATGAACACTTCTCTAACGGAATCGTCAGCAAATGGCCAAAATGCGACAGAAGCACCTGTAAATCTCGAAACGAAGAAAATCTTGCCTTTGAAAGAAGTAAAAGTTGATGGAAACTTGCAAGCTTCACAGAAACCTCATTAAAAGAACATATTTGTACGCCCAATTAATTTAAAATCATCCCTTTTTAAAAGAACAAATAAAACAATAACTTGGAAAACTGTTTTTCAGAGAAAATTTTGATCGATCTCTACAAAAATTTTTTCGAATAATGAAAAGACTTAAACAGACCTCAGCAGCCAAATGCAGTGGTGTTTGTCCTTTATCATCCCTCGCGTTCGGGTTGGCTCCGAGCGCTAACAGAGTCTGTGACACTGCTAGTTGACCGTGCTTTGCAGCAAAATGGAGTGCTGTTTGATTGTCGAGTGTTATTGCCTCAAGTGCTGCACCATGATCCTGCACTAGCAGATTCACCACCTTCACATGACCGTTCTGTGCCGCCAAATGCAGAGGTGCCTCACCTGCTTTCGATTTGCTGAAAAACACTGCTTCTTCCACATATGCATATATATATATATATGTATATATATATATACTTATCTATATGTAAATGCATGTGTATTTATATGTGTGTATATATACTTGGTGTACATATATGTATATATATACATGCATATATATATACACATTTATGTACGTCATATATCGCACTTCCTCATCATTTTTTAACGCATGCTTCTACACAAATTCAGTAAATTCAAATAGTACTGTTTGTCATCGCGCAAATATAGAAAGTATTCAGCATGGCGAGATTGCTGGCCAAAAACACAAACTATTCACTACACAACGGGCTGCTTCGAAAAGGAGGACAATTAAACTTTATACAACGTGGTAAGAGGGAGAGCTCTATTGAGGAGTGAAGGGTGAAGGAAGAATAAACTTTACATGGCGAACCTGTTAACGAAAGCTTTGTGCTGTAACAGCAAATGCGTGAGTTGGAGGTGTCCATTAGCAGCAGCTAAATGCAACGCCGTCCTGCCGCTCTCGTCGAACACGTCAATTCGCGCATGATGCTTCAGAAGGATGCGTGCCACTCCCGAGTGCCCTCGTGCACATGCCTCCAGCAATGGCGACCATCCAGACTATAAACACTCTTCCAAACTTAGCTAATTAACGGTACTCAACAGCAGCAGATCTAAGATTTGGAAAACGCCACTCCTCAACTCACCGTATCGAACGCGGTTATTCTAGGATTTCAGATACGATGTTCCCTTCTGACATGATTCGCCTTCGATGATAACAGCCTATGCGAGTAGGCGCCTTCAGAAATGACTCACCTGTGACAGCAGCTGTGCAAACTGTACATCAACAAAAAAACGAACAGCACTGGCCTATTGTTTCTCGTTCAGTAAGATGGCAATATCAAATTTCGACTTAAGTCGCATTTTCACCTCTTCTATCCACTTTACTATTCTATGCTTTCAGCAAACATTCTCGCTTTCCCTACTTATACATGCGCTTATTACCTAGGCTGTAGGCCATAAAGTACCCTCAAAATTCCCGAATTCTCCAGCTGTGGGTTGTAATACTTGCTCAAATTACCTAGACTGCTGGTCGTAAAGCTAATCGTCAAACTGCTTACGCACTGTTTGCTCGCCGTTGTCCACTGTGGAAAAAAAAAGAGGACAATCTGACTAGCTGTACTGCCAATCACCGTCATACAAGCGGAGTTTATATAGCAGTATGACTAGTTTAAAATATTCATACATGGTTACAATCTAGTACAACACTAACCTTTTTTTAAATACAAGAAACCCCTCCCTCCTACATCTGTAAAGCGGCAGCCTCAATAAAGCCTCACATGATCAATAAAACAAGTAAGCGCAGAAATCAAAAATCGCGTTTGCTAAATAAACAACTAACTTTGGTGGCAACGGAACAACTAAAAACAAACAACGAAACAAAAGATGGCGAGTGAAAACACTCGTGAAAGCCAACTTGGAATGCGCGACTTTCCGCCTATATGGTAAATGCTATATTAGCAAGTAATCGCCGACCCATCGGGCAAATGCTATGTCAGCAAGCCATCGCTAACCTATCGGGCAAATGCTACATCAGCAGGCCATCGCTGACCCATCTTCTTACAAGCTCGGTTGTCGTAAACCTTATCAAACAGATAAATAACGAATCTACCAAACCTTGGACTGTTTGTTCTGAACAATTTGCACCGCTCCAGCACCGATCTTAGCGACCATCGCTAGCAAAACCGTCTCGTTACCCGAACGTGCCGCAAAATGCATAGCCGTTTCGAGCGTCTGAAAGTGATCTACCTTCTTAAAAACACCAATGAAGGACAGTGAAATTAAAAAAGACAGTAACAGAAACTTCTTGTCCCCCTATGCACTTCTCCCCTCTTCCCATTCACCCCTTCTTATGGAGCTTGTTTCACACGACTGAGTCAGCATCTCGATTATAATCGTTGGTTAAAACCTTCTAACACGCGCTCATTTACGCAACTATCCGAACAAATGTTCACTTATTCATCCTCTTGGTAGAAAACCATTATGAAAAGTCCGCTCAAATATCTTTTCAGTTTGGCGCCTTTAAGGGCGAAGGCACGCAGAGGAAATTTTATCCTCTTGATTTTTCAAGAAAAAAAAGGGCAATTTAACTAATACGCAAACAGCCCGTTTGCTGTTCGTTAGCAAAAGTTAAACTATCCCTTTTTTCTCCTCACCAAATCAACTTCCCCAAAACTGTCTTGACATGAAAATTTTGGGTTATTTTGCGCACTGTGATGCGATACTTAAATCGAATCGATTTCTCTTTGCTTTTCTGCTTTCTGTCATTTGATGCTGGCTCTTATCGGATTCAAGCTCCCTCCAATACCATTCATTCATGCGGGCACACCTGCCTTTTCATAACTCTTCGCCACTGCACCATGGAGGCTCTTTCAACACAAAATGCTATCCAGTTAAGCTCCCAGGGATCACGGTGCTGCTTGCCTATAGCATTCAATCAGATTCCTCACTGTGTTTTACGGTTCAGAGAGCGAGGCTTAATCATTCTGGAAAAACAAGTTTTCCGCGTAAACGAAAATGGACTAAAATAGCATCCCTCAATGATCACTCCTGTTCGATTGATTCCGTATTAAAACTTAATGAAAAATGAAACTTAAACAGATCCAGGCGTACCGAAATGGTTTGAATTTCGGGTAATCCACCATAATCGATAAGTGTATTGATCAATCTTCCATCCTCACCAGGAGAATGTAGCTGTTCGTGAGTGATCTCCGCTGCATAATGAACTGCCGTAAGACCATCCTATAATAGCGCTTCCTAGAATTACGGGCCTTACCATTGAACTATTTAGTACAACATTTCGATCTCTTTTTCCTTCTCCCCTCCCAAGGCGACAAAAGGGTCATCAGAAAAGGAATTTAGCACAAAACGGTTGTAAAAACGTCAAGCTTGAAGTATGACTCCCCTCTAATGAGTGTATTCGAGTGTGTACCTGTTTCCTGATTAACGACCATGTCTAACGTTAAAAAGCATAACGTTGACCACGTCGACCTCACTATAACAATAAGATCTACTAAGAAAAAACGCTTTCGCACATTACCTCAAAGGTTCTTGCGTTGACAAATTCCTTGATTTCAGCGGGCGAGAGCGTCTTCAACAGATGTTCAAGCATTAGACGTGCTGCTTCACTATTGCAGCTACGCGCAGCCACATGCAGTGCGCTTTCACCGGTCTGTAAATAACTATTTCGAATTAGCCCACAAAGCAGATCGCTTTATCGCTACATGCACTTCTACTATTTCCACCGAAGATTAGTAATGCACTTTCAACTGAAGATATTCAAAAACAGAAAATATACAATGACTCTGCGGAGCCATGGGGCGCTGAAATACTCTTACGTCTGCGTAGCCCGGTTCAGAAATTTAGGAGGGACAGACCATGGGATGCAATGAAGCGAATAACTGTAAGGCGCAAATTTGCGGGTGGACAGTGGAAGAGAGAGGAGGGATGGGGACGGAAGGAAGGAAGGGGTATAGTTAAATACCACATCCAGTGCAAATACCAAATTTCGAAGGGATGGGATAGATTTTACTGCAGTTTATATGCCTCCTAATCCTTCTCTCTCCAAAATAAATGCAGGTTCCCTAGTATATTAGCAATGCAGAAATATTCTGAACGATGATAACATAGAACCTGTGCGATTTTGGAAAAGACTCTTCTTTAACCACATTGAATGTTTTAATCAAGCGGCAAAATAGCTATAACAGGATGAGGCACTGACTATGTAGAGGGAGAGGAGACCAAAAATGCGATCTCCTTGCTCT